>CM052449.1:31392851-31437540 GCA_028533085.1 Varecia variegata | reverse complement strand
TCTTGCTCAGGCTGGTCTCGAACTCCTGACCTTGAGCGATCCACCCACCTCAGCCTCCCAGAGTGCTAGGATTACAGGCGTGAGCCACCGCGCCCGGCCTAGTCAATATTCTTGATTCTTATTTACAGATGGATCAATTAACTTGTCACAGCTTAATCAATGTACGCCTTCATTTGTCAAACAGGATCCAAGCTAACGTCTCTTCAAGTAACCAGCCATGCATGATCTGTAATCTTGCAGTGCTGGTAACTTTGTAACCACCTTCCCTGCAAATGCGTCCCTGCAGGAGTGGCTCTGCGGGGGACATGATGTTTAGGTAAAAGCAGCCGCCCTATTAATATGGTCCCCACAGGCACTAGATTGCATGGCCGGTTTGCGAAAAACACCGGTGACATGAGCTTAGATGAGTGAATATACGCAGAACTCTGAATGCCTGCCGGCCGTTCAGAGCACCCTGGAGCTCCATGGTGCTGTGGATACGTCAAATTGCCGGTTGGTCGGAGTTCCGGTTAAAGGAGTGCCCAAGGAGCTACCTTTCCCTGTGTTTTCGACAACTAGGTTGGATGTTAGCAGGGTGAAATCAGAGGATGTGGCATTCTTGATTCAAATATCGATACCATCCTTTTTCCATATTGCAGGACAAGCATCGAAGTCACAAGAACTTACATTGACATGTTTGATGTTCATGACATGTCTCCTGCAGGGATGAGGCTGGGCACTTCCTCATGGCAGCCACCCCAAGCAGGCCAGGTCCCCTCCAGGGCTGGCCAGCCCCGCCCACTGTCAGCACACTGCATGGTCCACTCACCTCCGGTGACTCCAGTCATCTCTGCTCCTCTTCCTGGGTGCAGGCTCGGTGAGCTGTGTCTTCCTCCCACCCCTGCTCACTCCTTCCTTTTCCTTGCCACCGTCCCCCCAGATCCCAGCCCCATGGCAACTGAAGGAACAACTCAGGCTGTGCACCCTCTTCCCAGGAGACCCAGGGCACAGGGTGCAGCTCCAAGGACCTTTGCTTCCTCCACCAGGAAGGGCACAGCTCACAGCACCCCTTCATGTCAGCTTAGACCTCGTTCATTTTCTTTTAATGGAAAATTTCTGGCAGTGAGAAAACTCTCCAGGAACACTGGGCTCCCTCCCAGGGGTTCATGGCCAGCATAAATCACACGCAGATGGGCTGGCCTCACATAGCTCTGTACGTCTTGTCCAAGGATTCAAGTTCAGCAGACGACAATTAGAATGTTCCTGAGCAATAGCTTGCAGGGATCTCTCTACACTATGGGTGCTCCAAAGCCAAACGCAGTGGACCCCCTTTCCTGAACCAAGCTACAGGCCCTGCCTCTCCGCCCCCAGGTCACCTCTGCTCAGGGGCCAGAACACCAGAGCTGCAAGATCAGGTTTGCTCTGGTGAAAACAATGGGGCCACCCTCAAGGCAGCTTTGTGTAGACACCGTGGCTGGCTGGGCCCCTCCAATTCCTCTTGGGGGGCCCCTCCTCCATGCATCTGGCCCAGGACTCCAGGCGGGGCAGCCTGCGCCTCAGTGCTGTTGCTGGCCCCCCAGGGTATAAGAGATAAAAGGAGAGACCAGTCCTGGCTAGAAGTCTCCTGCAACTAGTGGAGACTATGATTTTAGAAAACAATTATTTATGAAGACATTCTCCATGTAGAAAAATAAAAACATCATAGGTAAAGCTAAAAGCCTCTCCCTTCCTCTCATCCCCATGCTGGTGCCTTCCGGACGTCTCTCCCAGCCCTGGTCCCATAGCATCACGTGCTTTCTCAGGTGTGGGTGCGCCCGTAGGAAACGTCTAGAGACTCAGAACCACCTTGCACGGGTCTGTGCCTTGCTCTCCTCGGCTGACAATACGCTCTCCGGGCCGGGAGGCGGGGGCCTGGCTCCTACCCTGCAGAAGGGGGTCCCGGAATCTGTCCCCTCTGCCTGCCCTTGGTGCCCCTCACACGTGCAGGAGGGGTTTCTCCATGTGGGCAACAAGGGGAGCAAAGGCTGCCTCACAGGTAAGTGCATTGTCAATTTCACTAGATTCTGCTCAGTTAGGTTTCTATGGCAATAATGACTTCACTCCGTTAACCCTGAGGCAGACATGCCTCCTCCCTGGACCACAGGGAAGGCCTCTGGGATGAGAAATGTTCTGAGTTGAATTGTGTCACCCCAAAGATACATGGAAGTCCTACCCCCAGGACCTGTGAGCATGACCTTATTTGGAAATAGGGTCTTTGCAGACGTAATCAAGTTGAGACAAGGTCACATTTGATTGGGGTGGTACCTAAATCCAATGACTGGTGTCCTTATAAGCAGAGGGAGATTTGGGTGGAGACAAAGAGAGCCACAAACAGGGGAGAAGGCCATGCGAAGAGGAGGCAGAAATTGGGGTGCTTCAGCTATAAGCCGAGGGGCCCGAGAACTACCCAGAACCCCCAGAAGCCAGGAGAGGCAAAGAAGTCTTCTCCCCTTGAACCTGCAAAGGGAGCTGGCACCCTGACTACAGAACCACAGCCTCCAGAAGTACGAGAGAGCAAATAACGATTTCTTATGGCACCATAGCAAACTAATACAGGGAACGTGTCCAGAACTGACATATGTCTGCCGCCACTGTTGCGGGCACAGGCTGAAGCCCTCCTCCTCTCCTCGGATGAAATCCCCTTGCACCCAGGGGTCTAAGCAGTTCTTGGAGGGTGGTCAGGCATCTCCTGGAACAACCCTTGGCCACTAAAGTCTTGGCCCACCCCTGCAAGTCTGAATTTAGAGGACTCTCCACATGGAAGCCACAGGGAACCAACAAAATGCAAACCCCATCCTGCCCCCTCCCCCAACACACACACACTTTAAACGTTGAGGGACTCCCCAGAGATCCCTCTTACACGGCCTCGAAGAGTCTAGACCCCCTGCCCCTCAGCCTTTCCTTGTGGCCACCCCCCCCCATGCCCTCTACCCCAGCCACACTGGCCTTTGGTTACTAGAATGTGCTCACACACCTGCCGCAGGGCCTTTGCGCATGCTGCTCTCTGCTGTCTGGAACCCTCTCCACTCCCCCTTCCACCTTCTCCTGGGTAACTCCTCACATCCCTCGGGTCCCGGCTCAAAGCTCCTTCCTTGACATGCCTCTGTCCCCTGACCTGTGGCTTGCAGTCGTCACACCCACCCTCCCTGGCAACACTGAACACAACCGCAATTACACACTGATCGTGCTAATAAAAGCCCTTGTTGGCCCTAGCTTGCATCACATGACCATCCCAAAGTCGATTGGACATGAATGGCCCCAAAGCTGCGAGAACGGCTTTCCACAGTGGAGGGGATAGGTGTGTGCGGGGGCTTCCTCATCAGCTTGTCTCATCCTGACAACCCTGCCCAGTCATCACGGGGACCTTGAGAAGTGACTTCATGAGCTCACACAGCGGTAAGTGGCGGAGCCATCGCTTGAACCCCGGGCTTCTCAGGCGTTCTCTGGGCACCTACGGCAAGGGCATCACCAACGGCTCCGGCCACTCCCTCCCCAGAAATGGATCAGAGCACACGGGGCGGAGGACTCCCTGTCTCAGGAGTGTCAGGGGCAGCCCCCACTCCCCACCCCCCGCCAGCGGGCTCAGACAGCTCAAGGACAGATCTCCTGCGCCAGCCTGCATCCCAGCTGGCCCCAGCCCTGCAAGGACGGCTGAGAGAAGGGCTGACCACAGGCCGGGCAATTCTCAAGATTCCCAGGGGCTTTCCAGGGGTTTGCTTTGCCCGTGCCCATCTGAAGGGCAGGAGGGCAAGCTGGGGGCTGCGGTGGGCTGTCTGGGGGGGATAGGAGGGGGCCATGCCTGTGGGGTCACCCGCTTCTACAAACCTTTTCACTTATGCTCCCCTCACACCCACCTCAGGACCCCCGGGCTGCCACCATCCTCAGGTAAGTGCCACTTGCTGAGGCTTGATGGGTGATGCTTAACCCAGGAGCCTGGCTAATGACGGGGTCTCCGCAGAGAGACATTTCCGGGCCAGGGACCAGCGCGAGGCACCAGGGCCGCGTGGCCCCTACACAGCCTCCGTTCTGCAAGGCTGGCCTCCGCACTGTGGGAAGGCAGCAGTGCCCCTGGGGGCTCCCACCCCCTTATTTCTCACAAAAAGTTCAAATCCCTTCTTCCAGCTGTTTCAGAGCAGCCCAGGGATGGCTCCGAGTGGCCCAGCTACAGTCCTGCGCCCTGGCCCCAGTCGACTGCTGCAAGGATGGGGTGGGGCCGTGGAGAGGATCGCGGCCTCCACCAGACCCACGTGGCTGGAGTTGGGGAGGGGAGGAGCGGCTCCCCGAGCACGCATGTGGAGGGTCCTGTTTCCAGAAGGAAGGCAGGGGCAACAGGCTAAGTCCAGGGGTTCACTGCAGCCTCAGGGGCTTGGAGAAGGAGGTGGCATTTGCATGGGCTTTGGAGAAGAGGCGCCACTTGGATGCACAGAGAGGAGAAGGGCGCCACCGCAGGAAGGCCGCTGAGGTCACAGACCCTGGGGCGTGTTTGGGGCAGGGGGTATACCTGGATGTGGCTGAGTGAGTTCAGGGGTCAGAAAACAGAACCAGGTCTCTGCTGGCTGGCAGAGTGCCCTCGGGAAGAGGTGCTCTTCGGGACTGCCACAGTCCCAAAGGTGCCTGGCGTGGCAAATGCGTGCAGGATGGGTTTGTGCAGTGCACAACATTCACAGCTGTGCACAGTGGCCTGACCTGGATGTCAGGATGGTGCTGAGAAGACTTGAGGCCTCTTCTCTGGAGCTGAAGCTGAAGTGTGTGTGTGTGTGTGTGTGTGTGTGTGTGTGTACACCCCACAGTGCCTGCCCGGGACTCAGCCCCCTGCAGCAACAGGATGCAAATGGAAGAGGGTCCACCAGGTGGGAGGCTGGGAGCCGGGCAGGCCTCTCTGCAAGCCTGCTGCACGCAGACCCGCACTCCACCGGGAGTGAGCACAGAAGCAGGCACCTCCTGGCACAACAGGAAGCAATTCATCAGCGGGGTGGGCCTGCACAACTGCCGCCCTGCTCGGGGCCACAGAGCCTGCAGCCCGATGGACCTGCCTCTAACACCCGCCCCCAGCCCACCACGAGGCCAGAGGAGCGCCACGCACCAATTACAGGAGCCAATTAATTTGCACTTAATGGGGATATTTCCTTTAACTGTGCAGAACTGAGGGGCATAAAACCCTGATTCCTCTTCTGTGGCTCGATCCTGCTCTCTGTGCGCGCGTGCCATTCAACAACCCGTCGCAGACCGAGGGCCGATCCACGTGCGGCGTGGGGGCTGCGCAGGCCATTCCCCATCAGCAATCTGGTGAGGAGGCCACGCCGGCCGCGCTGTTCACAGTTCCGTTCCCCTCGGCCGCTCCCAGAAGTTTCCATAAAAGCAGATGTAAGGTAATCAAGACTTCCCAGCCGGCATCTCCGCTCCTGAAGGCTTCCACAGAGCCCGCTCCCGCTGCTGGGGTTTGTGGTTCCAAAAGACCCTTAAAACAGCCCTAAAATCTCTCCCCAGGAATGAAGATTCGTCCTCGCCTGCAGACTCCGCAATCATTTGTCAAGTATTTTATGGCCCATAATGATGGTAATAACACCTCCGCTGTCCCTGACGCCCTTTCCAATTACACTCAGAACGCACGATGTGCGATTCCCTGCAGCATCCATCCGAGGGCTGGTAGGGGAGGTGTCACTCCCATTTCGCAGATGGGGAGGAGAAGGCAGCTCCCCTGAAGGCACCAACCTGAGCACCATCTTCCCTGGAGTCCAAACGCTCCAGGAGAAAGGTGGGAGCTGTCCCCTCCCTTGGCGGCAGCCCTGCTGTGGGCCTCTGCCCTCCTTATTCAGTGCCGTGTCATGGCAAAGGAGCCTGGAGCTCAGCGGTGGGGGAGGGACAGAGCCAGGACACCAGGTGTGACCCCAACTGAACCCCAGGGCCTCAGACAATCCTGCTGCCCTGAGGCCTGGCCCAGCTCACTTGTTCCACAGCCAGGACTCTCGGGGCCCAGCGTGCAGAAGCGCCAAAGCCGGGACGCCCGGCCGGCCCCTGGAAGGCCCGAGCCCTAGACCCCTGGCCTATGCACCCTGCAGCTCAACACGTTACACAGCCTGAGCTGAGCAGCAGATGAGAAATGACTTTGAAACCAAACCACCCCGGCTGCACACGTGAGGCGCTGGGTCCGCAGCCTCTCCGTCCTGAGAGCCGCAGACAGCTAACGTGTGTGGAGCGCCTGCTGCATGCCAGGCGCCCTGTGCATTACTTCGATTAGTCCTCACAAGAGGCTGCTATTACTATGCCCACTTTGCAGTTGAGTATACTGAGGCACAGAGAGGTTAAGAAACTTGTCCAATATCACACAGCTAGCAACTCAGGCCATCTGTCCCCGAGCCTGCATTCTCCATGAGTGCGCTGGTCTGGCCCCAGAGAGCGCAGTGGTTTCTTGGCATCTCAGAGGCGGAGGCCGGAGGGGAGCCCTGGGTGAGTGCTGCATGGGACAGTGCATGGAATGGCCCTCCCCATACGGAAGCCCTGTGCTGTGTGGGGGCCTTGGCGGGATCTTGTCCCCAGTGAAGCGGGAGTGTGTCTTGTTCCCGGGGCCACCCTCAGGTGGGGCTTCCTTGCAGGGTGGAGTACAGTGCCAGGCTACCCTGGCCTAGGCCCTCGCCACAGCTGGGAAGGGACGGAGCAGAAAGGTGCTGTTCTGGGGAGGGAGGGACTGCAGGTCTGAGACTGCTCAGTGAGTCCAGTGGGGAGGAGGCGGAGGCAGAAGTGGCTCCCTTGGGCCTGGCCTACCTCCTGGGCTTCCATAAAGGATGGCATTTGTGCAAAGGACTCTCTTCGGCTGACAGGAGGTTAAATCTAGAGCTGCTAATGGCATCTCTGCCACCACTTGGGGATCACCTGCCTGAGCATGAAGCCAAAACAGAGGACTGCAGAGGCTAAGAATGAAAGATTCCCATCAGTATCATTTAAGCCCCTGGATCCAGCCATATCTGAAGTCCCTGGACTTTTCAATAGCAAGAGCCAGTGACTTGATGTTATTTCAGAGTTCACGTGAGCCAGTTGACTCAGGTTTCTCACTTGCATCTGAATGAATCCTGATGAACATGGGTCCCAGACTAGAATAAGTTCCAGCTTTCTCCTGTCTCAGAGCCTCCCGACATCATAATAGAGAAAGTAGCTCCAGCATCTCTGGAGGGGCTGCCCTTCCTTAGTCCAACTGGGAGAAGAGGTGGCAGCTGGCATGACACTACCACCCTCCCCTGAGGGTGCCCTGGGAGCAGACGTCAAGGACCAGAGGCCTGGTCCAGTGAGAGGCAGTGGAGGGTGAGCGTGCAGGTGGGAAAACCCTGTGGTCTCAGACCTCGAGGCAGGGGCAGACCTCCCAGCCTGATGTCCCTGTCCTGCCGGCATCTCCCACTGTCATTCTGCACCAGGCAGCTGGGAGCTTCTGGCAGAAACCAGTCCTCTCTATCTCTTGCTCAGAAACATCCGGTGGCGCCTCAGGCACGTTGGCTCTGTGTGCAGCAGCCCCAGCCTGGCCTCTCGGCTCCCTGGCCTTTTCTCTCCTTGCAGGATGAGCCTGGCTGCTGCGCGGAACACTCAGCTCACAGCGCAGGAATGCAGGCCGCTGGCTCCGCAGGGCCCTCCTCCTCCTCCTCCTCCTCCTCCTCCAGGCTCAGCCCCAGTCACTTCCCCTGGGGCCCTCTCCCAACCAGCCTCTCCTCTCCCTTTGCAGCCACCTCAGCTTCTCCCCTTCATTTCCTTCTCCTCCCGCTGGAAGGGAAGACCTTGGCATCGCTGTGACCCCAGTGCCTGGAAGAGGGCCCCACACAGTGGGTGCTCAATAAACATTTGTTGAATGAATGAATGTGTGAGTGAGTGAATTAATAATGAGCACAGCCTCCAAAGCCTTGACAATGAATCTCCACCTCTCCTGGGCACCCACACCTCAGCTCCACTGCGCAAAACCCACCCTATTCCCCCGTCTTCCAGAAAAAGCCCAGCACCATGATCAGGGGTCTCTCTCCTGTCCCTGAGGTCCCCCCTGCTCACTCTGGCAATGATGCCACAGGCCACGGTGCTCTGGGAGAACCACCCGGCCCACCCTGGCAGCCCCGAGGGATGCGGGGGCTCCCGCAGGTGCTGTTCCAAGGAGCAGGGGCCCAGGATAGTGGTGGGTTCTTTTCTCCATGTGAGGAAAAAAATTAGCTTCCCTCACCAGACAGAATGACAATTTACAGAAAATTATGCTCTGAATTCATAATCTGTAACGAGCGGAAATGGTATTCTATAGTAATGCATCCCAACTGACTCGCTATTGTACACGCACCTGCTAACATTTTTTAAGCCGGGACTTTATGGAAAGGACATTTTGATCGCTTCTGAAGTTTGCTGAGCAATTCTCCCTCTCTCAGGCATATGGTCTTTGTGCTGGAAATTTCCCTCATGGCTTCCCACAAGCACCGGCAGGCGGGCACGTGGGCTTGCATGCGGGGGCACACACACAGCCGCAGCCCCCGCCTGTTGGCACGACTCTGATGGGGGCCTTGCAGGTGCCAAACTCTGGAAACGGAAGCTGGGAGAGTGAAGTCACAGTTGGCACCTGTGCCGAGCTTGCCCGAGGAGCTGCAGACTACGGTGCCCCCCGGAATTAGGGATGCTTCCCGCGCTGGATCAAAGCGGGTGGGGCAGAGTGGGGCGCAGGGCTCGGGCTGGGTGGCCCAGGGGCCACGCAGGCTGGGCTGGGAGAGCCCAGCGCCAGGTCTGCAGCGGCAGCCTCGTGTCAACCCCTCATACGCCTGGTTCTTGCTCCCACAGAAGTCACCCGTGGTTGGCCCCAGTTGGCAGCCACCCCACCCAGGCCCCGCTGCGGGCCTCCAGCCCAGCACTGACACGAACAGGTGGTGGGCAGCTTGCTCGATGCGTCCACTGGACTGGGAGCCCCTCGAGGCAGGACCGGGGCTGCCAACATGCCTCCGTGCCCTGCCCCCATTCCCGCACGTGGGACGGGCTGGGGAAGCTCCTCAGAGAGCCCCTCCTCCGGGAGGTGGGCCCAGCTCCCCAAAACTCAGCCAGGGCAGCTCTGGCTCACCGGGGCTTGCTCCTTCGGGGCCTCACAGACACTGAGGTTCTGAGAGCCAGTAGGTTCTGGGCCTTTCTTTCTGTCGTAAGGTCTACCACTTTCCATGCCATCAGGAAAGTGACGGTCACACCATGTGTGACCCGGCAGTGATGTGGGCACACAAGGAAGTGGCCCAAGAACATGCACGGAAGCTCTCTCTGTGGGAACAAATATTTGGGAACATGCTAAATTGACAGCGGCAGGGCAGTCGCTGAAGAAGCTGTGGAACCTCAGGCTACAATGGCAGTGATGAAAAGCAACGAGAATGTTCTCCAGGAAACAGTATTCCTGAACACGAAAGTCAGTTTAAAATAAAGTGAGGTGTGCACACACGCGCACGCACACAATGTGACCCCACTGATTTCTTTGATCTGACACAATGATGCCACATACTGTGATTGGACACATCCACATAAGCATGCACCGCGCACACATGCTGACGCCCTTCTGTACATAAACATGTAAAATGTGGAGAGAACACGGTGGGAGGGAGCACACCACACCACCAACCGTGCCCACCCTGGGCTGAGAGGGGCCTGCAGCTGGGGACAGAGGGGCTCTGGCCTGTCCCTAATGCTCGAATTCATCTTTTCACAATAAGGATGTATGCGTGCATGCTTCTGTCATTAAAGTTAATAATTCTTATAAAAAAAGGAAAAGCAAAGTAAGGTGCTTTCTTCCTGGTCACAGTGTGAGGTGGGTCAGTCCACCCAGCCTGGACCTGACGAAACCTCCTGACTTGCTCCGTTTAATCCTTCATCCATTCATCCATCCATTTGACATGGACTCACTAAGCACCTTAAACAAGGCCCTTGCCCCAGGAGTCCACGTCCACGGGGGACAGTTGCTGTATGTCACCCTTGGGTTAACGGGGCAGAGAGGAGGGGACAGTAAATGGGCTGCCCCTGAGTGTACAAAAACCACATACTGGCCAGAAAATGTGATGACAGCAGCCCCTCGGGCCCAGTTCAGGCATCCCCGCTTCTTGGAAGCTCTGCCCCCACCATGTGGTACCCTCAGCCGAGCCTCCCAGCAGTCACGTTTCCTGCTAGTAGCTCCAGGCTGGACTCACAGGGACGTGGACCCGAGGGGCAAGCGGGGGCCAGGATATGATCCCCACTCGGCCTAGCTCAAGAAGCGGGGGGGTGGAAGGGGGGCAAACAGCTGTGGGTGCCCTGCAGAGGGCACTCTTAACTGATCGGGGAAGTCCTAGAGGCCTTCCTGGAGGTGGTGATGCCTGAGCTCCGGGTTGAAGAGGAAGAGCTTGCCGGTCAAATAAGCTGGGAAAGGGCATTCCAGGCAGAGTCACGGGCCCCCTACGTGGTTTGAGGAGCATAAGTCCCAAGGGGAGGAAGAACCAGAGGGAGACAGGGCTGGAGGGGGCACAGGGCCAAGTCACCAAGGGCTTCATCCAGGGCAGTGGGGAGCCATCGAGGGTTTAAGCAGGATGTAATCCGTGCATTCCTAATCATGTTTTAGGAAGACCCTCTGGCTGCTGCAGAGGAAAGGGAAAACAGTGGGCCGTGTGGGATGGGAGCAAGGGATCAGGAAGCTCATGGTGCTCCAGGGAGGGATCCTCAGTCCCTGGTGGGTCAGGGGCGAGTGTGAGGACCCAGGAGGGAGGTAGATAGGACCTGTGGACCCCTGAGTGAGAGGCTGAGAGGAAAGGAGCCAGGGAGGGTCACCTCCAGGGGTTCCTGCTATTTTGCTGGGACAGTATCCATGACTCCCCCGGAAGCACCCCCTTGCCCCACTCCTGGTCCACAGCAACACCTCAGTCCTAAGGGAAGCACGTGAGGGAAGCCTGGTCAACCCTGGGCAAGCACCGACCCAGCGGAGGGAGAGTGACCCAAGCCAGACTGACGGGCGTCAGGTCTGGGGCTTGGGACAGTTGATCTGGCCATCTTTGCCACCACCGGGGGACAGCCTGCCAGACAGTGGGACCAAGAAGTGGGCACGGCCCTGACGACTTGGGCCCTGGACCCAGCTGTACCTGAAGCCCCCAGACTTTTGGTAACATGCCAGTACATCCCCCCTCTCCTTAGGCCAGTTTGATCCAGATTCTATTACTGGCAACCAAAATAGTTCTGACCAAATTAACAAAAAAGGCGGAAGTGAGCACTTAGCATCTGTTAGGACCAGAAGTCACAGGCCAGACAGCCTGGAACACGAGGTCAGCGTCTAGGGGAGGGGCAGACACACCGCCAGGACACTCGGAAGAGGGTTGAGAGACACGGCCACCTGCAGGACGTGGCATTTGAGCCGGGCCCTGAATCTGATGCCGACAGATGAAGATGGACAGACACACAAGCCACCTGAGGACAGGTGTCTGCCTCCACCTCTGACGGGAGCAGTCCTCAGCATGTGACAGGAGTTCCGGGACCATCCGACAGTCGAGTGATGAATGGGTGCGGAAATCCGTCCAGCCCCAGCGACAGGCAGGCGAGAGGAGCCTGTGTCCCTCGCCTGCGAAGGGAGCCCTTCAGACGAAGGCGGTGACGAGCTTCTGTTGTCTTCCATTCCGCGTTTGTGCCATATGGCTTGCTGCACACTGGGCTGAATTGCAGATGCTCTAACTTGGAGCTCTCTTGCTTTTGTGTGTTAATAACATAAAGATGGAACATAGCTCACCACACATTTTGTGTTTGCTAACTCTCTATATGTATATAAAACAGACTTCAGTGTCACCAGCCAACCCGCTTGTGAAGTGGAAGGAAAACAGAGCAATTAGAGAGAGAAGGGGAGTGAGGCGCGTATGAGCTCGGAACGGGCCAAGTCTGGGGACTGTGTGTGCTTCCCACGGTCCCGCCGGGGGGTCCGGGCAGGGGAGGCGGTGGGGGAGGCGGGCCTCGGCGCTCCCCCCACGGCAGGCTCTGCCCCCGACACACCTGCCAGCCCTCCCCTCTCTGGGGCTTCCCCCAGGAGTGTTCCGCAGGACGCCGCCTGCCTGCCCTCCCTGGCCTCGTTCACGCATCCTTCACGCGAGCCTCCGAAATGTGCAGCGCCTCCCACGGGCCTCTGCGCGGCTCCCTCTGCTGGGAGAAGGGCCCCAAATAAGTAAACAAATGTCCAATTACAAAACGTCTCAGGTGCTGCGAAGAATAAAAATACGGAGCTTAATTAAAAGAAGGAAGCGTTTATTTCACCATATGAGCTGTTTTTCAAGGCAACCAAATAGCCCTGATTGGTATGGAAAATGTCTTTCCAGAAGACTCCGGTGAAAAACAGGGGTGCACAGAGGCGGGGGGCGGGAAGCAGGGGCTCTCTGCTCTCGTGGGGGCAGGATTTCATTACTGACATAGTTTAGAATCGCGAGGGCGCCCTAATGAAGAAAAGCAGACTTCCAGTCTGTCGTGTGGTAGTTTTCAAGTTCTGCACAGACCACGCACGCGCCGTGGCCTGCATCGGGGTGGGCTGCCCGCCCCCCGCGCCCCCAGTGTGCCTGTAGTGGGGAAGAAATGCAGGAAATAGAAAATGCACACCTTTCTGCAAACTCTAACCAATAACTGATTCAGGAAACAACGGCCACTGGATGAAAGTATTAGGCGAGGGGCTGATGGGAACTTTTCGATGGAAGGATGAGGCTGCTGCTCTCCACCTGACCCCACTGTCAGTCATGAGGGTGGGACGGCCGGAAAGCCCCGGGCCCTGGAGGCGATGACAGAGGAACACACAGCATCACCGACAGGCAGGTGTGTGTCCTGGAGCTTGCTCCGTCTGCAGGGGGTGCAGGGAAGGCGGGAAGGGGTGGGACGGCTCCGTGGAAAGGCAGACGGACAGAGGAGGAAGGCGAATGATTCCACAAGGGACTGACCTGGTTCTGCAGCAAACATGGAGAAGAGGAGCCGGCGAGAGAGAACAAGACGAAGGGTACGGTGGCCAGACGGGGCGCGTGGAGCCTGTTTGCGCTGTGACTCAGGCGGACAGTTCAAGGCACATTTGCGACAACTGGGAGAGCGGACCTCAGACTGGGTAACAGCCACCACCACGGTGACTGCTCACTTTGTCAGGCGTGCTGCCGGTGCCGCGGTTACGTGACAAAACACCTCTCAGAGACACGTACCCAAGCGCGTAAGAGTGAGACGACATCACGTTCGGAATCGGTCTTACAATACTCCCGCTCAGAAAATAAGCCCTGGCTCAATGAAGCAGATATGGCGAACTTTTTATTGTTCAATCTGTAGGAAAAGTATATGAGGGTTTATTATATTAATACCATCATCTCTCTGCTCGTGTATGTTTGAGAATTTTTATAATTAAGAAAACAAAACCAAAACGAGATGCCGGGAGGAAACCGGTGAGAAGTGCGAAAGCAACGACCGTGAGGTGCGGACAGCGTGACTCGGCGTGGTCGGGAGAGGCCCGTGGGGGCGCGGCCACCGCAGCCCAAAGAGCCAGTGACTGCGAAAGCTGGGGAGGCGGAGGCAGGGTTGACAACAGGTGCAAACACAACAAAGAGCAAAATGCACCGCGTGTCAGAGAAAAGGGAAGTGCAGGAGCTGTGGGGACGGGGACCCAGGGCCAGGGTGCTATAGCAGGTGCCCAGCCAGGCAGGGCCTGGTGCTCCCCGATAAGAGAAGTGACGTTATTCTGCCATTGGTGGGAAGCTGTCAGATGGCTTTAAGAAGGGCAGATTTGATGAGATTTCCTTCTAAAAGAGACAACTCTAGCTGCTCGGTGACAGGTGACAAAGGCACAGTGATGGGGAAGAGACTCCGAAGGTAGGGAAGCAGTTCAGGGGACGTGCGGCTGTCTGGGCGGCAGACGGTGCCGTGGTCCAGGATAGGCGCAGAGAAGAGGAGAAGGAAACAGAACAGACACAGTGGCGGGCAGGGAGCTTGCTGGGGTGTGTGACGCAGGGGCAAAGGAAAGGTTTGGGATTTGAGCAACTGTGTGAACGGCGGGGCCATTTCCTGGGACGGGGAGAAGCGGGTGAGGCAGGGGTGGAGAAATTCAGAGCTTACCTCTGGGCATGTTTTATGCTGGAGATGTCAAGTAGGCAGGGCGGAGGCTCGGGGGGGACAGCAGGACCTGCGGGAGGGAGAGTGTGGGGAACAAGGCTCCAGGGGGTTCTGCAGAATTCCATCCCGTAAACAGAGGAGGAGGAGCCAAGGCACTGAGAAGGAGCAATGGGGGACTGGATGGGAAAGCAAAGAAGGGGTGGGCCACCACACCCGACACTCCTGAGAGGGCGGTGACACCCGTCCTGGTGTGTGCCCTTCATGGTGGGCACTGCCTTCACCCATCTGGGCTGCTGTAATACCACAGGCTGGGTGGCTCATAGGCATCGGAAATTTATTTCTCCCAATTTCGGAGGCAGGGAAGTCCAAGGTCAAGGTGCCAACAGATTTGGTGTCTGGTGGGGGCTACTTCCTGGTTCACACGTGGCCTTCCTCTCCCTGCATCCTTACGTGACAGGACGGAGGAGGGAGCTCTCTTGGCCCCCTTTTATGAGGGCACTAATTGCCTCTCAAAGGCTTCACCTCCTAACACCGTCACGCTGGTGATTTGGATTTCAAACATACAAATTTTGGGAGTGACACAAACATTCAGACCATGGCAGTGACCTTGACAAAGACAGTTTCCGTGACTTCACTTCCTGTCCCTCTCCTTTCCCTGAGCTGCATCAGGGACGCCTGCCGCTAGGTGCTTTGCTCCCCTGCATTTCTCTTGCCGTTTTGTGAAAACCAGTGGGCTCCTTTTCTCCTCCACCGGGGGTGAGCATCTGGGGCCAGGATGCCTGGTTCGGACTTCACGCCCCTAGGACAGAAGTCATCCCTGTGGCCATTCACCGCTTACTGAGCATGGACTGCGTGCAGGGTACCTGGGGGGCCCAGCACAACGGCACCATAACCCATGTCCCTGTTATCCAGCATCACAAAGGACGTGAGACGGGGAACTTGATCAGCTGTCCCCAAACACAGGGGCTGAGCTCATTGATCCCCGCCCCCCCAACCACCACCAAAAGTTGAAGTCCAGAGTGAACCTAGGAAGGAACTCCCTGGGGGGGGCCAAGAAACAGACCCTGAAAACACAGCCACCCGCCACCCTGAGTCCAGCGCACTGAACCCCCCAAGGTCTCTCCCATACAGCCCCTCACCTCAGCCTCACATCCACCCGCTCGTCAGCCTCCTGGCCAGAGGAGACAGCCGAGGAGCTCGGGGAGGAAGTGACTTCCCAGGTCACAGGGAGACAGGAATGCCGGAGCTGGGACCCACGTACTTCTCTTTAGCACAGGGGACAGCACCGCAGGCACTGGCTGCCCACCACGGCCACTCCCGAGCCTCCTTGACATGACGCCCCCCTGTAAGAGCTTCATTTCGGAGGGGCTGCCCCTCCTCTGGCTGCCTCCACCCCACCCGTCATTTATCCTTCCCTGGCACTGGACGCAACTTCATGTATTAATTTTAGATAATGTCACATCACGCTGTGAGTTGTTCCTTGTTAAATTCTCGTTCAAATGTTCTGCTTAATCAAGGAGAAAGTCTCAGTTTGAAGCCGAGAAGTGAACACCTCTCTAATATTTGCTCATCTCCTTTTTAAAAAATTGTGGTGAAATATACAGAACATAAAATTTACCATCTTAACCATTTTTAGGTGCACAGTTCGGCCCCATCAAGTGCGCTCGTTTGGTTGTGCTACCATCACCATCATCCATCCACGGAACTACTTTCATCTTGCAAAACTGAAACTCCGGACCATTCAACAGCAACTCCCCACTCCCCTGCCCTGGGCCCACCACTCAGCTTTCTGTCTCTGAATCTGACTGCACTGGGGACTGTGTAAGTGGCATCACACAGCCACCTCCTCCACCAAACAGAAAGAGACCAGGCCTCAGGCTCACGGCTTGGGCAGGCAGCACCCTCTGCTCGCGCTGCTGTCTTTAGTCACAAACACCATGATACTTCCCTTCCCTTTGTGGCCGGTGAGGCTGGTTTTCCATTTAGGGTAGGGACAGTTGACTTTCCTTTTCGAACAAATGGATTTAAGTGGGAAATATACTTTGCAGTGGAAGGTTGAAGGTGAAGGGGCTCTCAGAGTGCAGGAGAAGAAGGGGCAGGAAGGTGGGCGGTGGGAAGCCCTGGCCTCCAGTCTGGAGTCTCCTTTGTATCTCTAATAGCAGCAAAAGAACGTGCCCCTGATGCCACACACCTGGCCTCCTGGGCTGCCTACTGCCATGAGGAACAGGCTTTCTGCAGCTCTCAGCTTTGCCCCACCTGTTCATCCAGGCACTTATCCATTCAGCAAACCTGGCCGTCCCGGACCTGTGTGGGGCTCTGGGAAAGGCTCAGGCCTCTACTCCTGGGATGCTCCCAGCCCAACCCCTCCTCAATGCCTTCTTCCTCCTCCTCTTCTGCTTACTTAATTCCAATGCTCCCTCCTCTAGAACTCTAATATGCAGGCTCTGGGTCAGCTCTGAATCCCTAGGTGGGGGTCCCAAGGTCAGACAACTACGCAGACCAGGCTGATAGCTAAGGGAGTACAGACAGAGGGTGAAGCTGCTCCACCCAAAAAGGGCGGCCTCCTGCCATTGCTCTGCACAAATGTGGGCTCAACTTTGCCAAATCATCCCACTGTTCCATGAGCCAGACACGGAACAGACATATACAGGAATGCAAATTTTCGCTAATACTCCATGGGCTGCCAGCATCGGTTTGTGACCTCTGTCCAGGGGTGCTCCGCGTGAGTCCTGCTTAGTTGGCGTGCGCAGAGTGCATGAGGTGCTCCTGGGAGCTCCTTGGAGGGCAGGGCCACGCCCACCCACCCCACTTGTGCTTGACCCTGGGCTGGCATACAGGGCCCCCCCGAGGGTGCCAGGCTGGTTCATAAGAGAATTCCTATGTGACTGAGGGGCGCTGCCAGGGAACTGAGACAATAACCCTGATGCCCACTCCCATGCCCAGGCCTGGCATGCCCAGAACTGGGTGCCAGGGGATCTATGGACCCGACAGAGAAGGCCCACATGGATCTGGGCAACACCCGGGGGCTCGCCGGTGGGCACAAACGGGCCTGTGCTGCGCTGGAGGAAGACTGACAGTTCCTCACCCTTTGACTCACTTGTGACACCTGTGACTCTCTTGGCTGCAAGTCACGGCAACCCAATCCTAACTGGCTAAATAAATACAGGAAGATAATTAATTGGCTCCAGTATCTGGAAGGTTTCTGGTAATCCAGTCTTGGGTTTGACTGGCTCCAGGGCCTCAACAGATGAGACATCTGCCTCCCTTCCCTCCGGCCCTGCTCCCCAGGAAGGACTTCCCTCCCAAGGTCAACTTGTGTGGCACCATGGCCTTGGCTCCAGGCCCACTTCCAGACAGCTTAGCAACTCCTGAGGATGGTCACTGGCCCAGCTTGGGTCATGTGCCTGTGCCTGAGCCAATCACACAGCCAGGAACATGGTGCTCTGATTGGCCAAGCCTCCTCCCATTAAAGGGCAGAGAGTGGAGCTTGAAGAACTTTGGTCCCTGACCAGAAGGGAGAGGCTGGGGCCTTCTCTCGCCAAGCCCTGCTCTGTCGTGCAGCTGTGCCTGTCTTCAGAAAACCCAAAACGAGGAGATTTACAGTAAAGCTGGGGCTGTGGTGGTCAGATACAGAACAAAGCACTCTGTGTCTCAGACCACGCTGGGGGGGGTGCCTGTTGCTATATTTCTGCCTGCTCACCCCCACCTCCCTCCGACCTCATCACACACTCCCGCTTCCGGAAGGGTCTCTGCTCTTTGCAAGCCCAAGCTCAGCACAGGATCCACAAATGACAGCTGCCATCATTGCTCTATCACATACTGAGTTTAAAGGCCAATTTAAGTGTAATTGTCCCTGGAACTTATAACTGATCACAGCCTTCTGTCTAAAGAAGTGCGGACGGAAGGTGCTCCAGGTGCTCCCCAGCGTAAGAGGGGGTTAGGGTAGGGCGAGGACCACCTGTTGGTTTGCCAGCCTCCCACCTTGGGGTTGATGCACAGCAGTGTGAGCTCGGTCTGAGCAGTGTCCAAGCCCTGGGGAGCACGGATTGGGCCCGTGACTCTGGCTGGCCTGGCGGGCCTGTGCAGACTTCCCTGGCTGAGGGAAGACAGGAGCCAAGCCTCTGGGGCTTCCCCACACCTGGATTCCCTGGTGCTGTGCTGCAGTCACTCAATGTGGTAGGCTGGTTCCGCTCATCCTGCCTGTCCCTACCTCGAAGCTCACCCTGGCACAGCCCGCTTGGCCTGTTCTTGTTCCCACGTGGCTCCTCCACCCGCTCCCCCAGGCAGCCACGGTTGTCTAGGTTGGCCTGACAGCAAAGCCTCAGCCAGCTCCACTCTCAGCCACTGCCCACACCTTCCCCGATCAACCTTCCCCGATCAACCTTCCCCGGCAGCAGGGAGCTGGTAAAAGTTATGCACCAGCTGCCCGGGGAAGTACACACAGGCCCACCGGTGAGCCTGCGCCGTCAGCAGGCAGCTTCCCAGGTCCCTGAGGGCTGTCCAGGAGGATCCCATGTTAAAGAATCCGTTCTGGGAAGGACTTCCCCATTGCAGTGCTCATGCTCTTACTTCTCCTTAACCTTTATATCCTGGCCCCTGTCCTTACACCTCCACCATCAGGGCCTGGACCTTGCATGAAGCTAAGCAAGTACCCCTCAAATTTCTTTATGAATAATAATAATTAACACACGCTGAGCACTTACTCTGTGCCAGATACTCCTGTAAATGTGTTAAGGGTATCAATACATCATAGCGACGTTCTGGGGTGAAGATAGTTGGAATCACACCCATTTTACAGATGAGGAAACTGAGGCACAGAGAAGTTGGGGTCTTTCCCAAAGTCTCAAGGCAGAAGGAAGGTGCTACCCTCCTCCCACAGCAGCTGGTCCACCACCTCTGATGGGATCCTGTCTTCCCCAAGGAAGGACTGGGCAGGCTGTTTCCACTGTCTCAGACACAGCTTTTCTGCTGCCTCTGCTCGACTTATTCATCCTCCTGGCTTAGATGCTGCTTCCTCCATGCAGCCTTCCTGTCCCTCAAGGCTAGGTGGGACACACCCCTCCACACATGAATTCACAGCCCATCCCAGCCATTATCACTCTACACTGCAACTACCAGTCTGTATGACTGCCTCCCTTCCACGCTGGAAGCTCCCGAGTAGGCAGGGATTTGCTTTCTTTTGAATGTTTTTTTGAGAAAATAATTCTTTTACTTTTTATTGAAGTAAAAGATACATTCAGTAAAGTACACAAATCATAAGTGTATAGCTCAATGAATTTTTATGTATACACACAACTACATAACCACCAGATCAAGACATAAAACATGTCTAGTACCCAGGTTCTCTGAGTACCCTCCCGGTCATGACCCTTCACCCCAAAGGTGACGATTATTCTGACTGCTATCACTATAACTTTGCTTTTTCTTAACATTCAAATATGTGGAAACTTTAAATAAGTGTGTCTGGCTTCTTGTGCTCAACAATATGTGTGAGATTCATTCATGTTGCTGCATATTTCACTAGTTCATCTTTTTGCTGTAGTATAGTGTTCCATTAAAGAAATACAACAGAATTTATCCTATTGATGAAAATTTATTTATTCTCTTGTTGATGAACATGTCAGCTAGGATATGGGGCACCTGGAACTCTTGGTTTTTGCTGGTGGGAGTATACATGGCTGTAACTGCTAAGGAAAATTCTGTCTTGTCTATCACTGTTGTAATAATTCACTTATTGAGCATTTACTATGTGCCAGGCACTGCACTGATGCACCTACATTATCTCACTTAATCCTAACAATGGCCCTAGCAAACAGACAGCTGCCATCTATGAATAGGATAATCATGGTATCAACATAATAGGATCACTGTGAAGTTTAAGTGAGAGGACCCTTTGAAAGACTGAGCCCAAAGCTGCCATTTTGGAGACACTTTACAGCTGTCATTGTTATTAGTAACGAATGCAGGATTAGGAGTTCAGGAGCCTGGGTCCATGCTCACATAAGACATCCCCGCCCTTGCAGCTCAGCACCCTCGGCCTCAGAGTGCCTGGGAGGTCATGAATTGGCCAGCCAGGACCTCTGGGAGTGACACGAGGCACGCCCTTCGAGAAGACATAGGCTCTAACTTCAAGAAGGCGGGGACAAGACTGAGGCTGTCAAGTAGGAAGGGCCTGAGTGGGGGTGCTCAGGAGATCTCTGGTACACACTTCTTCCTCAAGGTGAGCGCAGCAGGCAATCTCAACTGACCATGTTTCAATACCTGCCTCTTTCACTGGCCTGCAAGCTCCGCAAGGGCCTGGTCGTGCACGTTTCCAATCATTCGTTCATAAACACAATCTCAGCGTCCCCTTCCTCCAGGCACCGCGCCAAGCGATGAGGGACACAGCAGGGGACACGACTCAAGGGGCGGGCTGAGAAACAGGGAACAAAGTGCCCTGAGGGACCCGTGGCGGGACAGGGACATGGAGAGCGACTCCCAGGACAGGCGTGCGTTGGGTAAGTGGCCACAGAGACTCAGTCAGTGCTCAGGAGGGACGAGCAGCTCCAGTGTCCCCGAGGGGACAAGCCGCCAGGCCCCGAAGTGGGAAGGGCAGAGGCTGCGAGGGGAGGTCCTGGGGGGTGGGGGAGTGCATGGAAGCCTTGAAGGCCAAGGCCAGGAGAGGGAGCGGGGACCTGACCCAGAGGCTGACAGACAACCGGCAGGGTGAAGCTGGAGACGGCTGCGCGGGAACCCGGGGGTCACGACGGGTTGCGGGGGACGGGCCGTGCGCAGAGGGCGCGGAAGGTGCTCGGGTATCAGCGGAGCGACCAGACGCCCCGACGACGCACGCGCAGCAGGAGCCGCGGCGGCCACAGGCCTCACCCGCGGCCTAAGCCCTGGCTCCAGGCCACGCACCGGGCGCCGTGACCTTGGGGACATCCCGCTCGGACTCCGGCCGGACGCCGTCCCGGAGCGGGGGTGGCGCCGAGAGACGGGGCGCACCGCAGCCCCTCACGCATCCGCCCGCCAGGCCCAGACGGGCCCGCACCCTCGCCGCCCGCCGTGTTTACATCCAGTCCAGGCAGGCCAAGCGGTTTCTGCCGCTCCCGCGCCGCCGGGCTCCGCCCCCGACACCCCCCGCGGCCGGCTCTCCCGCGTCCAGCCCCGCGCAGGCCCCGCCACGGCCGCGTGGTCCCGCCTACCACGTCCCGCGCCCCGTCCGCCGTCCGCCGTCGCGCAGGCCCTGTCAGCGAGCCCCGCCCCGCGGCCCCGCGCGCTCCGCAGCCAGGCCCCGCCCCCGTGAGGCCCCGCCCAGAGCCGGCCCGGTCTCCAGCCGCCCGGCGCGCTCCACGGCCAGGCCCCGCCCCCGAGTCCCCGCCCCCCGAGACGGTCCCGCCCCCAGCAGCCCGAGCGCCCGGCCAGCGCGCGCTGAGGCGGGCGGTCCTGAGGCTGAGGCGGGCGGGCCCGGCCCCGGGGCGGCCGCTGAGGGGCTCGGCACCCGCCGGGGCGGGGCGGGGAAGGCGCGAGGGCGGGCCGGGGCCGGTTCCGCGCGCAGGGATTTTAAATGTCCCGCTCTCAGCCGGGCGCAGGAGCAGCCGGCTCGGCCGCCAGCGCGGTGTAGGGGGCAGGCGCGGATCCCGCCACCGCGCGCTCGGCCTGCCGCCGCCGCCTCAGCGTCTCGCTGCCGCCGCCGCCCCGGCTCGGCCGCCTGCCTGCCGCGGAGACGGCCTCGGGTAAGGCCCTGCCGCGGGCCGCGGGCCAGGACTCAGTGCTCCCGGGCCGGGCCGGGCCGGGCCCGGCCGGGGTGGGGGTGGGGTGAGGCCGGGTCGCCGGGTCGCGGGTCCTGAGGCGTCAGTGAGGGTACCCCGGGCAGGGCGGCTCGCGGACGCTCGGGGGAGGTGTTGAGGGGGAGACTGAGGCAGCCCCGGCCCCGAGGGAGCCGATGGGCCGACGCGAGTTTCGGGGGGCTTCTGGCCCCCCACCCCGGGTTCGGACCGGGTCGCTGGCTGCAGGCGGCGCCGCGGGTGACAGGCCACCCGGGCCCATCGGCCATTTTCCCGGACGGCCCGAGAGGCTCCCGGGGCCGCCGCCGCCCGCGCGGGGTGGGGGGAGGGGAGGGTGCGGGTGGGCCGGCGGTCCCGGTCCCCGCGGCGGCCCTCGCCACGCTGCCCGCTTCGTGCCCCCAGGCCTGAGCGAGGAGCCCGAGCCCTGCGCCATGCCGCGGGAGAGGAGGGAGAGGTGAGTGGCCCGCGGGGACGGGAGCGAGTGCGCGGTGGGGGAGGGGCGAGCGGGATTTGGGGTGAACGTCCCCCGCCTCTGTGCCACCCCGGCTTGCAGGGATGCGAAGGACCGGGGCACCATGAAAGAGGAAGGTGGCACGGATTTCTCCGTTCGCTCCAGGAAAAGGAAGGCAAATGTGGCCGTGGTGAGTACAAAGGGGACAGGTTGGGAGGACCCCCCACCCCCATCTTACCTGGGTGCTGGGCTGGCTCTCCCGGCCGATTTGTCGCTAGGGGGTTGGTGCCCGGGGTCCCTCTGGCAGACAGGGTGCTCATGACCTAATCGACTTTCTTCTTCTCTCTGTGTTTGTCTTTGCGCTGTTTGGTGTGTTTCCTGGGGTGGGGGTCGTTTCTGTTAGTTTCTGCAGGATCCAGATGAGGAAATTGCCAAAATTGACAGGACGGTGCGAGGCCAGTGCGGCGGTCAGGTGGGTGCGCTTGCTGGTTGGGCCTGGTGGAGGGTGGCCTGCTCGCCGCCGGTCACACTGGGGCTCTGCTTTCTTGTCCCCCCCTGAGGACACTCTGGTTAGTTTGTGTGACTGCAGCCGCAGTCCATGTGGCTGAGCGCGCTGTCAGAGGGTGCTGGCCTCCGGCCACCTGGGACCTCCAGGAAGGTCTTGTGTTCCTGGCTGGCACCATCCGAGATTCCAGATACCTGCAGATGCCGGGAAGGACCAGCATGAACATCAGATAACTCAGGCCTCTCCTTGTGCCCATGCAGAAACTGAGAGAAGAAGAAAGTTAACCCAGAGTCCTGTGCAAACCAGGGGCAGAGCTGGGCCCACAGCCTTGTCTCTGAGGCTGGAGAACTGGGGGAGGTGCCTGTGTGTTTATGAGCAACAACTTCTCCCCCATCTACCCTTACTGTTTTTTTGTCATGGTGCTTTAAGGACTTTCTCCCATCTTCTTTAGGTCAGGTTTCCAACTTTTCCCCCTTTCTGGCCTTGGAAGTTCTTCTAGCCCATCCAGCAGTCCCCTACATTGATCACGGCCGTCCGGGGCTAGACCTGGCCTCAACAAGAGTATTAGTGGAGCATTCTGTGTACTGGTTTGTGTGTCTCAACACTTTTTTATTGACTGCTCCATTTTTCTTGCCCATCCTTGTGGAGTTCCTGCCAAATTTCCTGCGTGCAGTGTGATAATCATTATAATATCAGAAATTCCTTGCAGAAAAAGCTTTTATTATCTCTTTATCTCCAGAAATAGCTGGAGACGGTAGTTACGGCTCTGGTAGGGGAAGCAGCCTATCTGCACACGGGCTGGTCAGGCCTTCTGACTCTGTCACAGATAAAGCTGAGCAGTAATAGTCACAGACCTGCGTGCAGTGGTCGCAGCTAGATTAGCGGCGGACAGCACGTCACTTTGTAGAGCAGTGGGCACCAGGTGGGGAACTGGTCTGGGAGAGGGAAGGGCTTCAGAGTGTTCACAGCGGTGGCCTCGTTGCTTGCAGTAGCATCAGTCACTGCACGAAAGACCCTAGTAATAAGCACTTCTGAGGAGGATCCCCTGAATACTGAACACTGATGATTTCCTTCTCAGTTAGAAGAAATATTTCACTGTAGGAAAGGAAATGAGATGGCATGTCCCAAGCTCACTCTTCTTCCACCCCTTAAAAAGAACCTTTAAATCAAGCAAGTTAATTTTGTGGGTATCATAAAATGACTCCCTACTTTGTGAAATTCAAGATTGTTTATTTTCTCAGCTGTGTTTTGAACAGAAATGAAATTTCTAGCTCAAGATGTAGCAGAGCCATCCACATTGACTTCTTTAGAGCCTTAGAGTAGTCTCTGTTCTCGGGGATGACCTGAGCAGAGCCGAGGCCTGCAACTGGCCTGTGGCTCTGTCCCTGGACTGTGGAGAGGTAACAGCTGTGATACACGGACAGCCATAGCATTCCCACTGGGAGGCATTTTCATGGTTGTCCAGAGAGTAATGACAACAGGTTTTTGTACATTTTGTAGAGTAGATAGCTTAAAAATTATCCATTTATTTACGAAGCAGTGTCTTTATTATTTCTCTGTGAAGTTTCATGAAGCTAGACCTTCTGGTTACAACAGAACCTTTTTGCCTATGAATACATAGAATTTTTCTGTGGAGCTTTCATAGTTCAGCCCAGTACAACAACCTGGAGCTTGCCACTTGGAGCCATCATGCTAACACTCCATGTAACTGCTTCATCAAGACCACATGGAACCTTTGATGGTTCTTATCTTGGGCCATTCTTAAGGAAAAGAATACCCTTTCATCCAAAATCTATTTAACACGTCCATTTTTTCGTTTTGTTTATTTTGCATGAGACCCGACTTTTCTGTGGAAGCAGAATCCTAGAAAATTATTAGTTACTTCTCAGAAAATAATCTTGCAGAAGAAAAAGTGGCATGAGGAGTCAGGAGTGATGAGGAACAGTCACCATTTGTCTCTTGCTGTTATCCCATTCCTTCCTAAATAAAGTCAGACTGGCCCTGATTCCTTTGAAGCTTGGTATACGCTCAAGTTAAGGGACATAGACTTAATTTGCATCAGTTATTCTGTGTTATCCACTGGTTCCTAAAAAGACCAACTTAGGAAACCTTTTGTCTACTTGTGATTCAACCTAAGTTGTCTATGAAATGCTGATTTGAAATTGCTACCAATTAGTTTATCTCCAAAGGCCTGCTCTCATACACGCCAGCCATCTAGCCGTACAGGGTGGCACCCACTTTGTGCCTTCAAAACCAGAATTCATTCTTCCTGAATGAAGAGCAACTTAGAGCAGTTGTAATATGACCCTTTTTGAGTCAAGAAAATGCTACCAGCACATGATACTAGAACTGAAAGGAAGTTGCCTTCCTCGCACAGCTGTTGACAGAAGTGTCATGGATAATTTGCATGCCCAGTTCTTTGTACATTGGGTAGAGAAGAGCTTTGTCTAGCTTTGCTCTTCTGACTCACTGAAAGGGCTTGGGCTTCCTCTGAAGGTGGCCAGTGTTCTGTGGTAGCCACCATGTGCCATGTCTTCAAGGCAGCACTTAGAGCCCGGGTTTCCGTGTTCTTTTACAGTCATCCCAGTTGTCTGTTTTGTTCTCTAGTCAACGTTAGTGGTCTCTCTGGATGCCAAGGGTCTCAGGCCTTCACAGGGCTTCCATGCTCGCAGGATTGTTACCTGCCGAATGTCTTCAACAAGTCACTATTTTATAACTTTAAAAATCAAAAATAGTTTTCTTTTTAGAGTGGGATGATGAACCAGAAGAGTTTTAAAAAAGAGGATTTTCCAAATGACAAAATGACCTTAGTCTTTTCCAAATAATTGAAAATTGAGTATCTGAAATCTTGAAAGGAAAGCATATTTTTTGGTTTTTAATGATAGTTCGTTCTTTTATCAGATGGTTGAGTGTTACTCTGTGCAAGGCTCTTAGGATTCGAAGGTCTTCGGGAGTATCTAGGTCCTTTCTCCATGGACTTCTTACTGTGACCTGTGACCGCTTGATTTGGTTTTACCCAGGCAGATGTTCTTTTTGTTTTGTTTTGAGTAAAAGAAAACAAAAGTTCTCCATTGTTTAATATATTTGGCTAGTCCTGCAACCAGAAGATGTCACTTTTGATGAGTTTTTGTTTTAAACTGAGGGGACTTTAATAAAGATGGCAGCTAATTTACATTTTTGATCCTTTATACTTGTGAATGTGTAGTGCTGTGTAAATGTTTTTATTGGAAATTCTATGTTTTATTTTTAAGAAATTTTAGATCAGTTGTACTTGTTAAAAAACAAATCTTTGAATTGTGACTAAATAATCTCACAGTGTATCTTTTTTTAAGCACTTGCAAAAGTCATGCCAGTATCTTACTGTGCTGCAAGTGGATTTGTACTTTCTTTTGTAATGCAAAAGCTGTTTGCATTTTATCTTTCTTCTCTTGTGTCCATTTTGCCACTAAAGCATCTTCGTATGAGGATGAGAATGTGGAAGATAAAATGCTACTGATTTCCTAGTTTTCTTAGGTATTTACTACATAGACTCCTTAGCTAATGACAGAAGTGAAATGAAAGCTTGGAGTCATTACTGCACCTTTTCCTTATCCATGCCATCTTCATCTTAACTGAGGCTACAATATCTAGGCCTGGAGATGACTCTCTAGTGTGAATGTATCTTTTTGAAGTTCTGGCTAATCTACAAATCAGTGAATGTACAAATAGCTGGTCTACATCAAATGTTTTTAAATGTGGTTTTCATTTACAGCCTTGGGACAGTAACACAGTCTGTGCAAACCCTTGCTCCTTGATCCCCACACCTGACAAAGAAGAGGATGAGCCGGTGTACCCGAATTCTGCATGCAAGCCTCAGAGTTTCACACCATCCAGAGCTTCACCGCTGCCTGTCCTGAAGTAAGTGCTGACTCTGCCACGTGGCTTCCAGATCTCTTACCCCATGTTCTCCCTTAGCCCTCATTAGTAGGGATGCATACTGATACCCGGGTGGGTTTGGGTTTTTTGTTTTTGTTTTTGTAGCTGGGCAAATAGAGAGGAAGTGTGGAAAATCATGTTAAACAAGGAAAAGACATACTTAAGGGATCAGCACTTTATGCAGCGACACCCTCTTCTGCAGCCTAGAATGCGAGCAATTCTTCTGGATTGGTTAATGGAGGTGAGCTTATCGTCCCCGTCACTGGAAGCATTGACCATTTCTAGATTTCCCTGTGCATTATGAACTCTTCGTGTGTTTTATTCCACTGATACAGTCTGTATCTCTGAAGCTCTATGGTATATTTACTGCAGTGATCTTTTGACTTTTTTGCTTGCATTCTTAGAAGAGTTTTTTCCCCCACAAATTTACTTTCATTTGTTTACTTTTCATTAGTTTAAATCCTTGGGGGAGTACAGCATCACACAGATTCTGTCTCCAGTGGCCTTAGTAGGGAGCTTGCTCTGGAATTTGACACAAACCCTGCCACTGTTTCCGTGGGCCCTGGTTACCATTCCCCAGATCACTCTGGTTTTGCCGCCAGGAGTCACTGTGTTGTTCTTTGCATTGTATATATAAGCACATTGCTTGCCCAAATAGAATTCAGTTTCATCTCAGGCATAAACACCTTCAACTTTAAGAAAAGCTGTATGGTTCTGGAGACCCAGCTTATAGCTGGCAGAAATGGACCTTGGACCATAGCCTTCCAGCCATGTTTGCCTTTTAGAAGTCCTGTTCCCAGCAGGCCTCTGCAGGGTCCAAGGTGGCAGAAGGAGAAAAGCAAACTTAAAAGAATTTCTAAAATCTGTATACCTCTTAGGGGTTTTAAAATTGGCATCTAATTTTTTCCATCAAAGTTTAAGTAGTTGCAAAGGTTGTATTTTCCAGTAAATTGTAACTATTGTTATTTGAGCTTTGTTCATTGAATTGCTTTTATATGTATCCACTGGGAAGCAAATATCAGCTATTTGATAGCCACTATCATAAATTATAAAAATATATGAACAAGCTTACTTTTAACAGTCAGATCTTACATTGTTCCTTTTTAACTCTTGGAATCCATTTCCCTTTCCCCACAGAATGTTATCCTAACAAAATATATTGATCCACACTATCATGCTTCTCTGTAGCAATTGATCGAAAGAACAAGTGTTAAAAGTTTTTATGGACAATTGTTAAACTTAAAAAGTGAAACTTTATCAGCATATCTCTTACCGGGATGCACTGTAGGTGACTTACAGCTCCTCTATTAAAGGACTGGCTTCCTAGACAACCTTCTAAGACTTGGGTTGGTGAGGAGTGGGCTTTTCTTCTGTGAATTGGAAGGACATTTCATGCAGATCCATTTTATAACAAAACCACATGTAGAAGTCGAGTGTCTAACTATGATGGTTCCCCCTTATTCTCAGGGGATACATTCCAAGACCCCAAGGGATGTCTGAAGCCACAGATAGTACCAAACCCTATACATACTATGTTTTTTCCTATGCTTTCACATTTTTACTTAAGGAAAGCACTTTATGGCTTCTCTTTGGCATGTCAGAATTTCCAGAGTCACAACTCTTATGCTTTGGAGCCATTTTGTAAAATAAAGGTTACTTGAACACAAACACTGTAATACCACAACAATCCATCTGATAACCAAGACAGCTCCTGAAGGACTAAGGGTCGGGTGGCTTACACCAGCAGTCGCCAACCTTTTTGGCACCAGGATCAGTTTCGTGGAAGACAATTTTTCCACGGACATGGGATAGGGGTGGATGGTTTCAGAATGATTCAAGTGCATTTACTGTGCCGTCAAACCTCTCTGCTAATGATGATCTGTATTTGCAGCTGCTCCCCAGCACTAGCATCACCGCCTCAGCTCCGCCTCAGATCATCAGGCATTAGATTCTCATAAGGAGGCAACCTAGATCCCTCCCATGTGCAGTTTACAGTAGGGTTCATGCTCCTGTGAGACCTAATGCCACGGCTGATCTGACAGGAGGCGGAGCTTATGCGGTGATGTGGCCCTGGGGCTGTAAATACAGAGGGAGCTTAGCCTGCCTGCCGTTCGCCTCCTGCTGTGTGGCCTGGTTCCCAGGTACCCCAGGCTTATACTCTGGACAAATCGATGATTCAGGTTCCAGGCAGGTGGGAGCAGGACGGGCCAGAATGCCACACAATTTAAAACTTTTCGATTTTTTATTTCTGCAGTTTTCCATTTAATATTTTCAGACTGTAGGTGACTGAAACCTCGGAGAACAAAACAGCAGATAGGGGGAATGCTGTGTTTGCTAGAAATGAACACACCCCTTGGGAAAGTCAGCATTCCCAGGGGTTACGTGTGCCTCAGTTGCGCTAGTCCTAGACTCAGATTCCCTGTTGCCACTCACTCCAGCATGCCCTCGCCAGGCAAGTCACTGCTGCCTTTGCGTCTTGGTTTCCTCATCTGTGATATTTTCTAGCGATATTTTCCTTGAAGAGTTTATGCAGATAAGAAATGGTGTATACGAAATTTTAATCATTCTTAATTTGTGTTTCTTCATTGGTCCCTGAAGATGTCAACATTTTCCGGACTGAATTCCTTGGCAGGTCTGCTTTGCAGTTGCCCACCACACACCGTAGTTTCTTGAAGCATTAGATGTAAAATGTTTTAATCTCTTAGGCTTTAGCTCATTCTTATAAAAATGTTATGGCTGAGAAGTTCTAATGCATTTGACACCATTATACTTTGAAGGTCTGTTTTTAGAAATAGCTATATCTGGCTCAACCTGGACTTTAGAAATAGTCTTTGGTAATTGGTAGAAGTTTCTAGCAGTATTCTGTTGTTTCTCTGCTCTTTTTATACATATTAACCCCATAAAGTGCACCTATGTGAGATGTCCGTTTTGGGAACGGCAGCATTGTTGTTATAGTTTATGTGCATGATCAGATGTTGGGTGATGGCAAAGAATTGAGATCTAATACTTTCTTGCTCCTTTTCAACCCCAACATGTACACTATTTTATCAGATCCTCCTAATTTTATAGTTTGAGATATCTGAATAAATGGGTTTGTCCAAGTTATAGCCTAAACTACAAATTAAGTCTCTGGGTCTTCTGTTTTTAAAAAAAGCTGTTGTCTCATGGGATTTACAGTTTTTGGGCATGTTGTAATCTTTAAATAAATGTGGTCCAGCTTATAAACTTTCTTAACTGGTATGGCCTGGCTGTGAAAATGCTAGTTCTTTTCTCAAGTCACAATGAAATTTATAAAGGGGGGAAGCAGCATTCTCTGAGAAAATTCATAATTCATATGATAGTTTGTTTTGGGGTTTTTTCCTTAAATGAAAATGCTGCTTTGAGCAGGCTGTAAACGCATCTCCCTTCCCTGGCCTAGGAACTTTGTTCTCACTACTGCACAGATCACAGAACACTTAACCCTTGTATCTAAGTGCCAGCTCTTCATTGTGCACGCACTTACAGGTTTTTTTTTTTTTCACTGAAATAACTGTTCTGAAACTTACCGAATATTTTTTCAGGTGTGTGAAGTCTACAAACTCCACAGGGAGACGTTCTACTTGGCACAGGATTTCTTTGATCGGTACATGGCAACGCAAGAAAACGTTGTGAAAACACTTCTACAGCTTATTGGGATTTCATCTTTATTTATTGCAGCCAAACTTGAGGTAAATAATTTTCAAATACTGGTTGTATAATATGTGGTGTTTCTTGAGCTCCACTGAGAGTAGCCGAAGAGGTCAACTATTTGTCTGTAATGCATATCCTACATTTTTCTGTTTTGAGGGCTTCTGAAGTTAAGACACATGCACAAAAGGCTGGAAAATAACCAGGAATAGAGAGGAGTTGTGAGTGTAGAGAACATTTAGGTTACTGTAGTTACATTGAACTTTGAACTCAGAAGATTAAAATTTTGGTGTGATTATAGAAGGGTAAATGGGCCCAACTTTCAAACACGTTGTTAAAGGTACTGAAAAGATGAAAATTTCAGAAGTGCTCACAACATGTAAAAGTTCTATCTATTTATGCATTTATTTAGTAGGGCTAGGGGTTTCATTTCTTTTGCAGCTAACACATTCTGAACCATTGGAGTGGTTCCTGTATTAATCCCATCAATGCGCCCCCTCTCTTTCCATAACAGGGTGCTAAAAAGGGTAATTTTGGATGTATATTGTACAATGAAACCTTTAGAAATTGGCTTCGTGCTAGTGGTATCTTCCTTTTATTTCCTTTTTAGGAAATCTATCCTCCAAAGTTGCACCAGTTTGCTTATGTTACAGATGGAGCGTGTTCAGGAGATGAAATTCTTACCATGGAATTAATGATTATGAAGGTAGGATACAAGTTAATTTTTCAGTCATTTTTTAAATGCATCCATAGTATCTTCTCCACATGAAGTATGAGTGCATCTAACAGGTGCTCTGCAGGGGGACACACTGTGGCGTGGAACGTGGCTGCATTTTGAACTTACTTTCTCAGCCATTGGTCCCTTTTCTCTGTTGCCCTGTAGGCTCTTAAGTGGCGTTTAAGTCCCCTGACCATCGTGTCCTGGCTGAACGTGTACATGCAGGTTGCGTATCTGAACGACATGTATGAAGTGCTGCTGCCGCAGTATCCCCAGCAAATCTTCATACAGATCGCAGAGGTGGGCAGCTCGGTCTCCTGTGTGGGTCTGCCTGCCCCGCAGCGAGAGTGGGGCGTGTGGAGGGTGTGTGCTGGCATCTGTGTCAGTGCCCTTTCCTTCTCCGTAGCTTTTGGATCTCTGCGTCCTGGACGTCGACTGCTTAGAATTTTCTTACGGTGTACTTGCTGCTTCCGCCTTGTATCATTTCTCTTCGTCTGAATTGATGCAAAAGGTTTCAGGTACGTTGTCTTTCCAGCGAGTGTACAAATGGGTGTGAGACTCAAACAAATCGTCAGCCTCAGACTGAGCCGCGTGTCTTTGCACCACAGGGTATCAGTGGTGCGACATAGAGAGCTGTGCCAAGTGGATGGTCCCGTTCGCCATGGTCATAAGGGAGACGGGGAGCTCGAAGCTGAAGCACTTCAGGGGGGTTCCTGCCGACAACGCCCACAACATACAGACCCACAGGGACAGCTTGGACTTGCTGGTCAGTGCCACTCCCGCTTTCAGTCCTTCCTGCCCAGAGGGAGTCTCAGAACTGCTGGCGCAGCCTATTCACTTTCCTTCAGGCAGGCTCCAGATTTCCTAGCAAAATTCCAATTCTTTTAATTCCTGGAGAAAGGAAAATTCTGGTCAGTAGGTACTGTGTCTCTGTGTCACGTAGACCAGAGACTTTTAGGTCGTTCCTTGTTATCTTCGTCCTCTCACCTCCATAGAAAAAGCACATTGTAGGTGAAGCCCAGGGATAGGTCCTCCGCTTTAACATTTCCCCCTTTTGTTCTCACCGACAGGACAAAGCCCAAGGAAAGAAAGCCATATTGTCCGAACAGAATCGGATTTCTCCTCTCCCCACCGGGGTCCTCACCCCCCCACCGAGCAGTGAGAAGCAGAGCGGTGGGCAGGGGACAGCGTGACACACCAGCGTCCTCCACCAAAGACAGTCGTGCACAAGTGCCTGCTCCGAGCTCTGTCCACTGCGGCGGAGCCTGCGACAGCTTTTACAGACACATAAAGGGAAGAGCGCATCTCTTCCACGACAGAAGTATTTCTGCGGATGGCATTGGACAGGGAGAAGTGTTTTTACTGAATGCTTAGATTTTTTAATAAGGCAGTCAAGTACACCAGCCACCTCAGAACACCAGTGAGTGCTCCAGATGCTGCTAAGGAGGGTGATACTTGACTTGATTGACTGTTCGCGCAGACAACAAAGGCTTGAAGTGGGGAGTGCCGCGCTGCTCCCTCAGGTGTTCCGGCTGGCGCGGTGCTAAGCGGAGCAGGTGGCTGTGAGCGGGCACCACGCGGAGCCCACAGCGCCGGGCGGGGCCTGCCCTCCACACTGTCCGTTGACACGTACAATGCCTTTCATGAACTCTTGTAAGTGCTGCTATGTCTATCCGTTTTTTAATAAAGATAATACTGTCTTTGAGACAGCTGGTTTTACGAGCTGTGTCTGGTAACTTGAGTTAGAAATCAGCTTTCAGTGTGGCTACGTCATTTTTCTGTTGTGGCTTCATGCTTCTTGAGCTCAAGTCTTTTCAAGCAAATACATTTAAAAGAAAACTTCTGAGGTGAGCCTGTGTGCCTCCCAAGGCCCCTGAGCCAGCAGTGGGTGTGATTGGCAGTCCTCCCACGATGCCCTCACGAGTGGCCACCGATGGCAGTAGTGCAGCCACTGCCACATCTAAGAGGACACGAGGTATAACTTCTTCCCTAGGACTGCTAAAGGTCACAAAGAATCTATGATTCGTGCTATTTAATACTCTTTTCATCCTTACCCAAATCTTAACCTAAAGAATAAATGAATTTTTGTTTGGAGAACTTGTTAACATAGTAGCCTAAAACTGTGCTTCAGAAGAAATGCGAAGTAAAACTGTATGTAGCTCAAGGGCATGATGTCATTAGTGTGTTCCCTGACTATCGCTGGAGTCACCAAGCGCCTTTGCTAGTGGTCACTGTCCACTTGAAGGCCCAGTGTGTGCGCGTCACACTCTTGACCGTTCTCAGAGTGGCGGTGCTGTCGGGCCTGACGTCCCCTTTCCAACAGTGCGTCAGCGTGCGTGTGGGCATGCACAGGGAGGACGAGTGAACAGATAAATACCACTTACTTTCAACTTGCTATCTTAGCTTATTTTGTGAAAATCTGTTGGAAGTAAAAAGAAACACAGCCATTTGAAATCTGTACCACATTTGTATGAAGTTGGAGAGAGCCCCTGCCTTCTGACATTGGTGTTGTATGTAGTTCTGGCAAGTTTTAATACAACCGTTTTCCTAATAAATGCATTATAATTTCATATGTCATGGTATTTAGTCAAGTGATGCAACTCCTAACTAGTGATTTCTTCATCTCAGGCAGAGATGTTATAGCCTTAAATGCAGTGACTTTTTAATGGTGATTATTTGTAAGTGACTTGGCAAAATCCTAAAAGTGGTTAATTTCCATTTTGCATTTTCTATGCAAAAATATGGCACTGAAAACATTTCCATTTCCAAAGTTTTATTGTAAATTTGAGAGCTTGACAAATGGGGGGGGGGGGTGACACCAGTTTGAAAGCACATGTGAGGTAAACACTGCTTCGTAGATGGGTTAGCAGACCAGTGTGTTACGGAGGGTATTATTGAAAACGCTGGAACAAGAACGCCTGGTATGTAAGTTGTCTGAATGCTGCGTTTCCAGAAATCTAGATTTTTAAAAATGACAGCGTTGCCATAGGCAGCTCTTAATCACCTGTGCTAATAAAGGGCGAGTCCCAGATGGGTGAATGAAATCCATAGCAACCAGTAATTTCTGTGGCTCTGTCAGAAACCCTAAAAGCCGCTAGTAAGTAAAGATCAAGTTTCCTCCTGCAGGAGCTTCCTCCATTTGCTCGTAACCGGGTTGTGGCCGACCCGTCTCCCTGCTTAGCTCCAGAAACCACTGGCCAGCCCGTTTGTGTTCTGCTCTTCAGCCAAAACCAGCTGAGGCCAGGCGATGCCCCAACAGACTGTATGTCCTCAGGGACGACACTGGCCGCTTGGTCCACTCGGGTGAAAGATGCTCTGAGGCCAAGGCGGGAGCAGCAAGGGCCAGAGAAAGGCAATGGGGGCCCTGTGACGTCAGAGATGGAGAAACAGACAACTCATCGACCAACCATGGGGACTGACTGGGTCGTGGGACAGCAGGCGGCATCCTTGTGCCCCACCCCAGCTCGCAGAACCCACTTGCTAGTCCGCACAAGAGGTGCTGGCATTTCTCTGCCCCTGTGCCTGAGAAAGAAACACTGGTCCTTGGGGCGAGTGTCCGAGGTTATTCAAAGCCGTCTTTGCTGGTTGGAAGCCGGACCATTTACTGTTTCACGGAGGTCATTTCATACCAAGTGGGTAAATAAATGGCCCCGAGGTTCGTGTTGATTTTAAGTTCCTGTGGCAGGGCCAGGCGCAGTGGCTCAGGCCTGTAATCCTAGCACTCTGGGAGGCTGAGGCAGGAGGATCGCTCGAGGTCAGGAGTTCGAGACCAGCCTGAGCAAGAGCGAGACCCCGTCTCTACCAAAAATAGAAAAAAATTAGCCAGACAACTGAAAATAGAAACAAAAAATTAGCCAGGCGTGGTGGTGCATGCCTGTAGTCCCAGCTGCAGGAGGATCGCTTGAGCCCAGGAGTTTGAGGTTGCTGTGAGCTAGGCTGACGCCACGGCACTCACTCTAGCCGCGGCAACAAAGTGAGACTCTGTCTCAAAAAATAAAATGTAAATAAATAAATTAAGTTCCTGAGGCAGATACATATAGCTGTGGAGCCCTTTTAGATTTGGAGCACAGCACCTGATATGCTTCTATCCACTACCTCAGACACAGATGAGATTGCAGTTTATGTGGGCAAAATTAGGCGCTAGCTCAGAGCAAGGCTGGAAGGAGAAATCAAATCTGATAATGTCTAGTCATATTTACCCAACCGTGCATTTTCCTACCACATGTTCAACATTTTGAAATTCAAATCACATTTATACCTTGGACATTGTTGGAAGACTATTTTTATCCCTGCTGTAATCATCTAATTTGCTGATTACAGGTCTCAAATTGCCACAGAGAACTCAATTTTTGAAAGAATTGTCCTGTTTGATCAAATATGTTATTCAAGCAATGCAGTCATTTGTTCCACAAGGTTACCTGCCAGGCAGAGTTAACCAGGAGTAATAGCATTAGAAGCCCACACTTAAAATCGAGCATTAGCTAATCTGCCTGTGACAATAGAGTCTTAAATATAATTTGCTGCAGATACTTCAGTTCCTGCACTGACAGACAACTGCATTTCGTATTCAATGAGCATAGATTTTTCCTACCTCGTCCCATTCCAAATTTAACTCCAGAAGACTCTAGTGTGCTGTTTCACAGTCTTACCAGGTACTGGTTCCCAGGAGCCTCAGCCGGGAGGGAGGGCAATGCTATCCTTTATTAAATAAATACACCCTCCCCCTTTTAAATCATTTTCCTGATCAATGCCAATTCCAAAAATTGTGCAGCATCTGAACCAGCAGTGAGGTTCAAGTCCAGTGTTGGCTTCCCCAGGGCCAATGTGCAAGATGCTCTCTGGAGCCCCTGCTGAGCACGGACTCAGTGCGTGAGACTAAGGCAGTGTGTGGTTGAGGACCCAGGTGGGCCTGGGAGACAGGTAAGCAGTGGCATGGAAGGGCAGTCTCTGGGCACAGAGGGAGAGCAGGCGGCTGCTGAGGAGGTGGGGCTGTCGAATCCTCCCCAGCAGTCTGCAAAAGGTGCCGACGCGGAGGGAGAGGACGAGGCAGACAGGCTGAGAGAGACCACATCACAGGAGCTGCTGCACACAGAGGGTGGGCGTGGTCCCAGCAGCAGGAAGCCGGAGTTCTAGGGAGGGCGACTTCCTCAGAGCCAGCTCCTGCCTCAGCCTCCCCAGTAGCTGGGACTACAGTTGTGCACCAACACACATGGCTCATTTTTTCTATTTTTAGTAGACACGAGGGTTTTGCTCTTGCTCAGGCTGGTCTCAAACTCCTGACCTGAAACGATCCTCCTGCTTCAGCCTCCCAGAGTGCTAGGATTACAGGCATGAGCCACCTCGCCTGGCCAAGTTTATCAATTTTTAACTGTGGTGGAATTTCCCCTTGTGTGGCTGTACCACAATGTATACACTCTCACACTCCCATCCTGGCCCACAAGGTTTCCACGTGTTTTCACCATCACAGAGCCGCTATCCACATCTTGTGCACTTGTGTGCCACTCATGGGAATGCCTCTAGGGCAGCGGTCCCCAGCCTTTTTGGCTCCAGGAACCAGTTTCATGGAAGACAATTTTTCCATGGATTGGAGAAAGGGTTGGTTTTGGGATGATTCAAGCACATTACATTTATTGTGCAGTCAAACCTCCCTGCTAATGATAATCTGCATTTGCAGCCGCTCACCAGAGCTAGCATCACCACCTCAGCTCCACCTCGGATCATCAGGCATTAGATTCTCACAGGGAGCCCGTAACCCAGGTCCCTCACATGCGCAGTTTACAGTAGGGTTCGGGCTCCTATGAGACTCCAATGCCACCGCTGATCGACAGGAGGCGGAGCTTACGTGGTGATGTGAGCAATGGGGACGGCAGTACGTACAGGTGAAGTTTCCCTGGCTCACCTGCTGCTGCATGGTCCAGTTCCTAACAGGCCACGGACTGGTACCAGCCTGCAGCCCAGGGGCTGGGGACTGCAGCTCTAGGGCACATTCCTAGCTGCGGAACTGCCACGTCAAAGGGCATAGCCTTTGCACCTCAAGCTACTTCCCCAAATGACACCAGCCTCTACTCCCAGCCAGGAAGTGTGAGAATTCCTGTCCCTGCTTCAGCTCCAGCGCTTGGTAGCACCAACTGTTCTTCCCGTTAAAATTGCTATTATTTAACTTTATTGTTTTTTCTCTGGTTTCCAAAAACGTGAAGCTTGTTTGTTATAATACATTAGAATACTACAAAGTGAAAATCCCCCAGAGTTGCCATTCTGAACAGTCTTGGTGTTAAAATACTGTACGTTACTCCAGAATTTTTTTCCCATGCAAACACTGACACGTGAATAAATGAGAATATTTGCTGTTTTTCTACAGGGCTGTTTCATTCAATTGTATCATCTCCAGCAATTTAAAATGCACAGGCACATACAAACTCACTCCCTTTTGTTTTTATTTCTCAGTGATTGTCTGCCAGTTGATATCATTGCCAGCAGAAGGCCTGGCACTGAATAGGTGCTCATTAAAGATTTGCTCCATGAATGGGTGGATAGATGGATGGATTCTTACATATTTAATACATAGCCACTTTCTTATTTTTCCATGCCCAGAAGAAGGTAGGGTAGCTTCTACTTCCAAAAGACCACAATTAAGATTGAAAAGTGAGACACTAATGGAAATGAACCAAGCCTCTTCCCAGGTTCTACTCCTCTTCTGAGCAAACGAGTCACACCCCTGAATCCCAATTCCTGGAAGAGTTGCCAGGGGGATGGCACACAAGAACCCCGTCCAATGCAGCATCAGATGGACAATTCCCACCGCTTTGGGGTAGGACTGTAACGAACCATCCCCGGGGTATCGTCCCTTTCTTAAAAGAAAAAAAAAATCCACCAGTTGCAGCCTGAGTCATCCAGAAAGTTCTCTGCATCCCTCTTGCTAAGCACATAACCAGGTTATCTCTGGTTATAGACAAGCAATGAACATTCAGTCTCCGTGAGATACTTGGTCTGCAGCGTCCCCCTGAAGTTCTGCGTCCTCCATCCCTGCCCAAGTCTGGGGCAAGTTTGCCCGGCAGTCAGGGCTACAGCAGAGAGGCACGTGGGGCCTTCGGTCAGGCGCAGCCGTGGGGTTCTGCTGTGTCTGGGCTGCCGAGTGGCTTGAAAGCATTTGAGCCAACATTTAAAACTTGGAAGCCGGGTACAATGGTGGCACCTGTAGTCCCAGCTACTTGGGAGGCTGAGGCGGGAGGATCACTTGAGCCCAGGAATTTGAGGCCAGCCTGGGCAACACAGTGAGATCCCATTTCAAAAATAAATAGATAAATAACAAACTTACATGTGTTCACACTCGGATGTGGCTCTGCAGCCCTGGGCAGGACACAGGGCTGCAATGCACCGGAATCCCCACCGATCCCCACGGCACCCCCGCCCAGGGCTGACTCCACTGCGGTCAGTTCTCACATTGCTGCTGTACGCTTCTTGGAGTAGACAGATATTTCTTGTACCTGTGACTGTCAAAAAGTGAGAAAACAATATATATAGATCAAGACGGTGAAGTGCTTCAAGAAAAATAACAGAGAGCGAGCATATTTCTCCCCAGAAGTGCCGAACACTTGAGCATGTTTACTGTTCAGCACAAAATGTCTCGGTGTTCAGAGACGTGTTCTCTTTCCCACCTGGCTCCCACAGGCGTTTGAGTTTGAGGTTCCTGGATTTACAGGACAGTCTCCGTTCTAACCTCAAGGTCCGTGGGGCTTTGAGCCTGTCACTGACCTACTACCCGCCTCAGTTTGCCCATCTGCCCAGCGGGGCTGCCAGCCTCCAGGTGGCACTCCTGGTCAGAGGGGAGGAGGGGCAGATCCTCTCTCAGGGTGCCCGGGGTGGGGGTGGGTGCCCAACCTCGCAGGGGTTGAGCTGCTTTCTGTTTCTCTTCAAACTCTTGTCTTCCAGGTGGTGACGAAAGACGCGTTCAGGGTGTTTTTGGGTTTGCAACCGCACTTCAGAGAACCCCCGGCTTCCTGTCATGCAAAGGAGGTTTCGTTTCTCTAGATGTCAGCGGGTGGGGGTGAGGGCAACGGTGGGCGGGGTGGGAGTCAAATTGGCAAGTGGGGGGCAGGCAGGTAGGCTGGAAGCTGCCAGGGGCGGAGAAGGGGTCCCCCACCCTCTAGACTCCTCCACTCTGTGCCCCCCCACCCCCGTCCCTCAGGCACCCTGGTGAGTCCCTGGGGTGACCTTTGACCCTCAGTCCGTGGAAGGCACGTCAAGGCCAGAGGTGGGGCAGGGGGGCAGGTGTGGTTCCAGGGCTGCTGCCGGGAAATGGCTCCCCCACACCCCCAAAGGCTGGTGCCTGCAAGGCCCTGGAGAGAGGCCCTGGGCGGGAGAGACCTCGGGCCTCCCGCAGAAGCCTCCACCGCCGGGGCAGACTGTTCTTCCTCGAACTGAACCCTCACCATGCTGCTGCCAAAGCCCCTCTCTAACTCTGCCCCTGTGGTGGAGAAACTGAGGCCCCAGAAGACACACTGCAGCTGAGAGGGACGACTTCACGGATTCCGGAGTCGCCCGGGGCAGCTGAGGATGGCTGGTCTGCGGCCGAGTGGGATGCTCGGTCAATGAGGCCTTCACGGAAGCACAAAAGGCGGGGGCTGGGTGGGTTTCATTATGTTTCCTTCATCTTCACGACGATGGCATGTCAGTAATCTACACCGAATGTGCTGGCTCATGCCAATGATTTCATCCTTTTGTTTCTGTTAAAAAAAAAAAAAAAGTCTGTCTGCCCGAGCGAGTCAGCCCCAGCGCGAGGCTAGAGCCCAGCAGGCCCTGGGAGCCCCTCTCTCTGCCACGTTTGCACCTGGCTGTCCCTGGCAATGCCGACAGGCAGTGCCCGTTCGCTGTGTCCTGGCCCCTGCCCCCACCCCACTGCAGTCTGCTTTGCTACGGTCCCACATGCAGGTGCTCTGACACCTGCTGTGTGTCCTCTCTCTGGGTGGAATGACAGGCAGAGTGTGTGAGTGCACACGTGTGTTTGGGACAGCACTTACCAGCCGGGATCCCTCTTGGTGCACCACAAACCACATTCGTCACCCGAGTGATCTTTTTGAAGAAAGACAAAAAATGATGGGCTATGGACGGCTTTCTTCCCACAGTCCCTGTTATGAGATTTTATCATTTAGCATGAGTTAGAGAAGGGTATGTGTGTTGGGGGTGGCACAGCAACACCTGAAAATGTCACAAATCTCTTGCTCACTTCTGTCGTCACTTGCCTGTCCCAGATCCCAGGAGGAGTTGCTGGGAATGGCATCAGGGTTTCCAAACTTACGTGTGCTAGACCCAGTGTCCTCTTGTCTTGGTGCCATGACCTTCCCTGGCCCCCGGACGCCCAGGGATCCCAGGTTTGCGGGGAAATCCTAGACGGGGGTCCCAACTTGGCCGTTTCCACCTGCAACTCAGGGCAGCTCTGGAATTTCCATGCAGCTGAAATCGGGGCCCACGGGCATTTCCTGAGGTTGGGTTGGCAACCGCACATTTAACAGGGTGGTTTGGGAGGAACTGACGGCAATAATGGAGGTGTAAGAGCCTCCCCCACCCCCATCTCTGGCACTGCCAACCTCCTCTCCCCATGGGACTTTCTGCCCTGCAGACCTCCTCCCCCGAGGCAGTGGGGACCGATTTGTACAGCTGACGTCCAGGCCCCTGCTGGCACCCTAGCGGAGCCAGTGCCGAGAAGACTGTCGCTGCGGTGGTTGACGACACTCCAGTGGAAGGCCTGACATGCATGCTCACCCCGAACAGCTGCTGGACCCTGGCACACTCTGCTGCTATAAAAATACCAGCACAGCCGCCCCAGCTCCTGGAGAAAGTCTCGGCGTGACAGCCTGCAAAGTAATCCTGCATTTGAATTTCATCTACAAATCCTGGTTTCCTTCAGACAAGCTCAAACCTGCACAGATGGCCCTGCGCATCAAAAAGTAAAAATAACAAAGCTTGCGATGCTGGGCCCCCCTGTTTCTCTGGGCAGATGTGCTGGCTGTACATTTTGGGAGGTGCACGGTCTGCATCCCGGCAGCAGCCTCTCCTCCTGTGCTTTCTCACTCACCGCTTCTCGTGTGCTGGGGGGTGGCAGCCACGCCCTTTAGAGTGTGTTCTTGGCAGGGTTGGGGGCCTGAGTCTTTGGAGTGGGGGAGGGGGATCCAGAGGGGTGGGTCAGTATGAAAACTCATCCTGCACCCCACTACCCCAGACTGGCCATGCTGTCTTCCACGAGGTGGCCCAGGGAAGGGGTGAAGGGTTGGAGCAAAGCCTCAGGTAAGGTGGCCAGCAGAAGCGGGGAAGAGGAGCTCATGTGCTAAGGGCCAGTGCATGCCAAGGGCAGGTGGCAGGGTGGGAGAGGAAGTGCTTGGGGCTCCTGATTACTCGAACCCCCTAAACCCCAACCAGCCACATAATCATTTCCACCAATGTTTGCTGACAGCCTCTATTCCAGGCATTGCGGCTGTAGTTATGGACGAGAAAGACCCAGAGAACAGAGGCCCGGAGAACACACAGCCAAGGCCACGTGTAGGCTGGGTGGCCACAGACCCACTGGTCAGGGAGGCAAGGAGGCCAGGAGAGAGGCCAGAGGAGGCAGGAACCCCCTGCTGGAGACACTGTGGGAGCCATGTGACCTGAGACCTCAAGCCTCATCCAGAAATGAGGCTACCGTCTTTGCTTCCCCAGAGGGTCAGGTGTTCAGCTGCAAGTGAAACACAATTCGCACTGCTGGAGAAAAGGATTCCTGGATTCATATGAATTTACGGAGTCAGAAGATAGTCCGGCAGCAGATCTAGCCTCAAGCAAAGCTAGATTTGGGTGTTTATCTGCCGTCCTCAGCAATCCGGCTCTCTCATGGCTCAGCCCTGCTTTGGTCTGTGCCAACTTTGTTTTCCACGTGGCATCTGCCTGCATCTCCACACTGGCATTCCCACCAGCAAGTGCCTCTTGGGGGCGATTCTCACTGGTCCAGCTTGGGTCACACACCCACCCCTTCTCTAGTCACCATGGTCAGAGACGGGCAGCCTGTGATCAGCCAGGCAGGAGTCCCGTGCCAGGCCCTGGGGTCGGGCTGGAGTCAGCCCCTCTAATGACCTGGCTGCACAGAAGAGGGGAAGGTATGTCAGCCTGGCAAAAGCAGCAAGTACAGAAACAAGCAACAAGGACCCTCCCAAATGGCGGGGAGCAGCAGGGATGCCAGTGTGCTCTGAAACAGCTGCAAAAGTCCTGCTTCCAACAGCAGGATTCTTCTTGCTGCAGTTGCATGGCCTCTGTCATTCATCCCCCTCCCCCCCGCCCCCGGTGTCCCTAATGCCACTGTGCTGGCCTCTGTGCCAGGCCTGGATATGAGGAAGGTTCCAGACACCACTGTGGGGAAGCCTGCCCACCACCTGGCCTCAGGGGTGAGAGCAGCCCACTGGGTACTGCTCTCAATCGAGGTCTCCTCACCCCCAAGGCCCCCAATTCTCCTTTCTGGTGTTTCCTGGGCCTCCCTGCATTTGGGCTTTCATCTTCCTCTTCCTTAGACCAGCACCTGAACGTCCCCAACCTGACCTGGGAGAAGAAAAAGACTGAGACCAGGAGGGTCTTAACTAGCCAAAGCCTCTGTCTGGCACGAAGCCCACTCAGGTAGACCTGCCCTCTTGCGGTAGAATGAGGGACAGATGTGGCCAGACGTGTCTGGCTGTCGGTTCTGGGAGGGGAAAAGAGAACAGACGTTATTAAAGAGGGGCATGTGAGCGGGCTGGGGCAAGTGAAGTGGGAGGAGGCAGGCAGGGTGCTCAGCCTCTGGGCCAGCACACAGCCCACGTCACTGCTTCAGTGTGTCTCCATGAAGGCATCAGGGCACGTCACTGCAGGAGCCTTCGTGGGAACTCCCACAAAACAAACCTGGCAGGAAGAACTGGATTCGCACAGCAGGAAAGCGCCCAGTTCCCTGCCGCGCGCGTGGGCTCGGCCCCAGAGGATGTGCTTAGTGGTGCAGGGCACTGCCGTCCTCTGGCTTGGCTCCTGTTTAGTCCTTTCATTTCCCACCATCTTATGGGGGCACATAGCACTGGACCTGTTTTGGTGAAGGGGAAACTGAGAAACAGGGAGGTTCAGCAAGGTCACGCGCACGGGGCTGGCTTCAGGGCCCGTGGCCACACTGCACCATTAGTGGGATTGCCCATTAACCGGCTTATATGAACCTCCAACCCCAGCCAAGGGTAGGGGCCCAGGTACCCACTTTGGGGCATTGCGAGCCCCAGGGCGGCCCTGGCCACACCGGCCTGGGAAGGGCGCGAGGTCCCACCAGAGCCCGGTTGCCTAGCTGTCCTGCGGGGACGTGGAGCACTTTTGAGTCCTGTCCACTCCCAGGCCGGCTCCCGGGCCTCCGCCAGTCTGGCGGTAGGTTGGCTGGGTCCCAGGCGTGGAGAGAGGAAGAAGAAGAAGGAGCAGGAGGAAGAGGAAGAGGAGGAGGAAGGAGAGGAGGAGGAGGAGGAGGAGGAGGAGGAGGAAGAGGAAGAGGAGGAGGAGGAGGCCAGGAAGAGGAGGTGGACAGGAAGAGGAGGGGGGGACAGGAGGAAGAGGAGGGGGAAGTGGAGGAGGAGGAGGAGGCAGAGGAGGAGGAAAAGGGGGAGGAAGAGGGGGGAGGAAGAGGGGGAGGAAGAGGAGGGAGGAGGACGAAGAGGAGGGAGGAAGAGGAGGAGGAGGAGGGAGAGTAGGAGGCGGCCCGCAGGCGCTCCTGACCGGCTGCAGGAGGAGACGGCCCGGGAGGGGTGTCCGGCGAGCGGCCGGCCTGTCTGCGCCGCGTCTACGCCAGCGGGAACCGCCCCGAAGCCCCGCCCGGCCCGGCGGCAGTCAGCGCGCCCCGCTGCGGTTCCGACGGGACCCCGCACTCCCGGCGGCCGCCGTCCTGCCCCGCGCTCGGGCCGCGCTGCACGTGCCGCGTGTTTACCCACGTGACGCGGCCCCGCCCCCGAACCCGCCCCGGAGCCGGGTCCCGAGCTCCGCCCTGACGCCGCCAGGAGACCGGAGCGGGCGCCGAGCTCTCCGGGCCGGTGCGGGGGGCCCGCGGGACTCTAGGGGCCTCGTCGGGGGCGGGGCTGCGCACGCGCTCTGGCGCCCTGCCCGCCAGCCGACCCGCGAGTTCCGCAGTCGCGGCGCAGGTGCGCCGTGCGCTGTCGCGGGACCCGGGACCAGGTGAAGCTCGGAGCGGCACCTTTGCGCCCGGGGGCCTGTGCGTCCCGGCTGAGCCGCTCCCTCCTGCGTGGGGCCCGCCCTCGAGCCCGCTGGTCCCGCCCGTCCTGGCTGTGTCCCCTCCGCCGCCCCCTCCGTGGGTCCTGCCGCCCCCGCCGCCGCTGCACGGCCGACTGCGCCCAGCGCCGGCACGCGTGAGGCAGAGCCCGCCTCTCCCCGCAGGCCTCCCCCCCCGCCCCCCCCCGCCTCCCGCCGCGGAGCGGGCACCGAGTGGGACAGCCAGGCCCAGGGAGGGCTCCGGCCTCCCCCGTCCTAAATCGTAGCTGCTCCGGATCCCACCCGTGCTCCCTCCCGCCCGCCTGCACCCCCAGCCCCTCGCCCCCACCTCCCCCTGCACCCCCTCGCCCGCC
>CM052449.1:31344397-31392351 GCA_028533085.1 Varecia variegata | reverse complement strand
GACAGTGTGGACCAACCACTGACAGTCTCACAGCTCTGTGAGGCAGATTCTGGACAGTGTGGACCAACCACTGATAATCTCACAGCTCTGTGGGGCAGATTCTGGACAGTGTGGACCAACCACTGACAATCTCACAGCTCTGTGGGTCAGAATTCTGGACAGTGTGGACCAACCACTGACAATCTCACAGCTCTGTGAGGCAGATTCTGGACAGTGTGGACCAACCACTGACAATCTCACAGCTCTGTGGGTCAGAATTCTGGACAGTGTGGACCAACCACTGACAATCTCACAGCTCTGTGGGTCAGAATTCTGGACACAATGTGGACTAACTAGGTCATTTCCTTAGCATCTCACACACCTGAAATCAAAGTCTTGGTGCTTATCTTGAGGCCCTGAGAAGGAGACTCCATTCCCAAGTTCATTCATTTCCTTGTAGTTTTCTACCCCAGCTAACCTTTGCCCTCAAAGTACAGACCCACCTACATCTGGGAGCAACAAAAACACATTGAATTTCTCTTATGCTTGAAATCTCTCTGACTTTTTTCCTGCCACAGCTCTTCTGTCTCCAGCTAGAGAAAGTTCTTTGCTTTTTAAGGGTTCATGTGATTTGGCCCATCAGTATAACCTAGAATAATCTCCTTAAATTACTCTTGCAGAACCCCTCTTGCCATGTTCACAGTGCCTAGGGATTAGGATGTGAACATCTTCACAAATCATTCTGCCCACCACAGACAGGATATATATTTTAATTTCTCTGGGGTAAATACCTAGAATGGCTGGGTTGTAGGATCAGTGTATGTTTAACTTTACAAAAAAAATGCCAAATAGCTTGCCAAGGTGGTTATACCATTTCATAAACCACCAGTAGTATATGAAAGGTCTGTTTGTTCCATATCCTTGTCAACACTTGATATTGTCAGTCTTTTTGATTTTAACCATTCTAATGGGTATGTAGTGGTATCTCATTACACTTTTAATTTGCATTTCCCTAATGACTAATGACGTTAAGCATCTCTTCATGAGATTATTGGTCACTTGTGTGTTTTCCTTTTTGAACTGTCTATTCAAATCTTTTGCCCATTTAAAAAAATGGGTTTATTTATCTTCTTATGACTGATTATAAGGATTCCTCTTTTTTTTCTTTTAAACTTAATTCTTTTTTAAAAAATTTTTCATTTTTTTTCCTTTTTTATGTGTTCACAGGAAAGGATTCCTTATGTATGCTGAATTTAAGTGCTTGTCAGATATATGTATTATGAGCAATTTCTCCTTATGTATTATGTCAAGTATATGTATATCAGCATTATGTGACTTGCCTTTCATTTTGTTAGAGTGACTTTTCAAGAGCAAAACTTTTTAATTTTGATGAAGTCAAGATTATCAATTTTTTCTTTTATGGTTTATGCATCTTAAGAAATCTTTGCCTTCCCTGAGGTCACAAAGATTTTCTCCTCTATTTCCTTGTAGAATTTTTATAGTTTGCAATTTTACATTTAGGCCTGTGACCTATTTCAGGTTAATTTTGTTTGGGGTATAAGTTACATGTGGATGTTACTGTTGGCTTATGGATATACAGTTGTTTCATTTGTTAGAACACTTTTTCCCCATTGAATTGCCTTGTCATCTTGGTCAAAAATAACTGAAAATGCGTACGTGCGTCTATTGCTAGACTTTACATTTTGTTCCATTGTTCATTCTCTTGGCAATACTTCCCTGTCATGACTGCTGTAGATTATGGTATGTCTTGGAATCAAGTAGCATAAATCCTTCAACTTTGTTTAACTTTTTAAAAACTTATTCATAAAATAAGTTGAGTAGTGTTTCCTCTTCCTCTATTTTGTGAGAGGGTTTGTGTAAGATTGGTGCTATTTCTTCCTTGAATGTGTACTAGCATTCACCAGTGACACCATTTGGCCTGTAGTTTTCTCTGTTGGAAGATTTTTTAAGTATCAATTCAATTTCATCGATAGATAGGTAGGACTTTTCAGATGTTGCATCTTGTGTCAATTTTGGCAAATGGTATTTTTTAAGGAATTTGTCCATTTTTCACTCTTTGTCTTGGTCAGTCTAGCTAGAAGTGTGTCAGTTTTGCTGATCTTTCTCCAAGGAACCAAAATGGAACAGCCGTGAGCCAACACCCAGCGAGGAGCCCAGCTGGCCCCGAAGCTTGAAACAAAGCCCCAGCAGAGCATGGCCTAGACCAGCCAATCCCCAGCCAACTCATGGGTGCAGGAATGAGAATAGATGACTGAGTTCTGGGGGTGGTTAGTTAAGCAGCTGTAGCTGATACAGTTTACACTGTACTTTAGTCAACCAGTTCCCTACAGATGGACATTTAGCAAAGTGAACTATTTCAAACAAAGCTTGGCTCATTTTTTTAAAAAAACATATCTATAAGATCTATTGCTAGAAGAATTACAGTCAAAGGGTTTGCATATTCAAAATTTTAAAACATATTCCTAAATTATGCTCACCAAAGCTATGCTGATACAGATTCCATTTCCCATTATAAGCATCTATTTTCTCTTATTTTCCAACACTGAATGCTAAACTATTTAATTGTCATCAATCTAATAAATCAAATGTAATATCTATTTAAATTTACATTTCCCTGAGCATTAGAGAAGTTGAGTAATTTTTTATCTATGCATTGCCCATTTGTTTTTCTTCTCTGAATTGCCCCTTTATGTTTTTATTTACTTTTATAATAAGTATTTTGTTCTTTCCTGATTATTTGTAGGAGATTTTCATATAATCTGGATTGGATATTAATCTTTTATCTGTTAAAAGTATTGCGAATATTTTCTTTAATCATGAAGGTTTTTTTTTTTTAAATTTTGTTTATGGTATCTTTTACTGGAGAGAAGCTTAATATATTTACATAATTAAATCTGTTAAATTTTTTTATGGCTACTATATTTGCCTAAGAATATTTTTTGCATTCAAAACGATAAAAAATTGATTACATTTTCTTCTCTTACAATACTTTTTATTGTTTTGGGTCTATAAATCATCTCACATTCATTTTGGGTTATTATTTTAAGTATAATATTCTTTTCCAAATAATAGGTAATTATTCCAACAGTATTTATGAAATAACTTCATTACTTTCTCTTTAATTTGAAATGCCAAATTTATACTAGATTTTAATTAAGGGTTGTTTTTAGAATTTCTGTTTTATTCCACTGATCTCTCATAGCAGTATGTGAATACTGTTGTTTGCTGATGTTTTACACTATGTGTTGGTATCTTCAGGCAAAGTACTTCCAATTGCTCTTTATGCAATTTTTTTAATTCTTGGCAATCATCTTCCAAATAAACTTGAGAATATTAACAAATTTATCACAAAATATATGTGGGTTTTGTTTGGGATTGCATCAAATGTGTAGATTAATTTGTAGAGAATCAGTCTGACAGCACTGAGTCATTGCATATGATTTATATCTTGATTTTTTAGAAATCCTTATTTTAGTTATCTTCTGTTAAAATTATTTGGTTTTCTTCATGTAGGTTTTGCACAATTCTTGTTAGGTTTAGTTCTAGAGTTTGTTTTGTTGTTCTGAAATGAATCTATTGACATGAAAATTTTTCTGGTCTATTAGGCCAGATATGATATGATTCCATTTTTATAAAGAATATATATGGATAACTGTATATATACAAAACCTTTGGGTATAATGTTTGATTGATCTCTCCTTTAGGGAAGGAACTGTATTTTGATGGCTTTGTATCTAACACTTGCATAGCACCTGGCGCATATTAGTAACTCAAATTAGTAACTCACCTTTGTTAAATAATGAATGAAAGACATAAAGGAATATTGAAGGACCTGCATAGAGAGGATGACGGCGTCTTTTCTCCGAGTGTAGAATTCGGAGAATTCATTTTAGATTTCTTTAAGTTCTTTCTGCTTCCTTGTATTTTCTGATTTTTTTCTCTTGTAATTTAAAAAACAGAAAGATAAAGAATTTCATTTGGAAAAGGAAGAAAACCATAATGAAAGAGCACCATGGGGCTATACCTCATATACGACTTGTAAATTTTAACAAGAGAAAAAAAAATGTGCAGACCCTAAGAATAGCTAGGGAGACAGGCTGCTCACCTCTCAGGTCAACTTCAGATTTCAGAGACCTGGTCTTGCGGTCTGAGAAATGGGATTCTTTCTGACTTGCCTTTGCCTCTTATTACTCCTCCCGAGCTGCGTGAGGTTCTGTCTGCCGGCCTGTGCCAGCCTCCAGGCCCTCAGCAAAGGCCCTGCATAGCTCAGAGGGATTCGAGGGAAGCCAGGGACAGTAATCCTCTAGTCCCTGAGGTTGTTTTGCACTGTGGTGATATATGGTATTGTTGCTCCGGTGCCTTGGTATGGTTACAGGGAGAGCAGACCCAGAGGCCCTTAGGGCTGGGACGGCCACCAGGTCAGTAATATACGCAGCTGGCAAAAGAGAACATCGACCTCATTTCCTCCAGAGAACAGATGACTACTGCCCCGGAGTCCTGGTTTGCATGTAAATAATGAGCAAAGGCACGGCTGGGCCACTTGTATCATGAAGGAGAGAAACAGGAATGAGAAAGACAGATTAGAAAAATACGAGGGCACCACTTATAGATCTGTGCAGGGAAGTGTAATTCATCAGGTTAATTCTGCTTCTCAAGAAAGCAGCACAGTGTTGATATGTTTCTCTATGCGTGATGACATTTTTTTGGTATGATTATTATCAATGAAATAATCACCGTTAAGTAACGAAAAAATAATAAGTTTCTCAGGAGGAAGAGTGAAGTAGCAGTTGCAGCATTTGGCCACGAGCCCGTCACATCCTGACCGTAGCGCTGAGCAGCTGCCCCACAGATGATTCGACTGTGGGGGCGGGGGGCAATGACAGCCTGGGACGGAGGCTGAAGGTGTGTGACGCTGGCAATGTGCACATGGAACATTCCGGGAGTTTCATGTCAGGGATCACCCTCTTCTGACCTTGTGGGCAAGAACAAGCCTCCCATGCACCTCGTCGAATGTCTGTGTCCCTCTACTGGCTCCACCATCCCCAGAAAGGGCTGGGGCTTGCCTGGGTCACCTCTTGTCCCCATGCCTGGTGGAGGACCCAGCACATGGAGGAGGGGCAACAAATATTTGATGAAATTTAACTTTGTTTTACTGAAGGCGTTTGAGGGTAGCTGATGTTCCCCTGGAGAAGTGATTATAATTTGAAGGATTTTATTTTTTTTTAAATTAAATTAAAAAAAAATTTTTTTTAAGAGAGTCTTACTCTGTTGCCCAGGCCAGAGTACAGTGGTGTGATCATAGCTCACAGCAACCTCCAACTCCTGGACTCAAGTGATCTCCTGCCTCAGCCTCCCAAGTAGCTAGGATGACAGGTGCACACCACAATGCCTGGCTAATTTTTAATTTTTTTTGTGGAGACGGGGTCTCTCTATGTTGCCCCGGCTGGTCTCGAATTCCTGGCTTCAAGCAATTCTCCTACCTCGGTCTCCTGGAGTGCTGGGATGACAGGCGTGAGCCACCAAGCCCAGCCAGTTTGAAGAATTTTAGAAGGATGAAGCTTTTACATTCGTGATGGCCTTTGTTTTTCAGGAAAACCTCAAGGCAAGTACTAGTCTAACCGCTGTTGTGCAGGTGAATAAAGTTTAGAGAGAGGTTAAGTGTTTTGCCTGTGGCTTCTCAACAGGTAAGTGGCGGAGATGGAACTAGAACTTGGTTCTGTCTGCGTTTAAAGTCCAAGTCCTTTTGCTGCCACATATGACATTCTCATATTAATCAGGAAACATTTTGGCACAGGCTGGTCTGCTTCCTGCTGTTTAAACAGGCTCCCCCAACATCTGGTGGGTCTGTCTTTTGTACGTAGCAGGAAGGCTACAGAGCGGAGACCAAGAAAGGGCTGGGGCAGCACTATGAGCAGAAGTTCTTGAGTCTAGTGGAAGGAAGCAGCAAACGTTTATAGAACTTCTAAGTCCCTGCCCTCAGGGATTTGATACTTTAGTGTAGAGAGATGATAACTAGCATGGAAACAGATGAAATTGATCATTGTAAAGTATGCTAAGTGCTATGAAAAAAATTTAAAAATTGATGGCATAAGCCTGGAGCAGAAGGGAGGGGCTTCTGTGGGCAGACTATCAGGAAAGCCTCTTTATTATTTGAAATGAGGCCTGAGTAGGCGCCAAAGAGTCAACCCTGTAAAGATCTGGGAGAAGTGTTGCAGGCAGAGGGGTCAGCAAGTGCAAAGACTCTGAGTGTCTGAAGAAGAGAGAAACTGTTGTGGTTGGCATGAGTGGTAGGGGTCTTGCAAGCAGGTGGGAAAGGTGGACCGGATAATGCAGAATTCTAGCAGCATGTCTAGATTTGATCCCGGTTGCAGTGGGAAGCTACAGAGGACTCTAAAAGGAGAATGATGTGATCTGAGCACTGTTTAAAAGCTCACGCAGGCTGCTGGGCAGAGAACAGTTTAGGGGTGTGTGAATCAGATGACTTTGGCTGCTAGTGATGGCAAACCTGATGCAGACGGCTTTGCTCAATCAGGAAACTCACTGGCCTTTTAAAACCTGAAGTCCAGAGGTATTGCAGACTTCAGAGCAAGTGGACTGACTTAGTGCTGAGTCAAGCTCTGTGATGTCGTCAAGGACTTAGGTTCTGTCTCTCCGCTATGCTGGCCACAGACTGAGCTTCATTCTGAGTCTAGGAAGTGTCTAGGTGGTCAAACAGAGGCGTCTAGGTGGTCTAGGAGGTGTCATCTAGGTGGTCTAGGAGAGCTACCTACTCTGTGCTTCCTGGCCAAGGGGATGGAGAGATTCCCTATGGAAGCACTACCAAAGGATGAGGGAGAACTTTCTCAGGAGCCTCCAGGATATCTCTGAGTGTGGCATCACACGCCCGCTCCTGAACCAACTGCTTACAGAAAATACCTTATCCTTAGACTGGAGCTTAGGAGGGGGTCTGCTTCCCGCAGGCACAGGGCTGTGTGGTCTGGGTTGACCACCTGATTGAGGGGTGGTTGGGAGAGCAGCTGCTGATGCCCAGTACAGGAGCAAGGGCTGGAAACAGCGAGGCCAGAGGTGGCCGAAGGCGGTGAGAGGGTGACAATGTTAAGAGTGGCAGATGCTGGTTGTGTCTCTCAGGTGATGCTGGCTGCTTATGCCGCGAGGCAAAGACAGGACAAAAGGGTAGGCTGGGCCGCGGGAGCAGTCAGCTCCCTGTCCGTTCCCACCCGTGTGACCTGTGGGGACGGCCCTTCCCGCCACTGGAACAGCAGCAGGGACAGTTGGGCCAAGGCCGATCCACGCCGTGGGTTGCCGGGGTCACTGCGTGCGGAGGCCGGACCCAGGGCTGGAGCAGGCGGCGTGCGCAGTTCCAGAGTAAGAGGGAAATGCTCTTGGTCTCTGACATGGGACACAAGAAAAAAATAAAAATAAAAATAAAAAAATTAAATAAGAGGAAGGTGGGGGCGAAGTTACGCCTGCAAACCTCCTAGTGCATTCGCAGCGGCACGTTGGTGCTAGGACGGCAGCTCAAAACACGTATAAGGAAAATGCATGGTGTGCGGTGACCAATGCACGTGCAAAGTACAACTGCATATTTTAATTTATTAAAAAGTCACAGAGAAGAAGTGAATTTGCTTAAAATTAAACGTGCTTATGAAATAATTCGGTGCACGGACTGAGACGCGGCGCCAGACCCGGGGAGGCAGCCCTGCGCTGGAACGTAAGCTTCCCGAGGCTCCAACGGCTCCGGCGACCAGGCCTAGCCAAGCCGCGCCGGCCTCCTGCATCCAGGGGCGGGCCGGGGGCGGGGCCCGCGAGGCCCGAGGGGCGGGGGCTGCGAGCAGCGCGCGCTTCCCGGCGTGCCGCGCGGGGCCCTCCGGGGGCGGGGCCTATGGGCGGGGCGGGGCCTGCGGACGCCGCGGGGCGCGCGCTTCCCGAAGTATCGCGCGGGGCGGGCTCTGCGCTTCCTGACGTGCCGCGCGCGGCGGGCTGGGGGCGGGGCCTGCGCTTCCTGGCGTGCAGAGCAGGACGGCGCCTGCGCGCACCTCCCGACGTGCAGCGCGGGGCGGGCCGGGGGCGGGGCCTGCGGCGGGGTGGGGGCGGTGCGGCTGGCGTGGGACGCCAGGCTGGGCCCGGCCACCGCACGGGCGCGTCCCGCTCCGGCCTGTGCTCCGAGCCCGCGGCGGCTGTGGCGGCGGTGGGCGGCATGCGCCGGTGACATGCGGCTGCGGGCAGCGCGGACGCGAGCAGCGGCCCCCGCGGCAGCGGCGAAGGCGGGCGCGGGCCCCCGGGCGCCGGGCGCGCGGCGCATGAGGGCGAGCACGCGGGCGCCGGGCCGCCGCCCCCGCAGACACTGGTTCAGGACTCGTTCGCCCCGCTGAGGCCGCGCCCGCCATGCAGGCCCCGTCGGGCCCCGAGCCCCGCGCCCCGGCCCCGGCCCCGGCCCCGGCTTCTTCCCCGGCCGCGGCCTCAGCCTCGGCGCCGCCGCGCGCCCCGGAGCTGGCGAGGCTGCGCGAGGAGCAGGAAAAGGTAACAGGCCGCGGCCGTCCGCCCGGCCGCCTGTGGCCGCGGTCTCGGGGGCCGCTCCGGTTCCCCCCGGGCCCACCCGCCCGTGGCCCCTGCGGCCCCTGCGGCCCGGCGCCCCGATCCCCCGACCCCTCACCGGCCGGAGCGCGGCCTCCGGGCCTGAGGGGGAGAGTGTGGGAGAAACTTCTGTCACGTGCTCTTGTTGTCTTTTGTCCGGAGCCCTTTGCCCTTTGACCTTGGGGGACGTAGGGGGGGAGATGGGGAAGAGGGGTGTGACCGTCTGTTTACTCGTGCACAAAAGCGAGTTTTCAGACTTCAAGTTTGCGTGAGTGCGTGGGGGCTTTGCGGGGGGGCGGAAACGCACGCTGCAGGTGGACGTGTTCACCTGAATTTACTTTAGCTTGTTGCTGTCCAAACATTGCTCGAAATGTATCCTCTCTGTTGCTCTGTATGGGGGTGCACTTAAAAGTTTCACTGCGTTTGTAACGCTGTGCTGCGTGTGCAGTCCCAGCTTGGGTTGTTGAGTATCTTTCAAAGTAGAATGCTATTTTTTAAAAATTTAGTTTAAATCGCACAGTGAGTTTTTAAACTACCAGGGACGAGGGGAGAAAGTTTTGCATTTCTTAACGGGATTGTATATGTGTGTGTGTGTATATATATATATAAAAATACCCGATTTAAGAAATAGTTGCATTGTTAAATTTGAGATTTTCCCGTGCCTTCTGTGGTATTTCAGGTTGGTTCTATCTCCTGAAGTATCTTGAAATTCTTACTTTGAAAAGCAATATTTAATTTACTTAAAATGTTTTATGCTGTATTGGGAGAGAGTATCATGGAGTAAAGGGTGAGGAAGTTGCTTCAAAACTATAAATAGTTTGAGAGCCTCTGACTTTTTCAATTGACCATTCCTGTATAAAAATGGGTACTTACGTAGGTACATAAATATACTCAATTCGACTAGATGGGGCTTTTCATAGAACCTAAACAACCCTGGTTTGCTTGGAAACCACCTGTTGGGATGAACTGTGGGAATCTTTCCTACTTTGTTCTGGCTGGTTTAAATTATTTTGTGCACTGGATTTCCTTTTCTCAGCCATTTTTCTCTAATACCACATACAACTGTTGGATTTTAAATTTGGTGCCTTTTTTTTTTTTTTCAAAATAAAGGTTTAAAAATTCAACTAGTTCAGCTCGTTTAAATTATAAGACATTAATGGTCTTAATTTTTCTTTTAAAGAGAAAAATAGAAAAAGAAGTAAGAAAAAGCAGTCCTTTATGAAACCTTGTTGCTTTTGGCAAGACTATTTATGTTTTTTGTTTTTTCAGAAAATGTGAAACAGACCCTCAGAGAACGGTGTTTCCATTGCCTTTCGTCTGTAGGGGATAACTTTGCCCCTTCATAGTATATATATACTGTGTACATAATGCTGACTTGATGTGTTTTCTCCCATTTGGCATGTTAAAAAGAGAGATCCGTGGATTTATTCTGATGTTAGTGCTGCTGAAATACAAAGGATACTTCTGGGGTGCTCTGAACAGCTTTCTGGTAGGGTGTTGAGTTACACCTGAGCTAACTGCGTTTTCACTTACAGTCCTGTGGGAAACTGAATGGACTGTTTTCAGCGGACATTGACTGTATTGCCAAATTATTTTTCTGTGTTGTGTTAATGTTAATTTGGCACATGAAATAAGCATGTGCATATCTGTCATCGGTATATCAAATTATTCTCCACTTCATGATAAAACCCCTCAGTAAATGGACTAGATTTATTTAATGGAAGGATCTGCTTCAGTGGACAGGAGACCCTTAAGGCCACAAAATAAACTGGTTAGATAGCTATACTTATTTTTTTTTTTTTTTTTTGAGACAGAGTCTCACTCTGTTGCCTGGGCTAGAGTGAGTGCCGTGGCGTCAGCCTCACACTCCTGGGCTCAAGCGATCCTACTGTCAGCCTCCCAAGTAGCTGGGACTACAGGCATGTGCCACCACGCCCGGCTAATTTTTTCTATATATATTTTTAGTTGGCCAGATAATTTGTTTCTATTTTTTAGTGGTGATGGGGTCTCGCTCTTGCTCAGGCTGGTCTTGAACTCCTCACCTTGAGCGATCCACTGCCTCGGCCTCCCAGCGTGCTAGGATTACAGGCGTGAGCCACTGCGCCCGGCCGATAGCTATACTTTAATTATAGCTTAGTATGGGAAAATTTCACATAGTAAACAGTAAATTAAACATTTTTGTGAGGGACTTTATTTAGGCCTTAAAACCAGCCCCATTGTAGGAGTACAGTGAACTCTAGTACAGTAGAAGCACGGTGATGTTCTGCATGTAAAAGGGGAAAATGTCATGGTAGCTTCATATTCATGTGGCAGCCACTATTCCTTTATGTAAGTCCAGTCACACATGCCTTTAAGTTCTTGGCTTTTCCCTATCTGGGCTCCAGGAGAGAGAATTAAACCTGGGAAAAAATGATTCTGCATGGCAGTTTTGTCAGTTTTCCCTGCGATGGTGCCCGGCTAGTTGGGTCTAGATGGAGAGAGAGAGCGATGAATCCCTAACATACAATACCTTAGGCTCACGTACAGTACCTTAGGCTCAGGGCGCAGTTTTCTCTGGGAACTTTGGTTGAGAGAGGCTGGTGGGTAATGTGGTTTAGATGTGGCTCATCAGTTTTGTTCTTTTTAAAAAAAATTCAGCTAAGGCTATAACAAGTTTTACCTGGGTCCCTCTCTGTCATTTTTTTCCCTTATTTAGTTTCTGGAGCACTGAATAAAAAGCACAAAAATTGGCAACCTGAGGAAAAGGGTAAACAAGGGGCATGAATGAGTCAGTCCCAATGAGTGACGACATCTGTAGTAAATGGACAAAATCTTTTAACGTTGTTTTCACTTTCACTTACAGACTCAATGCTGAAACTTTTTCAGAAACTGTTTTTTAGTTAAAACTTTGGTTTATTTCTTTTTTGATTTAGCAAAAAGACATGTAAGAAAGGTTTCCTGCAGGTTTATTTATAATGCTGTATGTAATTAGGCATTAAAAACGATAGTATGTATAGTATGGTTCCAGTTGTGTTTATATGTATATAAATATTCACACTATATAGAAAAACACACCATTGTTTTAAAAACACACAATTTTATTTCTTATAGTACCTAAAAGTTTGTGAAATAGGATGGATTAGGATTTTAGTTTTTTCAATAAAGGCTATTGATAAAACTTTAACAAAAACTGGAATATTGTATTTTGGTTGCTAAGCATGTTCTGAGCCTGAAAAATGGCTGGTTTGAACAACAGGTAGGTGGATTTATTTCTTGGTTACTCTGGAGCTGATAGATATAACTTAGTCAAAATAACCAACTTATAGTTGATATCCTTTTTTCCCCTCAGAGGTTTTGTTTAATCTTAATTCTCTGTCAAAAGATACAGGGAGAGGAGGGAAACTTTTTTTTGTTTTTTTTCCTTTTAACTAACTCTGTTTATACCAACTGCAGTAAAATATTTGGTGGAAAAATGTAAGCTACTTAGGAGCCTGTCTAGACGGTGACCTATGCCATAAATCCTGTGATCTGGGACTGTTTTGGAGTGGCTTGGGCTGTTCAGTGAGGTTTCCTTGTACTAGATTTTGTTAAATCTTGTTCTATCTTAGAATTGCATTATGTTGAAATTTTGGTTTCTTGGCTAACATGATATTTCTGGGATATCTGTATTTTATTTCTCCAGATACTATTATCTTTTATTAGCAGAACTACTGAGATTTTATTGTAATATTAAAAGAAGTGATATATACGGTAGTATTGTTTTCATAGGCTTATTTTCAGGATAATAGTAAAATTAGAAATTCATTAGGATAATTTGTTTATTATTGAGTGCCTTGCATAATTCTCATTTGGAATTTTGGAATAGCTTATACTTTTCTGATATAGAACTTAGAGGAATTAAATGCATTAAGAGTAAATATTTAAAATTTTTCATAAAGTAGAACAGCGAATTTAAGTTAATGAAGGGATTTCATATTTCTGGTGATAACTAAACTGCAGGTAGTTTAAGGAACTGTCAGCCATGTAGCCTATATAGCAGCTATTCTCCCCAAGCCCAGAATCCAAGGGTATCTACTATGCGCCAGGCATGTTCTGAGTGTGCAGAAATGAACAAAATCCAGAAAGTCCCTGCTTTCATGGCACTTACACTCTAGTGGTGAAGACATGCAGTTCGCACATTTAAAACGTCTGGTAGTTTGTGATAGGTAAGGCTAGGTAGAAAAATAAAAGCGAGGTAAGGGGGAGAGAGAATGTGAGGACCCGAGTGAAGGGAAGGCTGTCATGTAAGCACTGCAGGAGGGCTTGTCTGTCAGGTGTCATTTGAGCAGAGACCAAGAAGTAGGTGGGGAGTGAGCTGTTGGGATGTGTGGAGGGTGTTTTGGAGACAGGGCAACGGATGAGAGTGAGTCGGGGTGAGAGCAGTACCAGATCATCGTGAGGTTTTTGGTTTTTATTTGTGTGAGATGGGAAGCCATTGGAATGTGTTTTCACACTGAAATTGTATGTATCCCTTTGTCACACATATGTGAAGATGGGAAAGGATGAGATTACATTTTGTGGAGTAAATCCCATGTGTGCCAGGTGTCGTGATAGATAGATATTGACAGATTTGGTGTCAGAATCTTCATTAAGTGCTCTTAATTTCTCAGGTGAACAATTTGGTTTATTTCTAGTTTTTGCCTGGAACTTTCTCATGGGGTATTTGTGTCTTTAGTTCTACTTACAGTGTTTTTTTCCAGAGTGGTTGTACCAGTTACCACCTGCCAGCGATTGTGGAAGTTCCCCTGCCCCACATCCTTACCGTCATTGGTATTGTCTGTTCTTTTCATGTTGGCTGCCCTTCTGGTCACTACGAATCCAGCTGGTCTCCTTTTCAAGGGTTTATTGGCTACTTGGATTTTTAATCTGTTTTTGGTAAAATACTTGATCATCTCTGACCTATTTTCTATTGGAATGTTTGTCATATTCTAATTGATTCATAGTAATTCTTTACATGTTTTTGATATGAGTGCCTTTTCAGTTATATGTTGTACATATCTTCGTACATACTCATAATAATCTTTTGTCACACTAAAGAAGTTAGCACTGACAGCAAACATATTCAGATTTCCTCAGTTTTTCAAAAAATGTCATTTATAACTTTTTTTTTTTTGAGACACAGTCTTGCTCTGTCACCCGGGCTAGAGTGCCCCGTGGCATCAGCTTAGCTCACAGCAACCTCAAACTCCTGGGCTCAAGCAATCCTCCTGCCTTAGCCTCCCAAGTAGCTGGGACTACAGGCATGCGCCACCATGCCTGGCTGTATAACTCTCCTTTTCAGTCCAAGATCCAGTCAGAGATCACTGTGGCATTTGGCTGTTTTATCTCTTTAGTCTTCTTTCATCTAAAATAATCTCCCTGCCACCTTTTGTCTTTATGGTATTGGCATTTCTGAGGAGTTCAGGTCACTTTTCTTATAGAATTTTCCACAATTTGGAAGTGTCTAATGAATATAATCATGAAGAAAAAAAGTTAAACGTTTTTTCATGAGAATACCGCATAGGTAATCGGGTGCAGTGGCATGCACCTGTCGCCCCAGGTACTCAAGCTGTTGTGGGAGGAGCTCTCGAGCCCAGGAATTGGAGTCCAGCCTGGACAACACAGCTGTGAGACCCTGTCTCTTTAAAAAGAAAGAAGAAGAAAAGGAATACTGTGTAGATGATGACCACTTGCCATTGCACAACATTAGGATACTCATATGTCACTTTCTCCCATTGTTGATGTTACTAACCTCTCGGTGGTATCTGCCAGGTCTCTCCACCATAAAGGTCCTTTCCCCCTGTGTAGGGAATAAGAACTTTAAATGATGATTCATACTTGAAGGCACCGTAAATATCCTGTCCCACAAAAATCTTTTGCTATGGGTGATCTTTGCCTAAATCAGTTATTATATTGGTGTTTGCACATTAGTGATTTTCTAACCATCTGTATTTATTAGCTGGTGTTTTTCTGTAAAGAAGAGCCCAGCAATCCCCTTCCCCCTTTTTAGCTTTACTGTAAACTCATTTTTTTTTTAATTCAGAGTGATAGAATTTTTGTCCTTCCTTTTCATGCTCGAGTCCTAAATTTGGCCAGTGGGAGCCCCTTCAGTCTGGTTCAGCACGCTTTTCTTTTGATTTGTTCTGCTATTCTTTGATCATTGCCCTGCTTTCAGGGTGCCTCAGGCTTACTGGTAGTTTCCTTGCCTTAGTCCTGAAATTGACTAGTTTTTCAAAGAGCCCTGGTTCATTTTGATGAGAGATGGTTGGAAACCAGGATGTGAACCCAAGTAGTGCTGATTGCTACTGGGTTGTTATTGGATCAGGGCACTTTCATTTCCTTTGGGTAGATTTGCAGTAGTGGGATTGCTGGATCAAATGGTCGGTCTACTTTTAGTTCTTCGGGGAATCTCCACACTGCTTTCCCTAGCAGTTGTGCTAGTTTGCATTCCCACCAACGGTGTATGAGCATTCCCTCTGCACTGCATCCATGTTTTAAAAAAGACACCTGCACTCAAATGTTTATCACAGCACAATTCACAGTTGCAGAGACATGGAACCAGCCTGAGTGCCCATCAACTGATGAGTGAATAAAGAAAATGTGATCTGTTACATATTTACCATGAAGTATTACTCAGCCATAAAAGGAATGAAATAATTTTTTTTGCAGCCAACTCGGATGGAACTGGAGACCGTTACCCTAAGTGGATTTTCTCAGGAATGGAAAAACAAATGCCATGTGTTCTCACTTATAAGTGGGAGCTAAACTAGGGGTATAGATGGTCCTAAAGTGGTGTAATGGACGTTGAAAACTAAGAAGGGGGTGGTGAGAGAGGGGTGAGGGATAAAAATGTACCTGTTGGGTACAATGTACACTGTGCTGGTGATGGGTACACTGAACGCCCTGACTTCAGCATGATACAATTCATCCCTGTAACGGAAAACATTCGTACTCCCTAAATTTTTTGAAATTAAAATAAAGAGAAAACCAACAAACAGCAAAAAAGGCCCCTTCAGTGGACAGTACTAAGGAAATACATTAACCTTCAGTGTACTAGGAAGAATAGTCATCACCATTTACCATCTAGGTCCAGTGGACCGTTCTTACTTTTTTTATTTTTAAATAACTTTTACAAATAATTTATAGAACTAAGAATAAGGGAGAGTGAAAAACAGTTTTATTGGAAAGTTTAATCAGCATGTGAACATAGCAATCCTCTTTGTATTAAGTAAATCTTGATGTACAAAGGTCATAAGAAATTTAGTAACACCGCCATGTCATTTTAGAAAAGTGGGATGGTCCAGGTTCTTGTTGCAAGTTACTGCAGGATGAAGCTCTTCCTGTGGAACGACCAACTGGATGGAAACATACTGTTTGCTTTTGTTCTTACATGTGGAGTGTTCACTCATTGATTTTCCTTTTTTTCCTTATTCAAGGCAGTCAACCTTTATTCAACATTTACTAAGTTCAGATGTGTATAGTTCTCTTTCTCCATTGGCGTGGTCTGTTCTAGGACTTACGATGATAAAAAGATAAACCATTGTATCATCTCTGCTTCCAGAACCGATTTCCAGTGTCTTCAGGAGTTTTTCCCCCTAGCCTCTGACCTCAAGGAGCTTAAAAACTTGTAGGAGCAGAAAAGGAAATAGAATTTAGAGATCTTTTATTCTAGCAATCTTATTATTTTATATGTATAAAATTTGCCATTTTAACCATTTTTAAGTATACACTTCAGTGACAGTTGATTAAATTCACTCCTATGCAGCTGTCACCATTATTTCCAAAACTTCATCTAGATATTAAACTCTGATTTATCAGATACGTGAGTGGCAAATATTTTCTCCCATTCCATAGGTTGTCTTTCACTTCTTTGTTAATGTCCTTTGATGCATACAAGTTTTGTTGAAGTGCAACTTATTTTTTCTTTTGTTGCTTGTATTTTTGGTGTCGTATCTAAGAATCCATTGCCAAGTCCAAGGTCATGAAGATGCACATCTGTGTTTTCTTCTAAGTTTTATGGTTTTAGCATTAGAGTATTCATCTGCACATTCGAAATATTTTTATCTCTGGTGATGCTTCTTGCCTTCAAATCTCTTTTGACAGATATTAGCATGGTCACACTAGCTTGTTTTTTTTTTGTTTTTTTTTTTTTTTGAGACAGAGTCTCACTCTGTTGCCTGGACTAGAGTGAGTGCCGTGGCGTCAGCCTAGCTCACAGCAACCTCAAACTCCTGGGCTCAAGCGATCCTTCTGCCTCAGCCTCCCGAGTAGCTGGGACTACAGGCATGCGCCACCATGCCCGGCTAATTTTTCTCTACATATTTTTAGCTTTCCATATAATTTCTTTCTATTTTTAGTAGAGACGGGGTCTCGCTCTTCTTCAGGCTGGTCTTGAACTCCTGAGCTCAAACAATCCGCCCGCCTCGGCCTCCCAGAGTGCTAGGATTACAGGTGTGAGCCACCGCGCCCGGCCTGTTTTTTCATGGTCTTTTGCAGAAAGTTCTTTTAACCTCAGTCTGCATGTGCTCAAAGTGTGTCTCATAAACAGCATATAGTTGTCATTTAAATAGTCAGTCTGCACATCTTTTCCTTTTTTTAAAAAAACAAAACAAAATAAAAGAAACAGGGTCTTGCTTTGTTGACCAGATTGGAGTGCAGTGGCATGATTATAGCTCACTGCAACATTGAATTGATCCTCCTGCCTCAGCCTCCTGAGTCGTTAGGATTATAGGGGTGTGCCACCATGCCTGGCTAAGTTTTAAAATTTTTTGTAGAGATGGAGTCTCACTATGTTTCCCAGGCTTTTCTTGAACTGGCCTCAAGCAATCCTCTTGCCTTTGTCTCCTAAAGTGCTGGAAAGTACATGTGTGAGCCATGATTCTTTTCCTTTTATTTAGAGTATTTAGTCAATTATATATAATGGAATTTCTGATATTTAGTTTAATTTTATCACTTTTCTATTTGACTGTGTGTTTATTTTTTTATTTTTTAAAATTGTAGTAAAATGTACATAATAAAATTTGCCATTTTAATCATTTTAAGTGTACCAGGTCAGTGGCATTAAGTACATTCATATTATTGATCAGCCGTAACCATGAGCTACCATTCATCTCCAGGATTTTTTTTTAATCTTGCAAAATTGAAACTCTGCACCCATTAAACAACAACCCCCTGTTCCTGTCTTCCCTGGCAACTGCCATTCTGCTTTCTGTCCCCATGAATTTGATTACTCTAGATACCTCCCATAAATGGAATCACAGAGTACTGTCCTTACTGTGCCTGACTTATTTCACTGAGTATAAAGTTTTCAAGGTTCATCCATGTTGTAGCATATGTCAGAATTTCCTTCCTTTTTAGGGCTGAGTGATACTCCATTGTGTTATAGAATGTATTCGGCGTCGTATTGCACATTTTTGTGTGTTCTCTGTCAGTGCATAACTCGGGTTGTCTCCGTCTTCTGGCTCCCTGTGAGTAATGTCACTGTGAACATGCGTGTGGAAGTACATGTTCAAGTCTCTGCTTACGGTTCTTTTTGGGTGTACTCAGAGGTGGGGTTTCTGGATCATGTGGTAAATCTGTGTTTGTTTTTAGGAACTGCCGTACGGTTTTTCCGCAGTCGTCCTGCTATTTCACACTCCCAGCATCAGTCCACTAGGGTTTCAGTTTTGCCACATTTGGCTGCATTTGGTATTTGCTGTTTTTGTTTTTTGTAATAGCTGCCCTAGTGAGTGTGGAGTGCTATCTCATTGTAGTTCCTATTGACCTACCTTTATGTTTTTTCTCTGCTTTTTTTTTTTTTTTTGCTTGCTTCGGATGAATTCTTTATTATATTTCCTCCTGTTAACTTGTTTGTGATACATACCCACCAAATAAAAAATAAAACAGCAAACTCACTTCTTGATTATTGCTTCCATGCATAATTGAAACTCTGTACCCATTCTCCATATTTTAAGCACCACAATACTGTATTTTGTTGTTCTGTGTGGTCAATATTGATTTATCTCTGCATTTCCCAACCTTTTTCTTAACGTGTACATTTGCTCTTTAATTCTTTCTGCATTTATATTACTCTGAAGAATCCCTTTGTATTTTTTTACAGATCACATTTATTTAATACGTGTCTAGTCATTTAATAATTTTTTTATTGATCACATTTAATAACAAAATGTCTAGTTGTTTAATAAACCTGCACTATTTCTTTTAATGAAAGTCTACTGGTACACAGTTTCTGTTTCTTTTGAAAATGTTTTTATTTTTTCTTCATGCTGGAGGATCTATTTGCTATGTACATAATTATAGATTTTCAGTTATTTTTTTCAGCACTTCAAGGTTTTATTCTATTATCTTTCCATTTCTGTCATTTTAATTAATTAATTAATTTATTTATTTATTTTTTATTAGAGACAGGGTCTTGCTCTTGCTCAGGCTGGTCTCAAACTCGTGAACTCAAGGGATCCTCCTGCCTTGGCCTCCCAGAGTGCTGGGGTTACAGGCGTGAGCCGCTGCGCCCAGCTTATTTCTGTCATTTTTATGTTGAAGTTAGCTCTGGTTCTAATTCCTGTTGCTCCTTTGAAGGCAGTGTATCCACCCCATCCCCCAGCTATACCTAAAGTTTTCTTTCCCTTTTTTTTTTTTTTTTTTGCAATTTAAATTTTTTTTTTATTTTCAGCCTCTATAATCACATGAAGGTTTTCTCTTTTCCTTTGGTTTTCACCACTGTAACTATGTTGTGCCTTATGTAATTTTCTTTGTATTTTCTTGCTTGGGGTTCTTGGAGTTTCTTGAATCTCTTTGGTTGATACCTTCTAATCTATCATTTTTAGAACATCCAGAATTGAAGATCTTTTCAGTGTTGCTTCTGTTACATTCTCAAGAGAGAATCTCTTTCTGCATATCCAGTTATGCTGTATTTCACATGTCTCTTATTGGTCTTTTTTGTATTTCCCTTTTTTAATTTTTGGATCTCTGGATTTTAACTGGGATATTTTCTTTTGACCTATCAAGTTCAAATATCCTGATTTATGCTGTGTTTAACTCCTTTTTAACACCATTTGTTGAGTTAATTTTAGGTACTTAAGTTGTAGAATTTCTATTTGATCTTTTAATATGGATTTCAATTCTCTAGTGAAATTTGCCATCTTTTCCTCTATTTTTTTTGAACATGTTAATCGTTGTTATAATATTCTAGTTAATTAATTCCAGTATCTAGATTGCATGTGTGTTTGGTTCTGTGTTCTGGTTTGTTTTTTTCTTCCTTTTGATATTTGGTTGTATGATCCTGTTTCTTGGCATCCTAGTAACTTTTGATTAAACGCTGGGATTGTCATAAAAAATTGTAGCTGCTCCTGAAGATGGTCTCTTTCTCTGGAAAAGGCTCACTGTTTCTTCTGCTAGGTAGATGGAAAGGGAGCTGGTCACCTTAGTCCAGGCAGGTACCGAGTGGAGTGAAGGCCAGAGGGGTGGTTAGGAAGGCAGCTGCTCCTCCTGGTTCCTTCACATTGATCTGAGAGCCTGGTTTTATTCACCAGGGCGTCTTTCCTTGGAGGCTTCTGAACTCTGAATTTTGTTTCATCCTGAGCTTTGCTTTTCAGAGTTTCAGTTTAGCTTTTGGGCCTTTACAACTTCAGAATTTGACAAATGTCATGAGAGGGAAACCAGCTGTATGCTTCAGACTTTATGTCTCTCATTTTGTTACTGTAGCCTTTTGAGGCTGCCTAAGGCTCTGCTTGTTTCTGTCCCCTGGCTGTGGCTGTCTGCTCAGGGCCTTCTGCCTGTGCCTAGAATTGTCTGAGCAGGAAGTGGCTTCAGGTTATCAATTTACTCATCCACAGTTCTCCCCTTTCTGAGTTTTTAGACTCTGTTGTCCTCACTGCTTTGGCAATGCTTGGATTCCTTTAAAGAGAGAAATTTTGTCTTTATCTGTCTTGTTACCAGAGGAATTACTGGTTTGTCACAAGCTTTTTATCCTACTTGGAGATAGAAGTCTGGACTGAGTTTGGAAGTTGCATGGCTATTAGCGGTGATTTAGTATTAATTTTACTACAGTCTCACTGAAGGTAATATTTCTTTAAAATAAAAATATGCTTCATTAGTGCAAATGGCATTTCAAAGATTGCTTTAATTTGACTTTTTTGTTACTAGTGAGGGTATTCCCCCCCATTTTTCTCTTTGTATTCACTCTTTAATGGATTACTTGTTTCCTTTGAGCTTTTCACTGGTGTATTATCATCCTAATCTGTGTGGTCAGTTTACTACTCTAATATTTTCTTAGTCAGTTGTAAACCATAGAAATGCTCGGAAGGAAATTCTGGAAGAAATTGCTGCAAGAAGTCAGGAGGAAGGAACTCGAGGGCAGGATTTTCGTGGGAGCGTGTGTGTTTTGTTCTCTTGCACATCTGTATTGTTTCACACCAGCTTTAGGTGGTTTGTTAGCATGTGCAAATCCCATGTGGTCATGCTCTCAGCACCAGTATCTCTGGTCAGCTCTGCCTTTCCTATGTCCAGAGTAGACAGGTTGGTCCATCTCGTCTCTGTTCATTGTGGCTGCAGATGGAGAAATGGGAATTTTAGCCTATTCTTTATGGGAGAAGGGGAAGGTTACTAAGGCGGAAGGTATGTGAGTGGAGAGGAAATGATTAATATGTCTAGTAAGACAGTGGGCATGCAAGCTGCAATTCAGGCAGTATTTCTGATTTAGAAATCCAGATCACAGTTTCTTATCTGCAGTTCAGAAATCTGAAAAGCACTGAAAACAAAATTATTCCTACCTTTGTGGCATGTTCATTTGTTGACAAAACTAACTGGAACTGATTTGAGTGAGACATTTATTCCGTTTTGAATATTCATATATTTAATTGCAAATGTCATTATATTTGATACAAGGAATGTTCTGTAATATTTGATATATGTATTATATTACCTTACTAAAATATATAAAGTTCTAAACTGAGGAAAACATCTCTCAAGGTTTTTGGCTGAGTGATTGCAGACCTGTGCTTCTTTAAAAGAACTTACTTATGCTGACTATATATATGTAGCAGGTGAATATTGGTGAATAAGAATGGCCCCTATCTCAGGGGGCTTTCAGCCAGTACAGTTAGAGTTTCCTGGATACCTGATTCAAATAATCCCAGAAACACACCCTCTACACATGTCAGTGTTTTTATTCTTAGACATGTCACCAGTCTTAAAATATTTCCAATAGGGGAAAACTGTATATAATCAGAATACTTGGGATTAAGAGTCATGAAAAGAGCCCTAATTTGTAGGTAAAACCAACAAGGGAGTGAGATGTATGGTACCAAAGTACGTTAGACATAGTCCAGTGTTTTTGTAAAAAGAGACCAGATTTGCATACTGAAAAAATGCCTGAAAAGCATGTGTGGGAACAAACTGGCTAAAATGTAAAAGCATTAAGATGATCATTTTGATTCCATCTTAGCTAAATTTTTAAATAACATTTAAGTGTTTTAAGAAGTGGCTCCATGTAATTGCTTTTCAGCATATTTAGAACATAATTTGTTTAAAAGTGAAATGGTTTTCTTTGCTTTTGTGGTGGTTTTTATACAGTAACACTCAGTTTATTCTAATTTGTCTCACTGCTTATTGCAGTTTTTTTCTGTTAGGAACCTGTAGTCAATTCCTCTCTTCTTTACAAAGGGCTTTATTTAACAGATTTGTAATTTTTGCTAATTTTGTTGAAAGTACACTTCTTGTATACTTTGGTAATAACATTTATACATCTAATTAATTGACAATTTATCTTTTAAGAAAATATTTTTAGCCTTTAAGTAACTGTCAGTTAGCAGTGTATGTGTGATACTTTTTTCTTTTTGACTCAGCAGCTTTAAAACCAAAATAGTAAGATCTGTCTTGAAGCTACAGTCTAGCAAGAGAAGCAAACTATATAAATTTAGACAGCTCTGATTAGTACAATTCCCAAACTGTTATTTTATACATTAACCCATACAGGAAAAATTTGAAATTGCAGTACAGTGAGAAAAGTTTTAAAAGTGAAGTGAAGCATTTTTGAGAGAAGTATCAAAAATCAAGAAGCAAACTTAACCTTTTTGGCTTTCTGTTCCAGTCTGGTTTTAATGTGGCACTGTATTTAACTAGGAAAACTCATAGGTTGATGCCCCCTTGTGGTCTGTCACCAAAATAAATAGCACAAATGGAAATTTTAAGTACTGGAGATCTTACCGCATGTTAAATCATTCATTCATTCCTTTATCAAATAATTTTTAAAAAGCAGCTTCTAAGGAAAAATAGCAAAAGAATTATTATTATTCCTGTTTTCCATGTAATTTATTGACCTTAAAATTTGTCAAATAATATTCTAACCCTTTATAATAGAATGTGTATGTTAGCAGGACACCAATGTACTGAATAATAAATAGATTGTTGGATGGGCTGCCTGTCATTGTCATTCTGGGCATTTAACTCTATTAGCTGTTGTAAGTGTCTTAAAATATGAGATGTGATAGTAATTATGGGGTTAGCCCGTTAACCTTCCTGCCCACCCCCGAACATACACACACACACACACACACACACACACACTCTCAAACTCACTCACACACACTAGTCCATAATGCTTGGGAAATGTGTTGTTTCTACCTAGTCATTTGATCTGAAAGAGTCAGGAGCTGTATGGGACATGGGAAGTAGTAAGGATTTATGTTCGTGAATTGGTGAATTTAATGCTTACGGTATTTGCTTTTATTGACATTATTGGCAAGGTCTCGTTTGTGAGTGTAGGACTGAAGAAGAAGTGGAGCAGAAACAGCAACAGCAGTCAGTGTTTTAGGAAAGGTAGACTGCAGATGTGACCAGCCACCTTTCTCTGTTACCTAGTGAGTTGTGTGGTAGTTGGAAGCAGTCCCTTACAGGGAGTATGGGCTTTCAGATTAGATAGACCCAGTTAGATAGACCTTGTTTTAAAAAACTTGGTTTCATCTCTTACCAGTTCTTGGACAGTTGTGTAATATTAGCTAAAGTTACTTCATCTCTGAACACAGGTTTCCTCTCTTTAAAAAGAGATTAAAACCTACCTCATTGAACTGTTTACAGCTTGATTTTCATGGTAGGAAGTGTTGGCATATACCACTGTTGTTATTCATAGGTTAAAAACAGTTTTGTGTTGTAAAGAAAGTGTACCATATAATTTTGTTTTGTAGCTCCTGGGTTGTTGGCAAAGACGGTTAATGTTAGATTGTATCTTACAAAGTGGTAAATCAGCTCATGGTCTTTTTTGTCTACTGTGGACTTATTGCTGTACTACTACATAAGTACATATTTATAAATTGTTGACTATACATACAGTCATTATATTAAAGAATTTACTAGTTCATTTAATAGTTGAAGCCTAGAAGCTAATTCTTTTTATAAAAATGATAAAATAAGGCATTTTCTTTAGGGGTAATATTTGCATGTTTTGGCAGATTTATCTTAAAAAACAAACTAGGGCTCACTACCTTATGGTCACTGTATTTAATACTTAAAAGGAATTAATCTGAGTCCCCTTTCAGGAGAAGTAAGATTATTTGGAGTAATCTAATTTTTAGGAAAAATAAGTGGTTTTTTTTTTTTAATAACCCAAGTACATTCAACTTTGAATCATAAGATTTTTCTCGCTCCTAAAATTTTCCTTGGATGCTAAGTTACAGAAATTTACTAATTTTTTCTTTTGAATAACTTATTGTAAAAGAGAAGAAAACTAAAAAAAAAAAAACCCTCAAAATATAAATAAATACAACTGCTTGGATTCAGATGTTTTTTGAAAGTAGATGGACCTTAAATCACATGAACAAAGGTAAGAGTAGACATACCATCAGAAGGCTGTCCCAGGTATTTTCAGACCTGCCTCTTTACTTTCCCCTTATTTCTGATTTCCAAAATATCACTTCCCTAGTCTACATTTGGACAGTGCTTAACTGAACTCTCTGATGTTCTAAACATTAAATGTAAGGCAGTATTTTGGTAGTGAAAATTTCTCTTGTAAATTATGAAATGGGTTTTTGTTGTTGGTCTATCCTTGAATATCTGTTCCTAGGGAGACCATTTTAGGAAAAAACAGGGCTGGCGATGGGGAGGATGGCTAGAACAGAGTGGAGGTGGGCTGGGGAGTGATGGCAGGAACACACGCCACTCCACCACCGACCGGTTTCTTAAACATAAAAAGCATATGTGCCAAATTTACATATTTACTAATTAAAAAGGCTTCCTGGAAACATGAAGTAGACTATCTTCTATAACCTTTAACACTGTCACTAATGGATATAGCTTAGAAAATTTCATCGAAGGTCCTTTAAATAATGTAAGTGATTATGAATATGTAACTAGTTAATATGCAGCTACGAAAGGATTATCGTGTGGAGGTTAATGAACATTCTGCTCTTACGGTTTGCAGGGCTTTTCTTTTTGTGCTTTTGGCTCACTTCATGCTTGGAAACACATGCGTGGGGATTGGAAAACATCCTGACTGTTTTGGGTCTCATCTTTTAATGGGGTTGTTAAATAGGAACTTATAAAAAGGATTTCATGAAGGTTTTTTTTTTTCTTTTTCAATTTACATTTAATTCTATTTGTCTATTTTATAATGACTGCCAAATCAGAAACAGTGAAATGGACTGATGTAGTTTTAGCTTGGCTCTTCCAGATGTAAAGTCAGTGCTCTATTATATATTTCCACTGTTATTAAGTGTTGCTGTGTGATTGATACTTACTGAGAGATCTTCATTCTAAAACGGACTTTTTGTGCTGAGTTAATGTGTAGTATGGTTGGACATCTGATTACAGCACGTATTTTTTTGGTATGGGATTGCTGCCTTAGTATTTAAATGTCCCAGAGGAGGGCATTTATTTCAGGAATTAAATGTTATAATAGAGGAATTTAGTGACAGATTGGAAAAAGAAAATCTTCTAATTTTTGGGTAAGACGTTGAGTGTGTACCAGAGGCAATGTTGGTGTTTAGAACAGTGAACTGGAGCAGTGTGTTGCAAACCAGATAATGCTGCTGTCTTTTCCACATGGCCTCATATTAAGCATTTTGGTTTTTATCCTTTAGTTTCTCTGTCTCCAAAATGGTGCAGAGTTATTCTAGATTGGTGTTTAAAATTTTTATTGATAGGTAATTTAAAAGTAGATAATTAGCGATCTTTGAAAATAGTGTTAATTTTAAAATTGCCATTCAAAAATAGTGTTATTTTTTAAATTACATTTTCCCTTATTAACTAGTGTTCTTATTTGTTTCCTGAGCATATTGAGGCTCTACTGAAATATCTCTAAGGAAACAAATAACTTTTGTGCTTAATTTCATTGTTTCAGTATTATAAACATAGTTTAAACTGGCTGTGAAGTGCTTACAAATTTTATCATAATTCACTGGGGAACAAATGAGCTGTTCAGAGCATCTCTTTATCCCAAGTATTTCTTCTTGAAAATGTAGTAGAAAAATATCACTGAATTCATTTTTTAATGCGTCAGAATAAAAATTATAGGTGAAAACATTTGGAGATATACTGACAAAATAAAATATTTTCACTACTGTCTTTTTTTACTGATGAAACGTGGATGTTACATTGGTTTCTTGTTATTTATAACATTTGCGTATTCTACAAAATATGTAACATTGAAAACAGGTCTGTAGATTGTACAAAATACTAGTTATCTTATATCATATGTCACCTAATAGTTATGAAGCGGGTTTTGTACCAAAGTATGAATCAGAAAGCTGTAATTTGTTCTGCAGTTATCAGCCTGCATTAGAGGGTTATGATAAAGTGTGCTGCTTAAAAACTAACATTCACATCTCTGTGCATTTGACAAATAAAAATGTATACTGAGATGCTATTAAATCTGTAAAGCCACTGCTTTAGTTTTCAGATGCACTGATTTTGTAGCTCTGTGTGCATAGCCCTGTTTTTCATGAGTAGTTATCTGTTTCCATGACAGGTGGTCACTAACTGCCAAGAGAAAATCCAGCATTGGTGAGTGAAAGATGGTTTTATTACACTTCTGAAATACTGATTTGGTAACCTATTTGTATTTAAATAATATGTGTGCAGTTTTTATGTGTATGTGACCAGTAATTGAATTCTTCTAGTAATCTCCATTTTGAATGCATTTGATACTAATTTATATTGCCTTTCATCCTTTTCTGAATTACATGTTTCCTGATTTCCTGAAGTTGTGTCACTATTTGTGTTTATTCTAATTGCCTTCTTTTTTCTTTCCTTTTTTCTTTAAAAATTAGAATAATATTAATATCATTATGAAGTGGAGACAGTCATTTTTGAACCTAACTAATCATAAAGAGCTCTATTTTGGGAATATTATATTTGTAGTAGAAAAATAATTTGAATCAGTTATTTTAAAATAATAATGGAAATATGGCACAGAAACATTTTCCCAAAGTTTGAAAAATCAAATTTCCTACATTTCACAGCTAGCTTTCTGGATGCACTTTTTGAAAGAAAGTGTCTATTTTAATGTGCTAACCTACCGTTAATAGGACAGTGCTTGGTAAATAACCTTTCCTTTAGCTTCTGAGGAAAATACTCGATTTAATGATGAATAAAATCTTATGAGTTGTCATGAGGTATAGCTGTTGATCTTACAGATATCAAATTACAATATATCCATGCTGTGTTTACGAAGATTTTACTGAGAGAACAACAGGAGCTGTCTTGATTATTGTCTGCAGGGTTATTGCAAAATCATGGTAACTGCCCCTTTAGTGATGAGATTAAACCTTCGGTTATACACCATCAAGCATATAATATTTTAAATTTATTTTAAGAGGCTTTTTCTTCATGCCTGAGAGATCTCCAAGGAAATAATTTATAGTTAGTATATATCAAATGTTTTTTGGTTTAAATGCACATAGGCTGCAAGCAGTGGATAAGAGTGAAAATCGGTATAATCTGTACACATCATCTTATTAAATTTTGACTATTGGCTTGCAGAAAAATAATCTAAAACTAGTAATATTCACTTTATAAATAAAAATTCGGGACTTCATTAATTTTCAATAAGGGCAACATTGCAGTTGCATCCTGGGAGTGTGAGTCTGTCAACATTTCCATAACGGACCATTCCCTTTTCGTTATACATTCAGTTCAGGTTAAAACTTGAAATTCAAGTCCTTGGCCAAAGAATTTTTTTTCCCCTGCAAATTTGGCCAAATTGGTTCATTTTACAATTAATTCTCAGGGGAAGTTTTATTAATGTGGTAAGGATGGGGCATGTTTTTATCCTTTAATCCACAGCCCCTCCTGTTTGGCACAAAATGGGTACTTAATAAATGTTTGAATAAATGAAGACCAAATATATGGCTGTATTACATTCTAGTTTACAAATACTGTGATAGTGCATGAGTCTGGTGAGCAGTGACAGAAATGTGACATTTACTTTCCAGTTTTCTAAAACCTTCCAAACTATGGAAGCTTAACATATTTGCCTGCACATATCTTAAGTAATATAGCACCTTAACTGTACATTAAAAAATTAAAATTTTTTTCAGGTTAAAATTTGCATTTTCCTCTGAGCCATTTCTGATATGTCCTAGGAAACAGGCTTTTCTGTTGGCTTTTTAATGAGGATCTATACATGATACCATATTGCTGAAATCTGAATGGCCAGTAAACCCATCAATTTATTATATTCAAAAATTGAAACCAAAGTCTCCATTCCCCCCGAAAGCCAGGAAATTGCTATTTGGGAGCATCATGGAATTCTTATGATACTTTTGCATTCTCTTAATTCCTCAAACAATGATTGAGTTCCTCCCATATGCCAGTGTTGTGCTGCTGTTTAGAATTGAGAGGCCCTGCCGTGGAGGAATTCACAGACACTAAACAGAGAAATTACAATAATTTTGTGCTGTTGGTAGAGATAGGAAGCAAGTACAGAGCGAGTTTAGAGGCTGGAGCCTCTTAAGGGTGTCTCTCACACTACTATGAAAAGCATGCTGTTCTTTTTTTTTTTTTTTTTTTTTTTTTTGAGACAGAGTTTCACTCTGTTGCCCAGGCTAGAGTGCCACGGTTGTCAGCCTAGCTCACAGCAACCTGAAACTCCTGGGCTCAAGTGATCCTCCTGCCTCAGCCTCCCCAGTAGCTGAGACTACAGGCACTCATGCCACCATGCCCAGCTAATTTTTTCTATTTTTAGTTGCCTGGCTAATTTTTTCTTTTCTTATTTATTTATTTTTTAGTAGAGATGGGTCTCACTCTTGCTCAGGTCTCGAAACTCCTAACTTCAAGCTGTCCTCCCACCTTGGCCTCCCAGAGGGCTAGGATTACAGGCGTGAGCCCCTGCTCTGGCCCGCATGCTGCTTTTCATTCTTTAACGCTTGGTGTTAGCCTAGTCTAAAATATAATTCATGAGGCTAAGCTCCATACCAGTATAATAAGGAAGAACAAAATATATGATTTTAAAAGTACATTCTTATGCTAGTGTTGTTTATGCTTGTTTGTGGAATTTTAAAGGAGTTTTTTAATTTAAGGGACAAGTAATGTATATTCTTGGTTCAGAAACAGTCTAAATCGTTTTTGCTTTTTCTTAAATGTAGGAGAGGAAGTAAAAATATTTGTAGAAAAGTAGGAGCGAAAATGGTCTGGGACCAGAGGATCTGCCCTAAAAAAGTCTCTTCTGGAAAAGTAATTTAAGTCCCAGTACTTTGGTGAACTAGGGCACTTATAATATTTGTTTAGTTAATAACAGATAAAAGAAAACGTTCAAGCCTAATAGATGAGAATTTGTACAACATAGTTTTAGTGCTAATAGTTGTTTTCAATTTAGTGAGGATTTAAAAAAAATTTGAATACAATTTTTTTCTTTATAATAATACCTTTTACTTAACTGAGGAAACAAGGTGTCATAAAATCCATATACTATTTTCTCCTTAAAATATGAATATACTTCCCACTCTTTGGCCTACTGGCAGTGGATTATTCTGTTTATGGATTATTTGTAATTTTTTAGCTTTTCAATTCTTCCTTAAAGAGCATGGAATTTGGAATCAGAAACCTACATTTGAATCCTGTCATTTACTAACTTTGTAAGCTTGAATCGTTTGGCTAAGAGTCTCAATTTTTTTTTTTTTTGTAAAGTGATGATACTACTATTAATACTTAACTATTAATACTTAAGGGTTGTTAGTGAAGATGAAATGAGATAATGTCTATAGAGCGAACACCCAGCCTGGCACTCAATAAGTATTGATAGTAGCTCATACATCTTCTTTGACAATTTTAAGTGTCAGATGAATAAAGGAAAAAAAAAACCAGTGCTCTGTAAATATTTGTGAATATTTCGTATTCACGCCATTATCATCTTTTATCTTGATGGAGAGAGTTGGCTTTCTGAGCCTTATTGTTACAGCGTTACGTTAATATTTTTAAATAACTTTTTGTTATGAAGAATTTCAAACAAGAAGTGACAGAGTCGTATAGTGAATCTTCATGTACCCTCAGTGAGCTTCAGTAATTATCAGCTCATGGTTTTATCTAAACTGTTGCATTTCAATATCCCATCCCATCATCTACCCCCACCTCCATTTATTTTGAAATGAATCTAGATTGTATCATTTCATCTGGAAATACTACAATATATATCTTTAAGAGATAAAAAGTCTCTATATTAACTTTTCAAGAAATAAATAAAAATTTTTTAATTAGAGAATATATTTACATGTTTCAAAATTTAAGAGTTACAAAGGGATGTAAATGATGTGTGGTTTCCCCCTACACTTGCCCCCTAATTCTCAGTTCTCTTTTCTGGAGGCAACTGTTTTTACTGGTTTCTCAACAAATCTTTTCAGAAATGGTTTGCATAAGGTAGTTGTATTTGTATGTGAGTGTATTCATCCACATGCTTATTCTGTTCTCATCCTTTTGGACAAAAATGAAATCAGGACTGTATTTTGTTCATTTAATATTATACCTTGGAGATTGTTCTCGATCGTTAACTTATTCTTTACTTCATTCCCATAAGTTTCATTGTGTGTCAGATGTCTAACTTTTAGGATTACCAAATAAGATTCAGAACTAATTTTTTAAATAAGTGATTGCCACACCACTGAGAGCATGGATCTGCAACCCAAAATGTATCTTTGCTAAGATGACAACATAGCTATTGTTTTATTGCTCCCTAGTAGAATTACTGCACAACTGTGTGGCTGGAAACAGCCACCATTTCCCTGTGCATGATTCTATGGGTGCGCGTGTGTTAGGGCGACTCACCTGTGTCGTTCTCTGCCGGTCTCGTCCAGGCTCCCTCGCTGGGTTGTAGCCACTTGGTGGCCGAGTCAGCTTGGACTGTCAGACTCGGTTCCAAGTCTGGTGGCTGGTGCTGGCCGTCAGCCAGACTTCTCTGTTCACATGATCTTTAGTCCAGGGCAGCAAGAATGGAAGCCGCAAAGGCCACGTTGTGTTGATCAGAGGAACTCATAAAGCCAGCTCAGATTCAAAGGTGGGAAGACAGCCCCCACCTGTTGATAGGAGGCGTGACAAAGAATTTAAGGTCATTTTTAATGCATTACCAATGACTTCTATTGAATATGTCCCACAAAAAGTAGCCTCGTTGCTTTGTGTTGACTTGTGAGAACTGAATGAAATAGTGCATGCAGTGCCTGGCACATAGAAATCATCTGTATGTTAGGCATCATTCGTGATCATGAATTGTATGTATCTGAGCTATAAAAGTTTATTTTCTTGCTTTAAGTCATCTTAAAAGGATTTTTAGTAAAGATATCTATGAAATTACATGAAGTAGACTTAAACAAAAATATAGAAAAAGATATTTTGTTAAAATGTTTAATTTTGGAAAGATTAGGTTTAAATGTAGGCAAAAAATTTCTGAAATGCTTTGGCATGTGAGTTTTGAGAGAGGAATTCTGAAGCACTTAATTGACATTTGTTAGTTTTCAAAGGAAACTGGACAGAAAATATTGTTTTGAGGAAAAGAGTAACAGGTTTCTATTATAGTTTTTGTTTTGTTTTGTATAGGCAGGGTCTGACTCCTGGCTGGCCTCAAGCGATCCTCCCGCCTCAGCCTCCCAAAGTGCTGCTATTACAGGCGTGAGCCACTGTGCCTGGCCCTCTGTTATAGTTAATAGTCAAAGTATATAGTAGGAAATAACCAAGAAAGCATACCTGAATAGGCAAAAATCACAGGTGAAGATTTGATTTTCTTTTTTTAAAAAATTCCTCTTTCCTATTAATCAGGATGGAGATATATACTTTATATATCTGCCTGATGTTTTTGAGAGATTCTTTGCCCACAACAGCACTGAACATAACAATCTTGTGGTTTACAGTATATTTTTCATAAATACCTGAAACTGTGTTTTCTCAAGTTACCTTCATATGCCTATATAAAATTTTATTTTATTATGTATAATCTGTGAAATATTGATCTTCATACCTTTAAAACTTACAAAAAATATTTGTGATAATGACTTTAATTTTCAGTGTTAGGTAAACTTGGAAACTGTATTTTTCAGAGTCCCCATTTTACTGACCACAGTTTTCAGTCACTGTTTTGTGTAGGGCTTTCTATATTCTGTTGGGGCTTTTTCTTTATGGGTTTTTTTCCCCTTCCCCTCAAGTGAAACAGAGAGCAACTTTCTTCCTGGAGATTTTACATTCTTCTGTTGTTGGAATTTCTGCAGTTATTGGTCAAAGTCTTATTATGAGCTAGGGAGAGGAATCATATATACAAATCCCTTTCTCTGTCATTCTTTAAGTTTCTGCATAGTTTTTTTTTTTCTTTTTTCTTTAATGTTTGGTGTTTTAATACATGGGTCGGGGGTTAAGTAAGTTTTGGAATTTTTGTGTGTGATGTTTCAAAGCAAACTAAGAGATGCCAAACAAAGACACAAAAAAGATTCCAGTTGAATGTTATGTTTTAAGAATGGTTTTTTTTTAAAAAAAAAATTTGAATTAGGTTTTTAAATTTTTATTCTGAATATAAAATTAATATATGCTTAGGTATAGAAAGGTTGAAATAAGAAAAAAATAAAGATAAATTTACTCATCATGCTGAAGAGAAGCTAATTCTTTCTTCCCTCTCTGTTTGTAAACATTTTCTTTTAGTTTCAGCTTAATTATGTATGTGTATTTATGTCACTGAGGTAAAACTGTAAATGCTTTTTTCTTTTCTGTTTCTTTTAAAGACTTAATGATTTTTGACTTGTAATTAGAATCTATTACTTACAGGAATCCCCAAGCTTCTGTATCATGTTTGTGGAAGCAACCAAACTAGTTTAATATTTAATACATTCCTGAAAATAAAAGGAAAATTGTGTTATAGGAAGTTTGTCCCCAAAAGAGTTTAAACTATTATTAAAAACTCCCTAATTATACATCATCATTTAGAATATAGGCTTTGATGATGATGATGTATTTTCAGTGTCCATATAGTTTGCTTGGTTCACAATTTCCCATGAGCAGCTCAAGTCCAGTGAGTGTCTGACTGAGGCTGAGGATCTGCTTTGGCACACCTCATGACTTTTCACCTTTGTCTCACTGTGTTAGGTACGAAAACTACACTTCTTTGCACTTTGGGTTTTTAAATTTCCCATTCCTTTTTTATAAAATAAGAGCAACATGCAACTTTCAAGCACAAAAGAGCACTGTGTAAGGATGAAGGTGTGACTGTCACAGGTGTAGTGCGTGGCTGGGAGGTGGTTCACTCAGCGATGATCCTGAGCACTTGTTCCTGTTTAGAGAAATAGAAGTCCAAGGGGGCTGGGGTCAGTGTGTGACTTAGGAAAATGTAGGCTGTAGAAAAAATTGAGGCATGCCTATAATTTAGTTTTTACTAATTCATATTGAACTCATGACCAAATTGGTGCAGGTTTTCTAATTTTTCTTTTTAAAAATTAAAAAAATTTTAAATTGACAATAATTGTACATATTAATAGGGTACACAGTAATGTTTTGATACGTACAATGTATGGTGATCAGATCAGGGTAATTAGTATATCCATCATTTTAAACATTTATCTTTTTTTTATGTTGGGAACATTCAATATCCTTCTAGCTATTTGAAGCTATTTATTATTGTTAAATATAGTCATCCTGCAGTGGTCTAGAACACTACATCTTATTCCTCCCATCTAGCTGTAACATTGTGTCCTTTAACAAATCTCTCCCTCTCTTTCCCTTCCTCCTACCCTTACAGCCTCTTTTTTATTTATTTTTAAGTCAATTGAGTTAAAGACAATTTTGAGGATTTTAAATATTTGGTGGGTTCAAAACCAGGATTGCTATTTTTCACTGTTACAAAACCTTTTGACAGAAACTTTAACCTTGAGACATCTATGAGTGGGCCTCTATTGAAACTATATGTAAAATATTGGTCCTTTTTCTCAGGAAAAAGTCTAGAGATTTTCCAATTTCTCATAGGGATCAGTGACCTAAAAGGGTTTCAAATCACTACTGTAATTAAGAAAACACACAAAAAGTTTGCTTTTCTCTAAAATATACTTTAGAAATAAAGTATAGAAAATCTAAATTGAAGTAGCAAAACCTGTGAATTATGTATTGTGAGATTTGAGTAGAAACTGGCACAAACATTCAAAGCTTAAATCAGTTATAAATTCACATCTTTTCTAAAAGTTTCCTTCCTTTGATTTATTATAGGAATCAATTGTAGAAAATTTGGAAAATAAAAAGAACATAAAAATTATCTGTAAACTCATCACCCAAAATTAACTGATCTAGGCACTTTGGGCTATTTCTTTCAAACTTAGGCTTTGTTTTTATGTAATTTTTAAGCCTTTTTACTTTGAGTTCACATCTCATTTTATTCCTAGAGCAAAAGATTAGTAATGAATGAAGATACTAATAACTGATGAGTCTAAGTCATGTATGTGTGGTTGTTGTATGTAGAGAAGTCACTAGGACAGAGTCCACGGTCTGGTTTTACCGTGTGTGTCCACTGCACTCTGTTTCACTGTTGAAAAGTTCAGTTGAAAAGATGTAGTAGAATGTGAACTGCATCTGTCTCTTTGGATAATTTTGTTTCATTGACTTTTAAAAAATTACAAGTTTTTATATTTAGGTTAATCTTGGTATCTATTTCTAATAATAAAAAATTTTCTGATGGACTCATAAAGAACATGGATTACTTCATTAGCATCTTCTGATGACATAAATTCCTTGGTATAATAGAGTTGTAAAAAGGAATATGCCATCATACTGCCTGAATTTTTGGTAGGTTTCAGTTATCTTATCTAAAGTTACTAAGTATTTTGCCTTGGCCATTTAGAAAAAATGTCTAATGCTATTGATTTAATACAAATACATTTAAATTTTTGATGAGGAGTGTTATCCTTCCCACAAACACAGCAATGTAGATCCTTCTTTCTGGAATGTTTTTATTTTTTAATATAACTTTCACAATTTGTGTAGACTGTTTAAAAGTAAACAGGAAAAAAATCATCATTCTTTGCTTTAGTAACTGAAGGATGTCTCTCATTACCTGTATATAATCATGCCTGAACTTTAATATTCCCCAATTTTCTTAATTTTAGGGGAAAAAATCTAGGCATCCTTTAAGCCAGTGGATCTTTGACAAAGATGCATTGCTCCCCCCCAACAAAACCAAAAAACAAAAGACATGCTCTGTTTGAATGATGTTCCCTGCAGTGCATGGCAGAAGGCTTGGTTGTGGAGGAGGGGCCTAATAAATAGTGAATTGAACTGAAACAAGGCTTTCCTGGATGCTTAATGGGAAGTTCTAGTGTGGGTATGGTGGACTAAAAATCACTTCTAAAGAAGGTCGTATATTTTACTCATATATAGTCTAGAATCTTTGGGTTTTATCATTTCTTAAATTAAAAAATTCTTTGCCCCAGATTGTCTGAGATATTAACATTAATGTAAAGCCCCTTTCCTTTTTTCCCTTTTAGGCATCTTATGGTATTTTGCTTTTCTGTTTAGGATGTTAAGTAAAGGGAAAGAGAATGACAGGAATTTTTTTTTCTAAAAACTAAAACAATTGATATAAAGTTAGTATTTTCTGCCTGTTTATCCTACTTTAAAGTGAAATTAGCAAAATATTTTAATCTAATTTGTTTTATCTGTTTATTATTTAAAGCTTAGAATCTTTATCAGTTACCTCAAACACTGTATGTAGAACTTATTTTTTTTCTTTACAAAGATTTTTATTTTTGGCAGTTGCATTTAAGAGGATTAAAAATACGGAGTCTCCTTTATCTGCCCCCTTCCATTTTAGACTATTCTGTTATGAAAATTTTCAGACATACAGGAGAGTGAACCTTGTTGATCACCAGCTATACTTCAAGTCATTAATCCATTTTTTCTGATGCATTTCAAAGTTGTAGACACCAGTATACTTCACCCCTAAATACTTGAGCATGCACCTCATTTAACTTGATTTCTCTCATACTTTTTACAATTCTTTTGAAAATAAGGTTTTTCATATGGCATCTGTCCTGATCTCAATCTTTTAAGGTTAAAGCTCACTTTAACCTTAGTTGTATTATGTCCTTCATAGCTTTTTATTTTTTTTAAACAAAAGTGCTTCTCGGAAGACTTATAGCAATGATTAGCAAGATTCAGAAGAAGGTTGTAAAAGTTTCTTATAAGCCTTATGCTGTTGCTTTAGTTTTAGTTTTTTATAGGGAATCTTGCATGGTGCAAATTAAATCTTCTTTATTGGATAAAGTTTTAAAATTAAGAATTGAAGGCTGAACCTAAATTTATAAGAATCAAATGTGGTAAAGCCAAACAAGCAGGTCTGTGTGTTATAAGTAGGGTTGAGAGGTTTATCCTAACTATATCTGGGTTTTGTCATCCATTTGAAAAAAAAAATTGTTAAACAATTATAATACCTCTTTTGATTACTATATTTCAGTGTGACAGCAGCGTCCCAAAAATGAATTATATGTTTCTAAGCAATAAAATAGGAAAAAATCTGTTCAAATTTTGGTGCAAATCAAGGCCCCCTACTTACCTTCTGTATACATTAGTTCTTAGAATAACTTTTGTATTTTCTGTTACATAGGCTTTGTGATCTTAAATGGAATTATTTAAGCCCTAAATATGAGAGGGACTGTTTGGAGATCACTCTTTGACGAAGTGCTTAGTCCTGGACGTTTTGACTAGTGCAGCCTTTAGAGAGAGAGTTCGTTCCTCAAACCCTTCCCCAAGAGACACTGCTTGACTCCTGCACGCCTCCCTTCAAAAGGATTTCTGCACGGGCTGCATTTTAAATGGTCTTCCCCTTTATTTTGTATTTTTAGAAAATAATTCAAAATTTAGAAATTGCAACTCTAATCTTAATTTATGCTCCAGTATGTCCATGTTTTCGTTCTAGAGAGAATTATTAATACATTTTAAACTGAATATACTTGGAGTACTGACATTGATCTCTGGTATTACCTATGGTCGAACCTACTGTTCTTTTAATGTGTAAAAGAGATGTTTTGTTAGGAAATTTTTTTCCTAGTTACCAAAACAGGACGTATTGTGCTGTAAGTGCTAACCTTAATACTAGCTTCTTAACAGTTATAGAAATATTTAGATATCTAAGCTGATAATAGTTCTTGAGCATTTGCACAATTCCTTATCTGAAAGATACAAATAAACGGTATTCCATATTTAATAACGAATGTTTTGTGTATGTAGACACTGTACCAGATCAGTCCTTCATAGACACTATCCCATTTATTGCTCACATTAACCCTGTCTCCAGAGCCCCTGAATGTACTGTCTTTCAGTAAGTCATGCTATTTGTATCAAATTGAATGAATTTAACATAGTGGAATCTTAGTGGATAGTAATCTTTTTTGGATATTTTAGAATTGGTGTTTTTTGATACTTCATTGAAAAAAATGGAACCAATGTAGTAGATGTTCAGTATAGCCAGTGTGTTAAACCTTTTATATTTAATTCTCTTGAACCTATGAGATGGTTAGGTATTATTGTACTTTTACCATTCATAATAATAAGACTAGGATAAATTTGGGTAAATTGAGTAATAGAGCCGGGATTCAGCCTCTGGTCTGACTTCAAAGCCATGTTCTTTCTGATACATAGCCCTGTGCATGACTTTTTTGGGGCGAAGTGCGGGGGGGAGGCATTTTATCCATATAAAATGTATCTAGAACGATTTTTGCCTTAAACAGAATAAAGGACATTTTATGTTTATTTGTAGAAAAGGATTTTTGGGGAAAGTTTATAAAAAGCACTTACACACTAGAAAATGAGAAAACTTGCTTGAAAGAATACAGTTCAAAAGACCTAGGTAGACTAAATTCATCTGGCCTCATCTTGATGTAGGGGATCTGGTTTCTCTTCCATGTGTGGTTTTTTCCATGTTCCTTCTACTTTCTCTTCTGTAAGAGCAAAATGTTGACTGGTGACATTTACTACAGGAATATTTTTAGGATAAGTTATATGTGTGAAATTCCTTGAGATCTTAGGACTAAATGAGAGAGATTTTTATTAATTACGGTACTGTTGCTTCAGGGGAGCTAAGGAGTAAACTGAAACTGATTCTGTGGTGTTTATAGTGCAGTCATTTTATATCTGAAGAGCGATTGTCAACATTGCAGTTTGTCCTAATTTCAATTTGACAAAGTCTACATGTTCTTTTAAATTACTTGCTGAGTTGGTGAGTTTTTGTTATTTTTAAAAATTGACAACACCGTCTGCTTACAAGAAATTTTGGTGCTCTGATTTTGCCTGCAGTCTGCTTCCTCGCAGGGAACTGTTAGGAAACCTAATCTCCAGAGAAGGTTTGAAAATGGGCATCCCGGCGTAGGCTGGTGCCTGGTATCACTCTAAAAGAAGGGCTGTTCATCTCCGGCAGGTGTTAAGGACAGAGCAGGGCTCATCACATGGAAACATGACCATCTCTGCTCCTACAGAATTACAGCTTTTGGTTGTTTGGTAGCTCTCTTTTGATATAACATGAAACAGACTCCAAAGCCAATTTGAAATGCTTTTTGTATTACCTCTACCTAATCTCTTCTACCCCCTGGTCGATTCTCTGTCATGTTAATCACATTAGTATGAATAATTGAAGAGTTGATGACACCACATTTTTCAGCCTAAAGTTTTCTGATGAGGACTAAAGCATCTGATCAAATTTCGTGTTCATGGTTTCCACTTCACAGCCAGTGTTGATTCACTCAGAAGCTTTATTAAATCTCTTCTTCCTTCATCTTGAGTCCGTGCGTCCCTGAAAACATCAGGCCCTCCTCCACTGTCTCCCTTAATTTTCACGTTTCATTTAGTCCAGAGAATCTTCTTCCTTAGGAAACACTAATTCTCAAGATATGAGTGTTCTACTTCTAAAAACCAAAGTCCCCGGAGTCTTAATTTTTAATAAGAACTTAGCCCTTGCTAAACTTTATAAAAACAGGATTTTAAAATTAGAAAAACACTTTAACTTTTAAATTGCTAAAATTAGGTTTTTGATTGGCTTGTTTTATGATACATAGCCTATTGTCGATTTGTGTATTCATTTAGTGTTTGGTGTTTTTTGTCAACAGGAAGAAGGTAGATGATGACTATAATGCCTTGCGAGAAAGACTCAATACCTTGCCTGATAAATTGTCTTATAATATCATGGTATGTTTGCTGTGTTTCTTTTAAAGAAATACATTGTTTCTCATAAACATAGTAACTGTGTGAAATGATACAATGTTTCTTTGCTATATGTGTGTTGGTTCACAAATTGCCGAGCTGATGAACTGTGTCAGAGGTAACTACTATAGCAAAGAAGATTTGTTTGGTTTTGCTTTTATTATAAAGCAAATTATAATAAAATGAATTATAGTAATAGTATTTTCTTTTTTTCAGATATACAAAATTATCACTTTCTGGTGACATAAATGACATAAATATTAGCACAAAATTTGACAAATTTCATAAGCAAACTTACATTAAAAAACTGTAACTATGACAGAAATATGGGACTTAGTCACTTCCTGTTAGAGCAGTAATAGGCCACAGTGTTTTATAATTCACAGAATTAAGCCCTGGGACATTGATTTTTATATAAAAAGGTGCTGCTAATTTTTGTTTTAATGATATTCTTATCGACATAGTGATGTATTCATGGGCCTCGGATTAGAATCTTTCATTGCATGAGTGTACTTTCTCATGAAGACTTTGTTCTAATTATATACTAGCCCAAATATTTTGTAAATGTAGCAGGGTATATCCATTAAAGCTATTTGTTTACTAGTTCTTGCTTTGAAAAAAGGCTATCTTATTGAAAATAATTTTTACTTTTCTTTCTCAGAAGTATTCTCCATTGACAGTATTTTACTAGTTTGCTTTCATTTAGTTTTACAGATGAATGAAAAGTATAAACAGAGATAGTATGAAGAGTACTCTAAGAGTTATTTGTAAATATGTATGGATTTATTTTCTTGTTTTAACATTGATTTGTTAACTTAAAGCAATTTTCTATAGATTTTCTTGGTGAAATTTTAGTATAATGTTAAATTTCTGTGGAGTTGGCATTCTCCCTTGACCAGTGTATCGATAAAAAAAGAACTCAATAAAAATACAGGGCTTTTAATGCTAAGTGTTTCATAAAATATATTTTTTAGTGTTTTAAGTTTTTGCCTTTTTTCTTTTTTTTAAACAATAGGTACCATTTGGCCCCTTTGCCTTCATGCCGGGAAAACTTGTCCACACTAACGAAGTCACTGTTTTACTTGGGGACAACTGGTTTGCAAAGTGCTCAGCAAAGCAGGCTGTAGGTCTAGTTGAGCACCGAAAAGAACGTAGGTACCAATTAAAAACGTTCCTTTCTTGTGCACGTGTCAGTTCACAAATTGCGAAGCTGATGGACCATTTGTTACCAAAAGTACCTTCCCTGATTTCCTAGTCCTGGCTGTTTGTGATGTTCTTGAACTGCAGTAGTTTGAGTGGAGCTAGCAGTAGAGAAGGAGCCGGGGAATGGAGCGTCCGCGTTGGAAAAATCACCCATATTGGTGTCTTTGCAGAAATTACCATGTATAGAAGCCATTGTATGTGATTTATAGGTAGAAGTTGGGAAAACATAAAAATTGGGATCATTTTATACTTTATAATTGGTTTGTTTTAGTTGCTTTTATAGACTTACTTTTCCTCTTAATACTTTAGTACACAGCAGTAATTTATTTTCTGCTTATGAACTAAGAAATAACTGTTTACATGGGTAGACAATTCTTAAAGATGCTCTTTGGTTTGGAAGAAATGATGATGTCCTTTCATGGAAGAGACCGAGTGTAGACAGGTGCTACCGGAAATGGCACCCTTACACTTTTTAAGTCGTTTGAGGTCTATGCCTCATTTTACCAGATAATTCTTTACTCTTATTTATCTCTGATATTATTTATTGGTGTATAAATAACCTCAACACACGCGCACACACACACACACACACACACACACACACATTGCAGTTGGATGAGTTAGCTTGGGTTCTAGCTTAGTTGTATTTTAAAATTAGATTCATTTAATTTTAAATCTGTCGTCTTATAGCTATAATAGCATATTTAAATTGATAGTACAACCTGCTTTTTAACCTAGTTAAATGTGTGTTTGAAAGTAAATTTTGTGAGGATCCTTTTGTATAAATAAGGTCATACTAGATAGAAAACAGCTGAGATTTCCTAAAGCTGGTACTGATTTCACTGATTCGCAAGTGGATACTAGGTAGAGAACTTAGTGAATTCTGGGATCTACATTTGGAGACTCTAACTACAAATCTACTCCTATAAGTTTATAATTGATACATATTTTGATCTTTTGTGACACTAATCAGAATGTTACTATTAGGCCTGTATATAATTTCTGGCAATGATAAATCTTTTGGCTTTGCTATGTTAAAATATGTCACGTATGTTACACGAAAGAGAATAGGCGTAATTCTTTCTTAAGGACTTTTCTTAATGGGGAGGCTTCACTGGGGCACCTCTGCTGATAGGGAATGAATTCATGGCCTCTCGAAGTTTGTTCATGTTGATTTTCACATTTCAGCGGAGAAATCTCTAGAATCAGTTACAATTAAAATATTAGCGGTAGAGCACTTTTAATACAGTAGAATAGAGTTCTAGGGCAGAGAGATTTTTTGGTAATTATTTTCTCATAGTTAAATACGGTTTTGGAAACTGACCAACATGATTTCTGAGATCAATATTTATCTGTAGTAATTTTCAAAGTACATATTTATAGGTCTGAGAGCCTATTATGATAAATAAATTCTATAAAGTTTTATTCACACAGTTTCATAATAATTTATAACTGAAGAAAATGCTTAGGCATATTGTTGTACTCAGCATTTATTAAGAATAGGCACTTTATTTTTCTTAATGCAGATGAAATAAAGCAAGTTAAACAGTCGGCTGCCTCATGTTCACTGGGGTAACTGGGCGGGGGTGGTGGAGGGAGGTTGCTGCATGTCAGGACAGTGGTCAGAATGAGGGACGGAATGGATTTGACAACAGCCACAACAAGAGATCCACAAGAGGTCAGAGGAAGATGATTTCTGTGACTTAGAAGCCAAGCTCAGTATTCGTCCCTCTGTACTCATGTCTTGCATTTTTTTACCATTTAATAAGAATATGATCATATTTTTAAAGTTTTTTTAATTTTTAAATTATTGTTTGGTAAAACTGACTTTTTGTTTGTGAGTTATGACACAGGTATTGGTTTGTGTAGCCAGCATCACAGTCAGGACAGAGATTAGAATACGGGACGACCACAGTCAGGACTAGGGATCACACCAACAAGTCTGCCCTGCCACCCTGTGTGGTTACCCCGACCTCTGCCACTGAGGCCTGGAACCCCTGAGCTGTCCTTTTTCAGAATGTCACATAAATGGAGTCGTACGGTCTGTTTGAGCCTGGCTGCTTTCACTCAGCCTAATTAATGCTCTGCGTGTAGGATGTTCATTCCTTTTCATGGCTGAGTAGTGTGTGGTTGTGTGTACGTCCAGCAAGTGCATGGACCACGGCTTTCCTGTTCGCCTCTTGAAGGACTCTGGGTGTTTCTGTTTCTCGGGCAATTATGAATAGAGTTGCTGTGAGCCTTCATGTGTCGGTTTTTGTGTGAACGGAAGTTTTCAGTGCTGTTAGTAAATACCTACAAGTGAGATTGTTGGGTCATATTAAGCGTGTGTTCAATTTTTAAGGAACTACCAGCTGTTTTCCAAAGTGGCTGTGTGGTTTTATATCTCCACCAGCAGTGTGTGAGAGTTCTGGTAGCTTTGCATCCTTACCAGTTCTTGATGTTGTCCGATTTAAAATGTTAGCTAATTAAGGTGTATAGTGGTTTTAATTTGCATCATTACCTGATGATGTTGAGCATTGATTTGTGCTCTTATTTGCTATCTGTTTTATCTGTTGAAGTCTTTTGCCCATTTCTAAAAATTGGGTTGTATGTTTTAGTACTGTTGAGTTTTGAGAGTTCTTTGTATATTCTGAATGTGTCCTTTGTTAAATATGTGATTCGCAAATATTTTCTCCCAGTCTGTATCTTGTCTTTTCATTCTCTTAACAGTGTCTTTCCAGAGCAAAAGCTTTTACTTTTTAAGTTCACTTTATCACATTTTTCTTTTATGGATCATGTATTTGGTGTCATATCTAAGAACTCTTTGCACCTTAGGTCTTGAAGATTTTCTCCTATGTTTTCTTCTAAAAGTTTTATAGTTTGACTTTTTACACTTAGATCTGTGATCCTTATTTAAGTTAGTTTTTGTATGATATGTGAGGTGTAGGTCAAGGTTCATTATTCTTGCATATGATTGTCCAGTTCTTCCCACACTGTGGAAAATACTATTCTTTTTCCATTGAATTAACTTTGCACCTTTGTGATAAATGAATTGGCAATCAAAACCACATTAGATACCCCACTAGGGTAGCTCTAATAAAGACAAGATGCAGTAACACGTATTGGTGAAGGTGAGGAAAAATTGGAACCCTCATACATTGCTGGGTGGGGAGTGTAAACTGATATAGCCACTTTGGAAAACTATTTGGAACTTTTCTGAAAGTTAAATACTGAGTTTATACCATGTGATCCAGCAGTTCCACACCTAGATAGTATTCTGTCTGAGTGAAATTAAAACATATGTCCACACAAAAACTTGTACATGAATGTTAGTGGCAGCATTTTTCATAATAGGCAAAAAGTGGAAACAGCCCACGTCTGGCAGCTAATGAACATACAGTGTCGTGTATCTGTGCAATGGAATGTTGTTTGGCAATAAAAAGAAATGTACGTTGAAAACATTGTGAGTGAAAGAAGCCAGTCACAAAAGACCACGTGCTGTATGATTCCACTTGTATGAAATGTTCAGAATAGGCAAATTTATAGAACGGAAAGTGGTTCTTTAGTGGTTGCTTGGAGCTAGGAGGACACGGGGCAGAATGGAAAGTGACTGCTAATGAGTTTGGGGATTTTTTTAAGAGTGATGAAAATATAAAAATAAAGATGTGATTGTTGCACAGCTCTGTGAATACACTAAAAACCATTGAATTTCCACTTTAGGCAAAATTGTATGGTGTGTGAATTGTATCTTACTAAAGTTGTTAAAAAATGAATTGGCCATATTTGTATAGTTCTGTTTTTGGACCATCTGTTCTGTTTCTTTGACCTGTGTGTCTGTCTCTTTGCTAATACCCCCCTGCCTTGGTTACTGTAGCTTTAGTGTTTCTTAAAATTGGGTAAGTATGAGTCCTCTAATTTTCCTTCTTTTACAGAATTGTTTTGGCTATTCTAATTCCTTTGCCTTTCCAAATACATTTTAGAAACAACTTGTTCATATTTACAAAGAATTCCTGGTGGGATTTTCATTGGAATTATCCTAAATCTGTATATCAGTTTGGGGGAGAATTGACATCTTAACTTACTAAATTTTTCTATCTGTAAATACAGTGTGTATCCCTCTCTTTAGGACTTCTTTGACTTCTTTCCCCAGTGTTTTATGGTTTTTAAGCATACAGATTATTTTTAAAGTTAACATTGTGTCCGGCAACCTTGCTAAACTCATTTGTTCTCTGAACTTCTTTTGGGTATATTCCATGGAATTTTCTATGTAGACAGTCATGTCTTTTGTGAAGTGACGGTTTTATTATTCTTTCCCAATATGTAATCCCTTTATTTATTTATTTATTTTCTTGCCTTTCTGCCCTGTCTAGGACTTGCAGTACAGCATTGAACAGGAGTGGTAAGATAGACACTCTTGCCTTGTAAGTGATCTTCTGGCAAAAACATTGGGTATTTTACCATTAAGAATAGTGTTAGCTATAGGTTGTTTTTTTTTAAATTGATACCCTCTATTAGATTAAGGAAGTGTCTCTTTTGCTTATCTTCCTCTAATCTTTGTTATTCCTTCCTTCTGCTACCTTTGAATTTAGTTTACTCTTCTTTTTCCAGTTCCTTAAAGTGTACAGTTAGGTTATTGATTTGAGGTATTTCTTCTTTTTTAATGTAGGTGTTAACAGCTATAAATTTGTCTTCTAGCATTGTTTCACTGCGTCCCATAGTTTTGGTATGTTGGGTTTTCATTTCACAGTTTTGATAAATCAGTGTTCATGCTTAGATATTATGCAATTCCATTTTATTCTTGTACAGGCTTTTATTTGAAGTTAGCTATTTCTTGTTTGTTGCATAGTTTTCTTTATATCTGTCATTAATTTAGTCAAACAGTTTTTTTTTTTTTTTTTTGGTTAGAGATCTCACTGCTGGCATCTTTCATATGATGTCTTGCTTCAAATTGGACTGGCTGCTATCTTGACCAAAGAGAGCTGTTTTACTGGTGTCTTTTTTACCATTATGCTATGTTTTTGTCTTTTATTTATTCCTTGTTTTTGTTCCCATGGCATCCTCTTTCAGGTTTTCCTTATTTTGTTGGCATATAGCTTTCAGTAACTTTCTGGGAAGGTACATGGGAGGTATATTTTTTGAAGTTTTGCATATCTGAAGTATTGTTTATACTCCTGCTTGTTGTAGCTAGACTGTTCAGAATTGTTTGGTTTTTTTTTAACAGTTTTTCCCCTGAGTACGTTATTCTCTTTTCTGTGTTTAAGTGTTGCTATTAAAATTTTTTATTCTTCGCCACCCCCCTCCCCCCTTTTTGTGTAAAATTTTGTGTTCCTTATTGGTCTTTATTCCCCATGATCTGAAATGCTATAGTGATACACCCTGATACCTTGTTCAGTATCTTTTAAAATTGATAGGTGCTGGGTGGGTCCTTTCATTGTGGAGATTCATGTCCTACAGTTCTGGGAAATTTCCACTATTATTTCTTTCTTTGAAAATTTCCTTTTCTTGTCCATCTGTTATAATTTTTTTTTTTTTGAGACAGAGTCTTGCTTTGTTGCCCGGGCTAGAGTGAGTGCCGTGGTGTCAGCCTAGCACACAGCAACCTCAAACTCCTGAGCTTAAGCGATCCTACTGCCTCAGCCTCCCGAGTAGCTGGGACTACAGGCATGCGCCACCATGCCCGGCTAATTTTTTGTATATATATATTTTAGTTGGCCAGATAATTTCTTTCTATTGTTCGTAGAGGCGGGGTCTTGCTCTTGCTCAGGCTGGTCTTGAACTCCTGACCTCGAGCGATCCACCGCCTGGGCCTCCCAGAGTGCTAGGATTACAGGCGTGAGCCACCGTGCCCGGCCCACCCAGCACTATAATTTTTGAAGTGAGTTCTTCTACTTGATCTTTGAAATCATGCATTGATTTGTAAAAAATTTCTGTACATATTTTAATTCCCAGAAGTTCCTTTTTTGTGCTTTGAATGCTCCTTTGTTATAGCATCCTGTTCTTGTTTCATGGATGCAGTGTCTTTGTTTTAGGAATACAGTTTTTCTTATTATTTCAGCATATTGTGGGGGTACAAAAGTTTAGGTTATGTATATTGTCCTTGCCCCCCCACCCCGCCCCAGTCAGAGCTTCAAACGTGTCCATCCCCCAGACAGTGCACATCGCACTCATTATGTATGTATACACCCCCCCCCACACACACACATCTGCCCGACACCTGATTAATGTTATTTCTGAATGTACTCTTAGGTGATGATCAGTGAACAGTTTTTCTTTTAAAGTTTTTTTCTTTATGTGTTTCCTCCATTTTCCCTTTTTCTTCTTTTCTTTTCTCTCTTTTTTTTTCCTTTGGTATTAATAGTGAATAATTTCTTCAAATGTCTGGTGATCTTTCGCTAACCTAATTAATTTCAATTCATAGTTAGGATTAAGCACTGTTAGGAAGCTCTGTGCATGGGCAAGATTTGTTGACTGGTAGGTTTTTTATAGGGAGTTAAGGTGACAAGCTGATTTTTTTTATTGAGCTATCTTTAAATATTAGCAGCTTTTGTGTTAATCAACAGCTGACAAAAGAATTTTCTAATCTTCTTTTGTCTGGGAACCAGGCTGGGGAATCTCAAGGTTCAGAATGTTCACTTGGGATTAGTCCCCCTGATTTCACTAAGGCGTTTTCTATTCTCTCCTTTCTTTACCCATCCTTACGATCCCTGCAGACCACTCTAGGCTATGAATCTTCTGTTTAGACACGAAAGGGGAAGTCACCTGGCTGTGTTTTGTAATTTTGGGGTTTTGGAACCTAACCATTCCTTTCAAACTTCCATCCAGATCTTTGTTTTTGGTTTTCCCTTCCTTCAGAAATATTCCCAAGTAGGCTTTTCCAGGTCCTAGAGCCCAAAGTGACTTGCAGCAGCTTTTCTTTGCTACAGTTAGGTTTCAGCTTTTTCTGTTGTGCATATTTAGTTATCACTTATGCAGTTGCCAACACTTGGTTGACATCCTTGCCTGTTATTTTCTCCTCTCCAAATATCTTTGTATGGGTTTATGCCTTTAAAAAATTTTTTTCTTAGTTGTTGTTTTATTGAGTAATGGGTGAAAGGTATTAAGTGCATGTATTCATTCTGCCATTTTAAAGCAGAAGTCCAAACCTTTGTACTGGTTTAAGGAGAGATCCTGCACAGAGGTTTGCAAGTATTTCCACCAGGGGGCACGTCCTATTGAAACTGTTGAAAGAATACTTAAAAATTCCAGCACACAAAAGGAGAGAGACTGAGAATGGGGTGGTCACAAAAGATTCAGGAGAGACTTGTGTTTTTACAGTCCTGATCCTTTTCAGTACATACGAATATATGGCTAAGTGAAAAGACTCGTTTTATGAATGATGTGCATAACTTTTATTAAGCTTTTGCAGATAATTTATATTACATCTGTAATTTTATTAACCTTTCAAATATATATAGTTTCACAAACTGTTAACTAAATATTTCTAAACATTTGGTCTTTCTTAGTGAATAGTATGGCATTTGTCTTTAGGTAAAAATGACCACTTAGGAGGCTTTAAATTTTCTTTTTTAGTTTAA
>CM052449.1:31336897-31339397 GCA_028533085.1 Varecia variegata | reverse complement strand
CCTCAACACCTCCTTTGCCCCACAAGAAAGTCTCGCTAAGTCTCGGTTTGTGCCTTTTTAATGGTGGCGGTTAACAGCCATGTCATTCCTTTTTTTAAATAGCAAAACACCGAATTGCTCATAAACCTCATTCCAAACCAAAAACTGCAGATATTTTTGAAGCAGATTTTGAAAATGATGTAAGATCCAAAGATTTGCTTGCTGATAAGGAACTGTGGGCTCGACTTGAAGAACTGGAGAGACAAGAAGAATTGTTGGGTGAACTTGATAGGTACTTCATGACAGACTATCTTTCTAATAGAATTTGTTTCTATACACATTTCTGCATTAATCTTTTTCCTCATTAATAAAATAATACCTGCTCATTGAAGAAAATACAGAAAGGCATAATGTATTAAGTTATCAATAATGCTTCCACTACAAGAGTATTTTTTTAGGACTGTGTGTGTGCATATTTCCATACATGTGCCTGTACATAAGTACTTAAGATCAATATCTTCATTTTTTATTTCAAAATTTCAGCCATGTTTTATATAATAATTATACCAGATAGTTGACTTTTAATAATTATGAATGCTTTGTGTATTAAATTTTAAATGAAATATTTTTGTATTGCACTCAGGATAATGCTCTATCTTTGAATGCCTTGTTAAAAAGAAAAAATTGCTTTGAATTTAAGTGTGATACTGTAAAATATTTATACTTGCTCTCCTTTTGCAAACTTTTCTTTCTATTGAGCAGGCAATATGTAATCTGGTCAGATAGTTAATATATGTGAGAAACTTTACCAAACTGAAATACACATTGGCACACGCTCAGACTTGTTAAAGTGCTAAATGAAGTCTGCTACTATATAGAAGTTCCTATATTATTTTGCTTAAATGATGTACCATATGCAGTAATTAGTTTCTGTGCAAAATAGGACAGGAAGCACAAAAGGTTTTTTCCCTTTCATTTCACCTATAAATTCTTGGGTCTTTTTGATTGACTGATACTATTTCATTTTTTAAAACCAGTTTTGGATATTGTGATTTTCTTGGTCATGATTCTTTCTATTTTTGTATGATGTTATTTCCGTCCTGTTGCATTTTTGGTTTTGTTGTTTTTATAAGGTCCTCAAATCTTTTGTAGAATGAAGCATGATAAATGTGCATTTGTGTATATAAGTATATTCATTTCAAAAGTATATTCATATTCAAAAATCCTTTATTTTTTAAAATTATAATAAAATTCTGAGTATAGAAAAAAATAAGAGTGTATTATAGTTCTGTGGTTTTAATTTCTGGTCTTTAAATAGAAATAACATTCTGAATTTCTGACAAATTTCTTATTATATTATTGATACTGTATTTATATTGTATTAATATATGGTATCTTCCCTGCAAAGATAAAATATTTTCTTATTATCTGTATTCTACTTATGCTTGAATATCTGCAGTATACAGAAATGGCATAGGAACTAATTTTTTTTTTTATTTCAACATTTTTTCTTTTTTAACCTAGAATTCTAGTTTAAAAAGTACCTTATTCAAAATTTTAATTTTTACCCATTGACATGAACTGAAAATTAACATATGTGAAATTCTAGAGCATTTGTTAGATCTTGTGAATTTTCTTTTTCTTTACCAGTAAGCCTGATCCTGTGATTGCAAATGGAGAAGATGGAGCATCTTCCGAAGAGGAAAAGGATGATCGAAACACAAACGTGAATGTGACGTGTCAAGTGACAGCCCCTCTCACTCCTGGCAGTTGTCACGAGGGTGTGACAAGTTCAGAACTGTTCAATGATCACATGAATAGTCAATTGAACTGTTCAGTGAATGGTTCAGATTCTTATCACAGTAATGAAGAGGATGATGTTGATGACGATGATGATGGTGATAATGACCATGAGGCTTTAGGGCCTGGAGATGATTCTGTACCAACCATATACTTTTCTCACACTGTTGAGCCTAAGAGGGTTCGTATGCTTTTAACTTCACTAATTTTGTATATGTTAGTAATGCGAACATTAAATATCTTTTAAAATATTTATGATATTTTCTAAAAGAGTAATATTAACAGTAAATAACGTTGTTACAGTGTCAAACAGGAAAATCATCTTTTGCCTTTTGTTCTGACCAGTTTATCTGAAAGAAAAAAAAAATCAGGTTGGCTGGTTTGGGTCCATTGTTCTCTGGACCAATGTGGTGTTTGGGGTTTGGAAGGGGATCAGATTTGAGTGGCAACTACTGGAGCTTCACCTGTCCTTCATCCAGAGAGTTTTCTTAAGAATCCTGAAGTTAATTACGTTGTGGACATTTTGGTGTGTTTAGGATGTTGGAAGTGACTGTATTATTAGTTAAATTTTTAATTATACCAGGTTGTTGTTTTCTATGTGGGCATAAAATGAATAAGAACATCATGAGCAAAGTGGGAATCCTAGGAGGAAAGAAAAGTTAGTTCCCTTTCTGAGTAAATATAAACACCTGTGGATAACCGTGACTTGAGAATTTTGGCA
>CM052449.1:31326025-31336397 GCA_028533085.1 Varecia variegata | reverse complement strand
TTTTATTATATCTTAAATTTAACTTTTAAAACTGTAGAATAATCTGTCACAGGACAAGAAGGATGAAAAAAGCAGAAGTCACTGGCAATCTCACTGTGCTCTCAGAGTTGTAGCTCTTACGCTGCATTTCATTCTAATTTCTCTGTCACAGCATACTTGTGTACAGAATGCCACCCTGCTTTCGGAAACTTCTTTAACATTCTGTTGCATGACGGTGCTGTAGGTTTATTGAGCCAGTCCCCTGTGGTTGGACAGTGATGTTCTTTCTAGTTTTCTGCTGTTGGACACAATTGGATCCTCAACAGCCTTGCACACAGTTCTTTACAAACATCTCTGATTATTTTCCTTGGGATGCATTTCTGGGAAAGGAATTGCTGGATCAGTTTTATTTTTGAAAAATTGGACCTGACTACGTAGAAGGGACTTCTCAGAATCCTTGTCTCACACACGCTCATCCTTGTCTATACACGGCCCACACGTGGTGTGACTATTTAAATGACGATGTCCTAACGTGACCCACCAGCCAGAGCACAGACTGAGAACTTCACACCAACCTGTGGCCCCCGGCTGCTTCCCTGCGTCCCCACCCCCCTCACCGAAGATAACCATCCGCTCAATCCCCCGTTCACTCTTTTGCTTTCCTTTTTACATATTTTATTGTCCACATTGTATGCCTAAGAGCATGTATCTTTGTTCAGTAGTTTTTAACGTTAAGAGAATACCATCCCGTGTGTAATCTTTTGTGACTGACTTTTTGCAATTGATATTATATTGCTGGGATCCTTCCATACTGTTGCGTCTCAGCACTGTTAGTTCCACTGGGTGAAAACACAAACTGGTTATCTGCTCTCTGCTCATCGGTGTGTGAGTGGTTTCCAGGACCTTGATATTGTGATTGGTGCTGGTCTTGCACGCGTCTCCTTTTATACATGTGCAAGATGTCCTCTTGGGTATGTGTACGTAGGGGTGGGATTGTGATGAATGTTCAACTTTAGGAGATAATTCCAAGCTGGTTTGCTACTGTGGTTGCCTCTCCCACAATGTATAGGATTCTGGGATCCGAATCTTCTCTAACACTTGGTGTTGTTAGACTGTTAGTATTTACTAATCAAGTAGGTATAAAGTGGTTTCTCATGATGGTCTTAGTGGCATCAACAGTGATGTTGATCTTCTCCTAATATAAAAATATGGCCACATTTATTTATTCTTCTGAGAAATGGCTATGTATATCCCTTGCCGATTTTTCCATTGCATTGTGTGTGCCTTTTATGGATGTGCACTTCAATATGTTTTTGATGTTAATCTTGTCAGTTGTGTGTGTTGCAAAATCTTGTGACTTTACTTTCAAAGGTATCTTTTGATAAATATAAAGTTCTTAATTTTAATATAGTCAAATGTGTTATTCTTTTTCTTTATAGTCACTGATATTTGTTTAAGGAACTCTATTTCTACCCCAAGGTCTAAACGTTATTCAGTTGTATTTTCTACTAAGAAGTTTGAAGTTGTGTTTTTAACATTTGAGTCTTTAATGCATCTGGACTTGGTTTGTCAACCTGGTGTGAAGAGAAGATACAATTTCTTCTTTTTCCAGAGGGCTTTCCACTCCACTCATTCAACAGTGAGTTTTTCTTTGTCTTTTCCCTGCTGATATGACGTATAACTTTTGTCGCATACCAGACGTCACTTACCTTAGCGTGAGGCTGTGTTTCTGGGCTTGTCCCTTGTCCCTGCACTGTTACCACACTGTCTTAATTATGATGGGTTTTTACTAAGTCCTGAAATAAGGTACGGTGAGTCTCTTCTCTCTACTCTTCATCTCCAGAAGTGTCCTGGCTATTCTTGCCTCCTTATTTTCCACATCATTTAACAAGTGTCTTAAAAAGCCCTGTTGGGACTTTGAACAAAATAATATTGAATCAACAGATCCATCTGGGGAGAACTGACATTTATACAATATTCAACTTTCCTATCCATGAATATGGTATATCTCTCCATTTACTTAGGACTCTTTAGGAACTCTTGATAATCTTCCGTAATTTTCTCTGTAGAGATTGTGAACATGGTGTGTTAGATTTCTTCCTAAGTACTCGATATTCTCTATTGACATGGATCTTACTGCCGTGTAGCTCTTCAAATTGCTTCTGTTTATACCCCTCTTCTCCCGGCAGAGTATTAGAATGAGGCTGCTGAGAACTGGGCTGAGGGGATGTTTGGGAATAGATGGTTGGACCTGTTGGCTGTTGCATCAGCAAGCTGGTGAGGGAGCCCTGCCCTGAGCTTATTCAAGAGGAGAGGATCTGCGCTTCTTTGGGGAAGAGTCAGGGGTGCCCTGAGTGATCCGGGGAGGACTGGCTAAGGGAAAAGCACCAGCCAGGAGATGCCCTGTAGGAAGAGGAAAGGGGCTCCCAAGGTCCATGCTTGAGTCCTGGCTTTGCAGTTTACCAGCTGGAGACTTTAAGAAAGTGCTTAACCTCTCTGTTCTTTATCCGCAAAGTGCTCAGAGGTGAGGTTCACAGGAGGGGATTTCTACACGGAGTTTAAGACAATATGAGAGATTTTCTTTTTATCTCCTTATCCAGTGGGAACGATGAGCCACTCGTGTCATCAGAATGTTCGTGACAAACAAGCAGCCACAGGAGCAAAGCCAGGCTAAAGATCATCACAGAACAGATGTTTCCACCCTCTGAAGACAGAGTTGTGGTTTCATAGGCCCCAAAGTAAAAAGATTCATCCAGGGAGCGTACGTTAATGCCACTTCTGGGCCTTTGGGAAACTGTGCAATGCTGGGCACTGTGTGTCCCTTTCTGTGGCAGAACGCTAACGAGAGGGGTAGTCGTTGCAGTGCCAACAGAGGGCTCTGGGGAGTCGCATTAATGGGTCTTCAAGGATCTCCGAGCTTCTTTATGGGGACAACCAACATAGGACCCTGCCTCAGTCCCGATCCCTGCAGCATCCGTCTTTAACACCTTCTTGGCCTTGTAGCGGGTTTCCCCGAATAATCCAACAGCTGGGACTTTTGCCCTGATGACACCATGATTTTTTTTAAGTTCCCCTGGGGTTCCATCCAGCTGTCCCCATAATGCTTGAGGGGGTCACTGCCTGACTTACAGCTTTACAAGCACTACGGGAACAGTCTTTCCTGAGTTCGGGGCATTCCCTGGACGCCCTGCTCTGAAGCAAAGGTCTTGAGACGGTTACTAAGCCTGTGTGAGAAGCTTCCCCCTCAGGCAGCCAAAGAGGCTCCATCCTCACCTGATTCGTAGCCCCCCAAAAGAAGCCTGCATGAGGCCGATAAGTCATAATCCAGAGGTAGTGACAGTCGTCGCCGTGACCATTGATTAATGAAAACAGGGCTAGTTGGACACAGAGTAGATGGTTATAAATGGTGCTGTCAGAGAAAAATAATTATTGTATTAATAAGGAAACGGTTCAAAACCAGGCTCTAAAAAAAGAGAACTAGCAACTTAGCATCTCTGTGGGCTTGTGAGGCAGGCTTGATGGCATTATGTTGAGGCTGAGGGGACATGCTTTAGTCCCACCCCCCACCGCCGCTGGCTCTCCAAAATGCAGCCCCTCCTTGCCTGTGCACGCGCCCACGTACACGCGTGGGCGTGCATGTGCACGTGTTCGACCTGATCCGGCTCTCGCCGGGCTCCGCGGACCGGCTGGGGTCGTCTGCAGGCGTTCGGTCCCACTTCCAGCAGGAACGGGGAAAAAACGAGCATATCTTATTGTACCTGAAACACTCCATGATATGTACTAAATATTATGACTACTCGGGGCCCTGCAATAATTGATTCACCCACACAGCCATTTAGTCTGCGAGCTGTTCGTTTTACAAATTCTACAATCTTTTAGAAATTCTTTCAGTGCGGAAGATTGCTGCCTGGCCTCAGATTCATTATGGTGATTGAATCCTCTTCAATAGAGAACGGTTTAAAGAGAGCACATGCCCGTGTGTCTCACTCAGAGTGAAGGCACATAGGTTAAAAGCTTGTCTGGGTGGCATAATTCACTGCCGCTATGCCAAACAATCACGTCTTATTGTGACCTTCATAAGGATACAAAAAGGCAACAGGATGAAGCTCGGCTTTTTTTAAACCCACTCACAGATTTAGCTTCCCAACATCTGAAGCTTGGAGAATTCCTAATTAAATAACCAATTAATAATGTAGAATAGAAAAAGCTATTTTTTTTGCCCTGAAATGCAAAATCATAATTAATCAGAGTACAAAAAGCTGCCTGTCTTTATATCAGAAAAATATAGACTAGGTATTTAAATATTCCACCACACCTGAACCCTGGCCATCCGTCATTGTTATGACTTAAAACATCTCAGACTAAATTAGGTTTTGTTTGTATAGAGCAGTGAAAGTCAGATGGCTTGAATGACAAAATTAGAACATGCTCAAATCACTGAGACAAAACCTCATCGAGAGGCGATGTGCAGGGAGGGGCTGCCAGTGCGGAGCAGAAATCTTCCACTGATTTTTTGGGGAAAAAAATGTGTTCTTTCCCATTTACCCAACCAATTGGTGGAAGTATATGTTTCTGACCCCCAGGCAGACATTTCAGAAAAAAACCCAACTTATCCCCGCCCCCTTGTTCATTGCCCAAAATAGCTCTAGAGAAGTTGCCCTCCCCCGCCCCCATCCCCCCAATTCCCACCGGCCTGCCCACCCCCGCCCACCAATCACCGTCAGTAGCGACAGGCAGCAGCCACTGGGGTACAAGGTTCCCCCCAACCCCGCACGACACATTTGTAGTTCAAAAGAAAAGCTCAATTTTATAGTTGGTGCCACCTGCACAATTTATACTTTGCCCATGAAATACCAAAACCAGGGAGTAAATTTTCCAAGGAAGAAATTTTACCAAAACACTTTTATTGATGGAATAGGTCGGTATTCGGTCCCCGTCTGCAAGGAAGACAGAGGTTGAACCGGGGTTGCCCCGAGCGACCCTTCCTTGGGGACCACGTGTGGAGGGTGCTCAGCCTGTTGTTTCCTTTTTCCTGAACGTGGTGAGCATTTCCTTGCCTTCCAGCTTGACTCTTACTTCTTCCTTCTCCTGGAAGTGCATGTGTGAAACTCACTGGATCCTCCAGAGGTGGCCCATATGTCACTTCCCAGAGGACATCTTCTGGCTTACCTGGGGGCACCTGCTCGCGGGAGGGATCCCGTTCCCCCCTGCCCTGGCTGCTGTTGACTCTACCCGCGACTTCCCTCCCCACGGGGCCCTGGTGTTCCTGGGGCGCTGGCCCGGAGGCCGTGGCCAGGAGGCGGGTGGCCCCCGTGCAGGTTGTAGCCCACGATGCCACCAGCCTCTGCCCCACCCACCACCACAAATCTCCTGCAGTATATAATTTGCCGTTATCACAGCAATAAATAATTTTTGGTGACAGTTTTACTGTGAGACTGTGCAGTATTTTTTTATTGACAAAACTGCCGTGAATCAACACACATGAACACAATAAAGATGTGGAGGTATCTGCATGACGCTGAGGTCTCCTCCGCGGGGCCTGCACTGATCTCCGCTCCTCTTTGGGCTTATTCGTGGGGCGCGGCAGGCAGGTTTCGGAGCTGCGGCACTCAGGGGGTGCAGCCCCTGGCAGTTCTCCCTGCTGCCCTCCCGGGGCACCCCTGCCTAAGTGACGGGGAAATCCCCCCTCCCTTAGTGACAGGGAAATCACAGCCTTTCGGGGCAAAGGGAGGGGGTTGGAGGAGAGCTCACGCGCTCACTCACCCTTCCTGTCTTCCCTCCGTCCCTCAGCCAAGCCAAGGACTGTGTCCCAGGGTCACCAGGGCCAGACCTCGGCCAGCTCAAGGGCACGGGCCTGGGGACAGCAGTCAGGCGTGCGCCAGCACAGGCCAGCGTGAAGCACCATGGGAGTTGCTTGTTCCTTCATTCCTTCATTCCTTCGCTCGGTCACTGGTTCCAGCCCGTGACCGAATGCCTCCTGCAGGCCAGACCTGGGCTGTCCTGGGCACGACCAGGTCCCTGTTTGCAAAGCGTTCCCGGGTGAGTGGGGACGGGGCAGTTAAACACAGAATTGTCCAAATAAGCCTGTTGCTCCCGGAGTGCTGAGACGCTGAGGGCTCCCCCCCCACCCCCGAGCGCTCTGCGGGGATCTGGCGTCACCAAGGGAAGGTCCCTGCAGAAGTGGCGTCTGCGCCAGGCCCCTGGGAGCCAAGGGCGCTCCTGGCAGGCAGAGCAGCCTGGGCCCGAGCCCAGCGCCTTCGAGGAGCTGAGACAGGTGCGTGCAGCTGCAGGGACAGGAAGGGTGCGAGGGCGGGAGGAGTCCTGGTAAGGAGGGTGATGGGGGAGGCTGCGCCGTGTCTGGGGGGGGGGCGGCTCCGGGTCCTTCCAGGCAGCAGGATGCTCTGTCCCTTTGCCGTCTCCGCCAGCTACCCCTGCAGTGACCCTGGCCTGTCCCCTCCAGAATTTCTTCAGATGACCCTCTGTCATGTCACTCTACCCTCCCCACCCGACCCGGCCCCCAGCCCTGGGGCAGGCCTGGCTGTGTCAGCTGAGACCTGCACCCTTCAGGGCACGTGTGTCTGCTGCCCCTCCCCATACGGGTCCCTGTACTGTAGCAGCCTCCTTGCCTGCTGCCCCCATCCAAATCCCACCCCCTAGGGAGGCCCAACAGGGAACCTCCTCCAGGCAGCCTGCTCAGATCACGCTGCCATGAGGACTGCCCAAGACCCCTGGGAGAGTGGGCTTCTGTCCCGGCCCAGTTTCCTGGTGAGATTTGGAATTCCTGGCCGCGGGTTCCAAGCTTCCGTTCAGCCTCTCAGAGGGAAGGGATTTGGATTGAGGAGTCACAGACCTGGGTGGCTCCGGGCCCAGGCAAGAGAAGCTAAGACCCTGGGCGGGGGAGGCCCTGTGGCCAGCAGGGGTGGACGCCCTGCCCACCGAGGCCGTCACACCCGCCCCTCCTTCTCACTGTCTCTTTTAGTGACCGGACTTGCCAAACTCGGGTGTCTGGGGCTGCCCGCTCCACGTCCCCAGTTTAGTGAGGGGAAGGGAGCCCGACCTGGGCCTGGGGTCTGGGCCGGGGGCCAGCTGAGGGGCACGGTGGAGCCTGTGTTCCCTCAACCCAGGGTCCCTTCCCAGTGCTCGTCAGGAGGTGACATTTGCACAGCAAGTGACAGGCTTGTCAGGTGTGCACTGCAAGGGAGGGTGGCGCTGGGGTCGTGGGCGGCTCAGGCCCCCCTGCCTTCCCCCGAGCCCCCTCTAGGCGGGTCTGTCCTGCTCAGCACCGTCCCCGGGCACCGAGGGTCACACTAGCTCGAAGGAGCCGCCATGCACCCCAGCAGCGCTTGCTGAAGGTCAGGGCACTTTTGGGCTCACATCGAGCCGCCCCACGTGGGTGACCACCTACCTCTCCCCCCGAGGGTAAGGCCCTTCCCCGGGAAGGCAGGTTTCCCTTTAAGGGTGACCAGCGCAGCTGCCCCCGCCTGGCGCACCTGCCCACGCGGCACCTGCCCGGGCAGCCCGCGGTGCGCCCCGCAGCCCTCCTGACGTCAGCGGGGACGCTGCCTCCTCCGCTCACCGAGTGTGGGCAAGAGGCAGGCGTCCAATTGCCGCAGATGAGGCGGAGGAATAATGTGGTTTCTAAATCAGGACTGAGCAGCGCGGCCAGACCCGGGAAGGGGCGTCTGCCGGCTCAGGGGCGGCTGCGCTGCAGACGGAGGACGGGGCTGCGCCCCCAGGACCACTCTGGGGGCCCCCTCAGCCCCGAGAACGAGCCATCCTCGGGAAATTAGGATTCTGCGTCGGCCTGTCAATCCTCAGAAGCCACAGCCTTTCATTAAGATCCGCCTGACATTTCTGTTACGCTCAGAAACCCCGAAGACACGCCAGGCCCTGCTGTTTGCCTTGGCACCGCCTGGGAGCCGCGGGGCTGCCAAGCCCACCGTGCTGCAGCACCCCAGAACACGGGCTGGCAGGCCGTGCGGGGTCCTGGCGGGGCAGAGGACTGGCCTCCCCCCAGGGGCTGCCAGAGTGCACGGCCTGGGCACCTGCTCCTGGGTCTGCTCTCCCCGGGGGGCGGCGGCTCCTGGTTGCTCACATCCCACGGGGTTCTCAGTATGGAGTCTACTGCACCCAGGAAGCCCACAAGGACCCCTTCCTCCTCCGTGCCAGGGCCGTGTGGGGGTCTACTGCACCCAGGAAGCCCGCAAGGACCCCTTCCTCCTCCGTGCCGGGGCCGTGTGGGGGTCTACTGCACCCAGGAAGCCCGCATGGACCCCTTCCTCCTCCGTGCCAGGGCCGTGTGGGGGTCTGCTGTACCCAGGAAGCCCGCATGGACCCCTCCTCATCCGTGCCAGGGCTGTGTGGGCCTCAGGGCACCGACGCCTGGGTTCTGGCTTCCAGCGCCCCAGGTCCAGGGAGGGAGGCGGAAGTGGATGCAGGAAGGATGTTGGGGCGGCCCAGGTGCTGCGGGAGGGGCAGGCAGGCTCTGTTGGATCAGGGCTTTGTGGATATTGGGCATTGACCCGGGTGTCTCGGAGGGACGACCTGTCATTTGGTCAGCGTGCCAGGAGTAAATGTGCCTGAAAGGTCAGGGAGATCACAGAATGTGTGCTATGGAAATGCATCCTCCCCAAGCCCGGGAAGGGAGGGAAGGACCGCACCTTAGACTCGGTGACGTGGCCACATCTCAGCTCTGCGGCTGTGCACCATGGGGCACTGGAGGACAAGCCACGCCTGTGCGTGGACGTGTGTGGCTGTCCCTGCATAAGTGGGAGGTAGCAGGAGGTGTGCGGGGGGAGAGGGCCATGCAGGGGCTGTGGGGGTCAGCTCAGGTTTCCTGTCTCTAGCACTTGGGATTGAAGAAAGCTGTGGCCATTCAGGAATTCCCACAGGACATTAGTGAGACTGTCTCTGGGCTCTGTATGGTGCCAGGGAGTCTGGTCGCAAGTGACATAAACTCAGCTTTTGGCCTCTACCTAAAAAAGGAATGTATTGTTTCATATAACAGGCTGCCTTCAGGCGCGGCTGGATCAAGGCTCCTAAGCAGGGAAACTAAGACTCTGTGTCTCCTGAGCTGCCTTATCTCTGCCTTCCTCAGTGCTGGCTTCATTCTCACCAGCGGCCTGCCCGGCAGCTCCCCTCACTGTAGCCACCCGAGGACAATTGCTCCTGTCATTGTAGGGCTTTGTTGGCCGGGCTCTAGGTGTGTGCCCTTCCCTCAGCCAGTCACTGGGGCTCTGATTGGTTAATCCTGGTCACAGAGTGTGAGCTGTTGCCTGAAGAAAAGAAGGGATGTGGGGTTGGGGGCTGGGAGGAGGGGGCAGGGACAACAGAAGTCGCTGCAGTTTCCCCAGAGCAGGTCACACATTCACTGTGTGCTCTTGAGTCTCCACACCTGTCCTGGGAGCCCTGCTCCTTCCAGGGTCCCGCAGTCAACCCCAGTGCGGCCGTAGTGATCACGCCCTCCCGAGCCAGGCTGGGCATAGGGGTCTAAATGAGGAACAGGTGGCACCTGGCCAGCAGGTCCTCCCAGGGCGAGTGTCAGTGAGTCCAGGGCAGGGAGGGGGCTGGGGGAGGTGACATGGCCATGCCGGCTGACGCCTACGGTGCTCCGGCAGGCTTCCTGGAGGAGGAGGGGGCGGGGTGCAGCTGGACCCTGAGAGGTGGAGAGTTGGGCAGAGAGTTCTTTGTTCGTCCTTCCCAAATCTTCCCTCCTGCACAAGCTGGAAAATGGCTCTGACCTGCACCTGGAGCCCAGGTGCAGCCTCAGGGTTGATGTGAAGGTTCAGGGTGCAGAGGCCCTGGACCCTGGAGTTTCCCTCCAAGGGCAATTTTAGGTGCTGCCAGCGATCAGGGATGATGCGCACCCTGGAGATGGGCCCTGCACGGCACCTCCCCCACCTCCTGTTTCACTCCCTCCGGTGGACTAGCTGGGAGGTGGGACTTCACCTGATCCATTTTGAAGTCTTTGAGTCTGCTGTTTGGAGAACCTTGTAATGTTGCCTTATGTGCTCTGTGTAGAGAAAAAATTACCCATTGATCCACCCCCCCCATCCACCCCCCCACTCACCCCCCCATCCACCCACCCACTCACCCATCCATCCACCCACCCATCCACCATCCATCTACCCATCCATCTAGCCATCTACCCACCCACTCACCCACCCACCCATCCATTTACCCCCATCCACCCACCCACACATTCACCCCCGTGCACCCCCCATCCACCCACTCATCCATTCACCTGCATCCACCCACCCATCCACCCACCCACACATTCACCCCATCCACCCACCCATTCACCCACCCACACATTCACCCCATCCACTCACCCATTCACCCCCCATCCACGCACCCATTCATTCACCCCCCTCCACCCACTCATCCATTCACC
>CM052449.1:31307894-31325925 GCA_028533085.1 Varecia variegata | reverse complement strand
TTTTTGCTGTTGTTCCTGCCCCCCAGCCAGGAGCATGGGCATGTGCTGAGCCAGGGCGGTGCTATCTGGCAGGCAGACCCTCCGTGTCACCAGCTGCCAGGCGAGGGTGGCTCTCACACCTCTGCTGCGTGGGAAGAGGGCCAGGCTGTGGGGGGCAGGAGGCCGGGTCGCAGTCAGTCTACCCTGACCCTGGGCAGCACTGGACACCTTGTCATGGCTGTGCCCAGGTGGGCATGTGCCCTGAGACCGTGGACACCTTGAGGACAGAGGTCAGTACTCTTGTCCCTCCCTGTGGCAATTATTAGGCACCTCCCCTGTGCCAGACCCTGGGAAGACAGTGGTGGGCAAGTGAGACCCGTCCCCATGCCTGGTAGCTGGCGGTTCTGAGGGGAGACAGACCCTGTCACTGGCAGACCTCAGTGAAGGAATGAAGGAGAGAGGGAAGCAATGATGCCAGGCCCCGGGAGGAGGGGGTAAGGCAGCCCCCACATGCTGTGCACTCAGGGTAGAAGTTGGCTGTGTCCCCCCAGCTCACATGTGGACGTCCTACGCCAGCACCTCAGACGTGGCCTTATTTGGAAATAGGACGTGGCAGGTGTGATTAGTTCAGGTGAGGCCACAGCAGAGGAGGGTGGCCCCGATCCACTGCGACGGTGTCCTATAACAAGAGGAGATTTGGACACAGACACGCACGGAGGGAGGACAATATGGAGAGCGGGGAGGAGGTGGCCGTCCGCGCGCCAGGCAGAGAGGCCAGGTCCCCGGCCCTCGGAGGGAGCCAGCCCTGCCCAGGCCTTGATCCTGGACCCCCGGCCTCCAGAGCTGTGAGAGACGAAAGGTCTGTTGTCGGACCCCCAGGCCGCGGAGCTTTGTCACAGTGGTCCCGGGGCACTAATGCACCTGCACTTGGGTCTGACCTGGGGCGAGTGGTCTGCTGGGTTCCAGAGCCGTGAGTATCCAACGGGGAGTCTGGCAAGGGTGCCTGGGCAGCCACTTCGTAGCCCAGAGGCCCTGCTCTCCCGAACCATTTCAGGCAGGGGACAGCCCAGCACCCCGTCTCCGAGGGCAGCTCACTGTCCCTCACCAGGGGGGGCCATGCTGTCCCCTCCTCCCCAGCCCGGCCTCCTGCCCCGGCCTTATTTTTGGAGCGTTTCCACGGGTCCGGCGAGGAAGTGCGCCTTGTTAAAAGGGATTTAACTGTGGGTCACCGCCAGTTTGAGGGGCTTAGGAGCAAAGAAAGGGAAGGGCTTTCCCCTCCATCTCCCCCAGCGCAGGGGCCCCTTGGGCACAAAGGCGCTGCCGGAGGGAGCAGGGCCCTCAATGCCGGCCCAGCCGGGGGGAGCCTGTTCACAGGGCAAAGCTTAAGTCGTTTATGGGAACCCGAGGGTTTCTCAGCGGCGGGAAGAAAGGCCTCCCAGAGCCGCCGGGGCCCAGGGGCTGGGCTGAGGCTGCTTCCCGGGGCTTCTCCTTGCCGGCCCCCAAGGGGAGGGCCAACACTTTGCTCCCTGGAACCAGACACAGTCGGGGACTCAGGGCTCTGGGCACACGCCGTGTCCATGCCCGTGCCACCTAACCACACGGATGCCTGGCGGTCTGTGGCGTGGCCCGTGGGCAGGCCTCATGGCGAGCCGCACAGGGACCCCCGAAATGCGGCCCCAAGGCCAAGGGACGGGGCAGGTGCTCCCACGGTCCGGCCTGGGGCTGCTGTCCTGGGCCCTGCAGGTGCCACGTCCTCTGGCGGAGGGTGGCACTTGTCCGTGTCAAGACTCCTCTGCCCGCCTGTCCCCCCGCGCGGAGGGAGCAGAGGTGTCTCCAGGGCTCCCCAGGCAGGAGGGCGGGGCCTGGCGGCCCTGCGCACGGGGGAGCCTCTGTGTCTGCCCACTTTGTCCCTCTCGGGGGCCGCTGGCCAGTCCTCCAGCACGCTCGGGGCCGGGGCCCAGGGTGACCTCTCGCCCGCGCGCGGGTGGAGTTCGTGGAGTCAGACCTCAGCCTGGCCTCGGTGGGGAGTTTTATTATTATGGCAAACAGCCAAAGTGGTGAGGAGGGGGTCCATCATCTCCTGCAACCAGATAAAATAGAAACAACTAAATAAAGCGCCCTCGCCGCTCGAGGGAGAAATTACGCTTGTCAATTATGATTTATGAGCGATTGCCAAGTGGGGAGCTGGGCCCGCCCGCCCGGGAGGCCGCTTCCTGCGCCCCCAGCCTGGGGGGCGAGGCCCGGTGGCTTTTCTGGAAGAAGGGGGTCCTCCTGCAGCGCTGGCTGTTAACCCCTTGTTACCTGCTAGGCTGCCGAAGCGGAGCGGAGGGATCCCGCGTCCCCCGTTTGGCACTGGGGTGGGGAGGGCATATGGACGGCGGCCACTGGCGAGGTGCCCACGCCAGGCCTGGCCTCGGTCCCAGCTCGAGCCCGGGACGCTGGTGGGTAAAGCTCTTATCCCTCTCTGCCCTATAAAAATCCCTGGCAGAGCCGCCCGCCCGCCCCGCGTGCCCCGGTCCCCCGGGCTCCCCGCGGAGGGGCACAGGCTCGTCGTCGCTCGCGACGCCCGGGCCAGATGGCGGGTGTTTGCGGCCCCGAAGTCCTCTGACCTTTGAACAGTTGCCGCGGCATCTCGGTAATGAAAGGGCCTTTTCTGAATACGTACAAATGAGACGTTATATTTCCATACATTTTATTTCCAGCCTCATCTGCGAATCTAATATTGACCTGGAGTTATCTGTGATGGGGAAGTTATTAATTCTGACAGATATAAGGGAGAAGCTAATATTCGCCTTTTACAAACACCTAATATTAATCTCGGGCGCTGTAAACGAGAGCCGCACGCCGGCATGGGGGAGATGACACCAGCTCGGAATTTGATAATGAAAAATGGGGAAGTTTAATTTCAGGGAACGGATAAAAACGTTTGCCCGCTGCCAGGTGGGCAGCACGGGCCCGGCGGGCGGGATTCCCGAGACGCGGCCCGGAGGTGGCCACGCCCCGGGCGGCCCGTGCGGTCCCCGGTCTGCGTGCCAGGAGCGAGGCCTGCGGCGGCTCGGAAGGCGACAGCGCCTGCCCACTCCGCACAGTGCGTGTGGCTCCCAGTCCTGCCCAGACACCCCGTGGCCACCGCCTGACTGGGGGTCCTCCTCACACCTGGCAGACGGGGATCAGATGGGGGAGAAGCCAGAGGGCTCTCTGTGACTTGGGGAGTTCTGGGTCCAACCCCCCAAGGAGATGCCACCTCAAATGTGCCCGAGCTGGGCCTTGTCCCTGTTGCATCCTGAGAGCCCCCCAGGCCCCCATTCAGCTCTGGCTCAGCCAAGCTCTTCCCTGCACGTTTCTGGGCTCCCCGCGGACCCGCCCTCTGTTCCAGGTGCTCCTACTGCAGCAGGCCGTCTGGCCCCTCCCACAAAATTAGGACACTGAGGTCCTCACGCCCAGTCCCTCGGAGAGGGAGCTCATTTGGAACCAGGGCCGTCACAGGTGTCATTAATTAAGATCTCGTCACACGGGAGCAGGGCGGCCCCTAAACTGATACCACTGTCCTTACAGAAAGGGACGTGTGGACACGGACCCGGGAGAGCAACGTGTGACGATGAAGCCGAGACCAGGGGAGGCCGCTGCAGCCCTGCAGTGCCCACCAGCCAGCAGGTAAGAGAGACCCCCGAGGAGACCCCTCCCTCCCAGCTGTCGGAAGGAACCAGCGCAGCCGACACCTCCATCTGGGACTTGGGGCCTCCAGATCCCGGAGATGACGTGTCTTTGCTGTTGAAGCTGCCGGTTCGCGGTGCTTTGCTGCTGTAGCCGGAGCAGACCGACCCGCAGACTTCCCCGCCGGAGTGTTGTCGCCGTGGACAGCCGTGCACGGGGTTGACGGTTTTCACTGTAAACTCCACTAGGGGAGGGACGGTGTCCGTGACTGCCCTGCACCCTGCTGCACCCCAGTGCCGGCACCACGCCCGGCGTGTCCTAGGTGTCCAGAGAGTGGCTGTTGGATCTCTGGCTGAGCACTTTCTGTCTCTAACCAGGGATACATCAGTGAGCACTCATTAGACTCCTCCTGTTTGCCCAGGACTGTGCCAGGGGCCGGGATGTATACAGAGGGCATACCCTAACATCCACACCAGTGTGTCCCTGTGGAACGTTATGTTTTGTTTCCGGCAGGCCCTGTGGGTGCCAAGGTTTGGTGAGTGGGGGGCTTTGCGGGGAGCTGGGGAGTCAGGCTGGAACCCGCGTGCAGCCCTCAGCCTGGGCCGACGGGGCGGCCGTGGCAGGCCTGGGCCACTCAAAGTGGGGTCTCTGCTGGGGGCAAGTGGGCCTTGGCAGACAGGCTCCTCCTCCATCATCCTCATCACCGGCCTGGTGGCAGCAACTGGCCGTCCCGGTCACCACGAAGAGTCTTCGTGCCCTCTGGCCGTTCAGACTGTGCAGCTGCAACCCCAGCACAGAGGACGTCTCTGTCCCTCCTGAAGCACAGGTGGCACTTGGCACACTCCTCGGGGTGGCACTCGTGTCATGGGTGCGGGTCTGATGCCTTCAGGTCATCAGCTACCGGGACTGGGGAGCATTTACCCCCACCCAAGTTGTCAAGTGAGGAAACTGAGGCCCAGAGAGGGGGAGCGACTTACCCAAGGCCGCACAGCGGCTCAGGGGCAAAGCAGGGGGAGGGCCCAGCCCTGGCCCGGAGCCTGGTGCGCAGGTGCCCTTCCCATAAGGAGCTGAGGAAGCCCTGCCCGTGACAGGGAGTCCAAGGCTGTTCCTTTCTCTCTTCTCTCATTCCCCTTGTTGCACTTGAGCCTCAAGCGCTTTCTTTTCAAACGGAATCCACGGAGCGGCTGCTCTCCTGCCAGCCCGCCTGCCTTCCCTCACGGCCCCTTCCTCGCTGCCTCCTCCGTCCCCACCCTCTCCCTCACCTGCCGCACCTGCACAACAAGGCTGTGCACACGGTATGCGCATGTGCTGTGCGTATGCGTCCACAGAGCCACACACAGAACACACCTGCACACACATGTACCTGGGGCAGAGCTCATGCACATGCACAAACGCACACACGGTGACGAGAGCAGGACCCCAAGCCCGTGTTCCAAGCAGAGCCTGTGGACAAAGGGTCGGAGGCTCTGAGAGTCCTGGGACTCATCTGTCTGTGTCCTCCCCCGGTCGCTCCTGTCCTGTGGACGCACCATCCTTCTCATCTTCCGTGTGGCTCACGATGAAGGTCACATGGGGAAGACATGTCCCTCAGTGGCTGCCACCTACTCAGGCCTGGCTGTCCCAGCCTCTGGCCCTCCTGGTAAGCTGGACCTCGGCTGGAGCGTCCAACAGGCCCCCCCGCCTGGAACCAAGCCCTGCGCTGGCTCTGCCCTGCCCCTGGGGACAGTCGCTTCGGCTCCATCCACCCTGGGGCGGGTCCCCGGGGAGCCCTCCCCACTGGGCGAGCACTGATTGCCGATCCGATGGCCTCTCACCTGACCTTGGCGAGCAGAGGCTGTGTTTATTGTCAGAAAGATGACTAAGAAATCCCCAACATATCGTATCATCAGCATTATGATCGGAGAAACAACACCTACAAAATCTATTATTCATTAAGTGTAACCAATATATAATTTAAAACAGTGGGTTTTGTCAAATAATGTTAGGTCAGCATAATTTTCTGCCTGTTACTAATATCTATAACATCTTTGCCTTAGTCAGCTCTATTTAAATATGCAATCATTTACAGCTTTTGAGAATATTTCTGTGCACTCCCAATTTCCAATATTCAACTACGACAAATTTTATGCTGACATCAATAGCAAACTATTAAAGACAGTATTTCATTATTGGTTTTTCATCCCAAAAGTTATTTACAATTATATACTAAGCACTAATATTAAAGGAAACCATTTAAATGAGGTGCTATCTACTTTAACAATATGTCTGTCACAGAATGAGATTGTGTTTAAAGATTTTATCAAGAAATGGTTGTTTGCTGAGGTTATGTTTTGTCCATGAAATATGCATTTCATATCTCTTTCATTTCATTAACATAATTTAATTTGTGCTTTGCATTTTGTGCATAATACATATTTGATTTACAAAACAAATATTTCCATTAGAAAATGAATTTCATGCAGGCAAAAAAGCAGAACCAAATGATGTATTGAAGGAAAATAAGAAGAAATGAAATGCATTTTCTCAGTCTATTAAAAAATCTATGGCATTGACAGAAAGTGCACTTAGTGCTACATTTAAAAAATAGCACATATGTCAATGTATTAACAAATAGAATTGGAAATACAAATATTTCCCTATATCAAGCCAAGAATCTCTTTATTTTAATTGAGTTGATTTAAAAGCCCAACTACAATTTAATTTTTATTTCATGATGTGGTGCTCGGGCTGGTGCCGTCGGAGCCGTGTGGGCATGGCGGTTGATGGAGGAAGATAGTTGACCTTAAAAATGGCTTTTATTGACAGCGGAGAGACATGGTTGAGTGGGGAGCAATGGGGAGCGGCCCTTTGTGATGGGCGGGAGGGGGCAGCTGCAGGCTTCTGAGCAGCTCCTTGTGGCTGTTCCTCTGCTGCCTCTCCCAGTCCCTCTTGTCCTCTCGCCCCTACCTGGAGCTGTTGGGCTGCTCAGGGGTCCCAGGAAGTGAGGGACATGACTCTTCATTGGCCCACACGGGAAAGGGAGGCTCTGGAGTTCGGGGCATATAGGATCACAGGGCTAGGGGTCCACTAGGACCCTGGGCCCCCGCGCAGCCCACAGAGTGCCGTCCTCCATGCCGGGAATGCCAGGTGTGTGGGGACAAGCGCACCCCAGGAAGTGCCTTTGGGACGTTAGTTAAAGGTGATGTGTTGGGCTGACAGTGGTTAAGTCAAGGACGAGCAGGTGCTGGGGGAAGTGGCTGAGATGTCCCTGTCAGTCACTGGCACAGGACAAGGGGCAGGCCACGAACCCACCTGCCCAGGCTGCCCCGCTCTCACCCCCGTCCCCTCCCCTGGGCAATCCCCAGCCTCTACTCAGCTCAGTGTGAACAAAGGATGCTACTCTTCAGGGGAGCTGGAGGGGACCGGCCCTCGGGCTAGACCCCTGCAGTCCAGCTTCTCAACTTCAGAGAGGGAAACTGAGGCCCATAAATGGCAACGTTGCACAGTGAGTCTGTGGCCAGGCCGTCTACACCGGTCAGCACACCTCTGTCCCTATTCCTTGATCCAAAAGCTCTTTCTTGTATCTATCTAATCACCCCAGACTCACACATACCATCTGGCCTTGGGCCCCCACAGAGCAAAGAAGCAGCCCCTGTCCCGCCAGCCCCTGGGACACCCAGGTAGGAGGGAGGGATCTCAAGTACAGGCTCAGCCTGTGAGGAAGATCCCAGTGGCCTCTTTAGAAGAGAACTGAGGGCTGGTCTTGCGCTCTGATCATAGATTTGTGAAGAGAGCTGCCCAGGGTGCATGAGACCCTCCACTTTATGTATGCAGAGAGCACTGGTGAACAAGGGGGCTCTCAGTGTGGCTGTGGCATACAGTTGCACAGGCTGTGCACTGAACCACAGTAGGTGTGCGATTCATACAGATGAACATGAGAAGGGCTCCCCCAGGAGTTGTGCAGTGCAGCAGGGCTTTCCACCAGAAGGTGACATCACACCATGGGACACCTGGGCAAGGAGGTGGATATTCCCACACACCCACATGCTCATACATGTTATACACAAGCCCATACACTCTGACATGCTCGTATGCACAACACACGTGCTCATACATGCACACTCACACTCAGTCGCCACTCTCTCACACACTCTGGAGACCTTAAGGTCTCCGGCTCACCTGGGCCCACCTGGGCTGGTGGCTCCTCTGAGCCTGGGCTGGGCCTCCTAGACAGTCCCCTCTGGGGCCTCCAGGCCAAACGAGGGAGGGCCACTGCACGTGTGGGAGATGCCCAGAGGTCTCTGGGGACGGGTGCCAGGGCAGGAGGCCGAGGGGATGACGGAGGCTTCCTCCAGCATCAAATGGGACCCGTGGGCCAGGTGGGTGGCGTGTGCCGCCCAGACGTAGGCCAGCCTGTCCCTGCCGTTACGGTGCCTCACTTCTTCAGCCCTGCCCTTCCGTGGCCCTGCTGCACCCAGGCCCAGAGGAGAACATGGTCTACAATTGGAAAAATCCCTTTTCTTTCAATCTCAAGGATCACAAGAAAACAGAACGGGAGGAAACCAGCAGAGATTTCCATCCAGGAGAGGCACGAAGGGAAGAGAACAGGCCCGGCAAGGCCACCAGCCCTGGGGCAGGGACACCTGGGTTCTCCTGGTGTCTCTCTAGGGTCGTCACACATGGGGAGCTCCCGGGCAGCAGCAGGCGGCCCTGCCATCGCCCACACCTCTGGGCACCCGCCCCAGCCGGGTCCTTGGTGCACCGCGCGGGGGAGACGGGAAGACTGGGGGCCCTGGAGCTCACAGGCAGACTCTGCCACTCGAGGAGGAGGCGGAGGCCACCGAGCCAGGAGGGGCCGGCCCTGCGGTGGAGAGGGTGGGCCCAGGTCCTTCTGGTCCCGCCCTGACACTTGTCCTTTCTCGGGGCCCAGGCTCTCTCACCCACAAGGTGGACACTGGGGTGTCCCCTTGGGACTGGCCGCAGGCTGTACACGGAGGTGCTGCAGGGACTGGCTCGCAGCAGGCCGACTAGCGCGCCCTCCGTAGGGGGCCGTGGGGATCGGCTGACGCCGGAAGACCCTGTGCCCAGCAGGGAAGGGCGGCCACCCGACCTTCTGTGCTTCCTTCAGGGGCCTCAGGGGCCAGACTGGAGCCCCACGCTGGTGGTCGGGGCCCGGTGAGCCCTTCCCAGGGAGGGGGCAAAGGAGCGTCTGGGCCACGGGAAGTTCTCGGGCTGTGTCCCTCCCGCAGGACTTGGGAGCAGTTACTGCCCTGGCCAGCCAGGCCGTCTCCTGCGGACCCGATGCAGCCGCACGTGAGACAGGGCCGCGCAGCGCTGGACGCTCTGTCCCGCGATGACACGTTTCTGCCCACACGCCGCTGGCCAGGTCCCTGCCACGCACTGCAGGGGCTGAGGTGTGGGACCCTCTCCTGGCCAGCAGTGAGGCACCTTCCCTGAACAGAATTTATCCTGGAGCTATTTTAACAGATCTGTTGAATTTAGATGCAACTAATAAATGTGCATAATCTGAAGCAGCAGATAGCACTTACGGTGAGAACGTGCAGTCTCTGTCCTGCCTCTTCCCACCCTGATTGCAGCTACCCCAGGGGCTGCTTTCCACCTTTGCGCCGTCCCAGTTGAGTTGCTTTTGGTTTTTTGTTACTGCTTTTGTCTTTATTTTTTTTCTTATCATTTTTTGCATATATCAGGCCATCCTTTTGGAATGTGACTGCTTTTGCTTTTGATCTTTTAAATATATCCTTACTAATTTATGCCAAATTTCTCACCAAAACCGTAAACTCTTATCACAACTGTCAACATACTAGGCTGTCTTTCTTTCCTCCTTGTGGATGTCTTTCCCGTGGTGTCTCGGTCTGCTGCCTGCTCCCTAGAATGGTGTCCCCTGGTGTCTTCCTCCAACATCAGCCAGGGAATTGCCTCTCCCTCCGGCATCCCACAGGCTGTGTCTTCCTCTTGTTTGGTTTATGCGCTCGTTTTGGTGGTGCTCACCCTCCAGTGGCTTTCTGAGAAAAGGCGACTGGAAAATAGTTTTTTACAGACTCTGCGTGTTTGCAATCTCATTTCTCCACCCTCCCTCTTGGCGAGCCACTCAGCAGAAAGGATCTAGCGTTCTAGGTTGAGATTGTTTTCTTTCTGCATCTTGAAGGCATCGCCCGTGGTCGGCTGATCCCTGAGTGGCTTCTGGGACGCTGGCGCCTCTCCCAGGCCCAGTCCTCTGACGGTGGCCTGTGTTGTCCTCTGAAAGCCTCCAGACCCCTCTTCATCCCTGTTTCTCGAAGGCCCCACATTTATGGGCTGTTTCTATCTGGAAACCCACACCCTTTAGTCCTAGGGCGTCTTCCGGAATTATTTCCTTCCAAGTGCTCCACCTCGGAGTTTCTCAGCCACGTCTTTCCGGAACTCTCATCAGTCCTTGGTTTCACCTTCTGATCCTCTGATCTGTCCTCTCCTCTGATCGTATCTGTTCACCCCTATTTTTATCTTTTTTCTTCCTGTTTGGTTCTCTGAGGGATTTCCTCAACTTGAATTTCCAACCACTCGATTGATTTATTTTTTAATTCTGTGTTCATATTTCTAATTTTTAAAAGCTCTTTGTATTTCTTTTTTCTTTTTTTTTCCTTGACAAATGTTATTTTGTCGGCTCCGATTCCTGCTTGATGGAGTTGTGTGTTTCCTTACGTCCTCTGGGGCGTTAACGATAACATCGTGGGCATCTCCTCCTGCCCTGCGTTGCCCCGGCTCTCGGCAGGTCCCTTTTGGCCTCTGCCTCTCCCGCTGGGGACTCTGCTCAGACATGGGGGCCCTCGGGTGCCCCTGCATGTTTTGGCGTGAAGAACTGGGGTGTCAATCGGAAGATTTGAGGTGGGGCTGCCCGTTGGGGCCTTGCGGCCGGCGACTGGGAGGGGTCTGCTCGTTTCCCGGGGGCTCCACGGTGTCCGCGGCTGGTCTTTCTCCTGGGCCAGCCATTTCTGCCAGCGGGAAACCTTCCCATCTCCCGAGGGCGTGGAGGTGGCAGGGTGAGCATGCGGTCATTTCCGGGGTCCTGGGGGAAGCTGGGGCTCGCTGTTCTCCAGGGGGCTTCTCTGCATCCCCTGCCATCATCCGGGGCCTCCTGCCTTCTCCAGGGAAGGAGCTCTGCTTTCTGCCGGGCTGAGGGGCGCTTTCCTGGCTGCACAGGGCTGGGACATTACTGGGGTGACTCTGGCTCTCAGCCAGCCCTCCAGCCTTAGTAGCCCGTCAACACCTCCCCCCCCACTCAGACGTACCTGGTGCCTCTGGCCCCCAGTGTCCCCTCTGCAACTGCACGGCTGGCCCCTCCTTCCATTGCTGCTGCTCCGTCTGTCAGTCTGTGCTGCTGTGACGAAATTCCTGGGACTGGGCACTTTGCAAAGAACAGAAATTTATCTCCTCACAGTTCTGGGGGCTGCGAAGTCCAAGACCGAGGCACGGGCTGGGGACGGCCCAGCCTCTCTGTTTCCAGGGTAGCGCCGTGGCGCACCCTCCAGGAGGGGAACCCTGCGTCCCTGCAGGGCGGGGGAGAGAAAGAGCAGAAAAGGCCCAAGGTAGTTCCCTCCAGATCTGCCAGGTGCCAACGCATCCACGGGGGGAAAAGCCTCATGGCTTCGTCGCTTCCTGGAAGGCCCCGGCTGCCCCCAGCACAGGGGGATTGACCTTCAACACACTCATTCTGGAGGGACAAATTCAAACCGCAGCACCGTATCCAAGACTTCCTGCCAGGGTGTCCCTGTGCTTATGCACGCCAGATCTGCCAGTGACATGCCCTGTGTACAGTGTATTGATGGAAAATTGAGGGACAATAAGACCAACAGGTCAGGGGACAACTGCCACGGAAAGGTAGAGCGTTACTCATACTCCTGGGGTGGGGTGTGGCTCGGGGAAGCGCTGGGCTCAGTCAGGGGACAGGGGAAGGCTGGGCCGGATGTTCCCTGTGGCTTCCCGGAGAAGGAAAGGGGGAGGAAGGGAAGCAGGTCTAGGACTGCTAGTCTGCATGGTCTCAGCAGGCTCTGGGGCTCAGGGACTGTCCCTGCTGTCTGGTCCCTGACCCTGGGGTGACGAGGGCAGGTGGGTGGTGTGGTTGGAGTGTAGGAGGTGGTGGGGGTGTGGGTCCTGGATCATTGGTCTGCAGTTGGAAAGTGTGCATGTGGGCGAGTTGTCCACTGTCTAGGAACTGGCCAGCCCTGGGAGGGGCCGTCCCTTTGGGGCCTGCAAAGGTCCAGACGAGCAGTGTCAGAAACAGACAGTGAGAGCCATAACTGACACACACCCCCTTCCCCAGCTGCTGGCGAGGTGCCTCTGCTGGGTGTCAGGACACTGGGGAGAGTGTAGACCTGGCCACACTGGGGGGGGGGTGAAGGGGGGAAAGCTTGTGGCTCAGGACACTCCAGCTGGGTTGGGGGAGCAGGTTCCGCTCAGGAAATCCTAAGTGAGGACTCCAGAGGGAGCAGACTGCTTTAGGAGCTCAGGGGCTTCCTGGGGAGGGCTGTGAGCCGGCTTGCAGGAGAAGCGGGATTTTGAGACAAGTGTGGCTGCAGGAACGGGGGTTGAGGGGCCAGACAGCATCCAAAGCTATGCCGGGAAAGCCCGGCCACAGCCACAGAGGACTAGGGCCCGTGGCTGGGAGAAGTTCCTCTCCTCTACCTCCCTCTTCCTTCCCCGGCCCCGTCTTCCTCCTCTTCCTCATCTGAGGCTGTCTGCCAGAAGCCCAGGTGTGTGTTAATTGGCCTCTAAGACGTACCAGCAGCCCCCAGGGTGTGTCCTGGCAGGGAGCCCCCGGTGATGGGTGCAGCCGGTGACGGCTCTGCAGGCCGAGGCCACCTGCCCCGTCCTGTGCTGCTCGTTCTTGCTGGGGAGACCGGGGTCCTGCCCCCGCCCCGTGACTGGACTTCCGGGGGTCAGGGAGTCAGCAGGGGTCACCACCCAGGGGAGGGGCCTCCTCAAGTGCCGCCTGACGGCAGGAAAATAAAAGCCGTGATTTAGCGGCGACCTCCACTCGACGACGATGCTCGGCTAGCGAACCTCAAGCAGATTCATGGCCGCGCGTGAAGTCGACGGAGTCCTCACTCCTCGGAGACGAGCGGCATAAATCTTTGTTTTTAATGTCTAATGATATGTAAAATATTTAAATTTGCAACCCAGAATTATTAAGCTGCCAAGGTTCCTTTGCCTATTAAAGCGTATTCTTGCTTGAGGATTTATGGGGCACCCTGTGGCCGCCGCCAGCCCCCCGTGAGGGGACAGAAGGTGTAGATTTGTGGTCTCCTACTGTAAAAAACTTCAGGATCATCTGACCCTGTAAACTGAAAATTCATGTCTCTCGCCCGGGGACAAATGCATTCTTTGTAGAGGGGGCCCATGGCCAGCCTTGGGCTCGTGTTAGTTTATTGTCACTGGTTGATAACGTTTAATGGAAAAGATACAAGAGTGCCAAAGAATTTTAATTATTTTTGTGATAAAGTTATATGTTCGGCCTTGAAAAAGTAGAGATAATGCAGGACTCATTATTATTCCCAGTGTGTTTAAACAGACGACACAGAATGCAAACAAAAGCAGATGAAATTTGAAAAGTATTATCAATATTGCAGATAGCAGATGCCCTTTCGAATCAGAACAAGCGTATCTTCTGTGGCAACTTTATGGTTGAGTAGTTTATTCATTTCTATTAGAAGGTTGTACGTTTCTAAAATATGTAGATGGTATCTAGAGAAACCAACCAACCAGACGGGTCATTCTGCTTGTTTTCCTAAATTTATTATTTCACTTCTGCGGGCCCCGATCCGAGGGGCATTAACATGGGAGCGGAGTCTCATTGTGTCAAATTCTATCTCGTGCGTGACCTTTGGCGGTGCCTGGCGCTGGCGCGGGGGAGATGGGAGCGGGGCGTCTGGCCCATGCGGAGGTGGTGTTTGCCTTTTTCCGGGGTGCGTTTGTGAGGCTGCGAGTCGGGGTCTGCCTGGCTGTCAGGACACGTTCTGCACCCCCCGGGCTCTCTCGGCACCCGCCGAAGGGACGCAAAGTCCGGGAGCAAAGTGTAGGTGCCCCCTCACCACCCCTCGCTCTCCCTGCTGCCTCCCGCAACCCACGGTCAGAGGAGGCCTTGGCTTTGCCAAATTGACGTGTGAAAACGGATCTGACCTCTGCCCGGGGCTGCGGTCTTCCCTGGCCCCTTGTCCCAGGGAGGCAGTCCTGGTTTTCTTGGGCAGCCGGGGCTTCTCAGACTGTGCTGGTTGTTCCCTGAGGCTAGGATGTCTCTAGGGGCCCATCTGATCCGAGGCCCCACCGAATGGACTACCTTTGGGGCCTGGTCAGGTCCTGTTTGCCGTCCTGTCTTGATTTTCCTTTCTGAGAAATGGACACATTCTTGCCCTCGCGTTCACTCAGGGACGTAGCTTAGAGCCCCAGCTTTGCAGCTAGACAGAGCGTTGGGCAAGAGACCCTGCTTTTGGGGCCCCCCTACCCCGTTTTCTCAGCTGTAACATGGGTTCCGATGCCACTGGGGTCGTCAGGATTAAATGAGATGACAGATTGGTGCGAAGCTCTCAGCTCCATGACGTGCCCTTGGTCAGGCACATGTGAGAGCAAGCTGTTATTATTACTGCCGTTAGTGTTGTTTTCTCCCCCAGATGCACAGGAAATTTCCCAACTCTCTGCTGAACTAGGCTGTTCCGTGACTCATTCCTGGCCTGGGGTTTCTTTGCGATAAGCCCAGGAGATGGGAGCAGCAGCTGGGCCTTAGAGGGCAGGACAGGCTGTGACCCACACGCCCCGGAGCCCCCACCCTGGGGAGCTGCGGGGGCCAGGCCATGGGAAGACCTTGAGGCCCAACTCTGACTTGGGGAGGTTGTCCAGCTTGGCTGCGAGCCCCGGGTAGGTTTGAAAAGGGGCTGCCGTGAGTTAGCTGGTACTTTCAGAAAGCTAAACCTGGCAGCTGGGGCTTCTTCAGAGAAGGGACTCACCCCAAAGCAGAATGTCTAAAAAATCAACCATATGACAGGCCAGAGACGAAGTTTCCAAAGGCTCCATAGAACTAGCAAGGCACACGGTGTCCTGCGGTCACAGTGGAAAACAATTAGCAATGAAAGCAAAAGGTTAGCTTAAAAATCCTGAATGTTTGGAAGCAAAATAACATATTTAAAACAGAAATAATAAAAGAATTTAGGAAAACCTAAGAAGGCATGACCTTGAGGGCGTAGCACACGGGGAGACGAGCACAGGAGGGAAATCTAAGCCTTTAAATATGCTTGTCGGGAAACAAGAAAGGTGGACAACAAACGGGCTGAGTGTTCCCTCTAGAAATTGGAAAAAGAGCCACAGAACAAACGCAAAGTAAAAAGAAAGAAGGAAGGAATAAGGACAAGGGCGGATAGACACGTGTACAATAGAGAAGACTGACAAAGGTGCGCACGGGTTCTCCGAAGAGAGTAGTACGACGGAGGAAGGGACATGAGATGGCGCTGGCAGGAGGGGTGCCCAGGCCCCGGAGGCTTCCCTGTGGGGGTGGAGAAAGGGACCCTGGTTTCATGGATCACACCAGAGTCTCTGTTTCAATGAGGACCGGCCTTGGTGTCGACTCCTGTCCTGAGGCCCCTGCCCTGCCCCGGTTCTGAGTGCTGACCCCCTAGGACCTGGGGCCTGACCAGATGAGACTGAGAGGGGACACAGACAGGGAGCCACTCGGGGAAGTCCCCCAGTCATGAATTCCTGCCTCAGTTCCGGGGAACTCAGGATCTGGGGGCCACAGTGGCAGCTTCTGTCTCTTGGCTTCCGGGAACCTGTTAGCAAAGCCGGGAAACAAAGACCAGGAGCTCGCATTTAGACAGAACTTCACAGGTGACAAAATACTTTATGATCTTTTATTTAATTTTCACAAAAGCCCTGCTAAGTAGCAGTAGTTATCCCATTTTATAGCCGGAGGAAGCCCAGACAAGGTAAATGGGTTGGCCAAGAACTCACAGTGGGTTCCCGGAAAAGCCAGTCCTGGAAAGGACCTACCTGGTCCCGGGATGGGGTGTCACCGGGTGGGGGCCTCGGGTCTATCCTGTGTGCCCTGGGGGTGAGCGGCATCGGGGAGAGGGAGATTCCTGGGCGGCAGTAGATGGCCAGAGCTTGAGGTCAGAAACTGCATAGAAGGAATTTCGGTGCTCGTGTTCCCTGGTGCTTACAAACCATGAGGCTGTGGACAATTTCTTCGTCTCTGGAGGATTCAGTTTCCTTCTCTGGGGTGACGCTAGCATCTGTCACCTGGCCGATGTGAGGGTTTAAATGACGCATGTGTGTCAACATCCAGCACAGAGCATGAGCCCGTAAATGGTGGTGGCTGCTGCTACTAATGGGGCTGAGAGGCTGGGGAAGGTCCCCAAATCCAAGCAACTCCCTGAGCCACGTGGCTGCTTTCTGCAGCTCTGGCAGCAAACGTGGGCGGTGTGTTCTGACGCAAGACTCAGAAGCCTCCTGACCACTCTTAGTCAAGGGGGTTTATTGCATCAGGAGCCCCGAGACTGACAGGAAAAGGGGCACCAGCTAGCACTGAGCTTGGTGGGAACTGGGCCTTCCTCAACAGCTCCTCCCTTCCCGTCTCCCAGGGCTGTGCAGCTTCACGCTTCACGTCTCCCTGCGTGTCCCCTGTCTCCTGTCTGTGTGTACAACACAGACCTGGGCCACACGACCGACGGAGCCAGAGCTCACCACTGTCACGTTGCTTGGCTGGCTCAAGTCTAACTGGCTCGACCCGACTGGTCCTTCTGTTTCTGGGGCTCTGCATCCATCCCTGAACCAGCTGTGCGTCAAACGCCGTGGCCGCTGAGGCCTGGCCATGAGTTAGGCAGGGGACACGGCTAGACTGGCAGCTGGTGCACTGAGCTGGGTGCTAGGATGCACTTGCCCACCCTGCGGTGTGACCAGAGAAGTCTCACACCTGCACATATTAGGGACCAGAGAGGAAGGTGGCAGCTTCGTCATGGAGCATTTCCATGGCCCGCATGCCTGGGAGGGGCCACAGGTCCCCTGCTTGGATGCTGCTAACACCCACCGTGGGTGACGACCCCAAAGACTCTGTGGGGACAGGCTGAATGGGACATTTCACAAATGCCAGCAGGTTGAATGTGCTTCTGTTTTATAAGCTCTGCTCTTCTTTAAAAATGGACCTTCCTTAAAATCATCCCCATTGGGAACAGTGGCCTTGACCCTTCGGCCATCGTGTGCAATGATAACGTTAAAAGGCAAAACCGCGTGCGCGGTTCCCGGGCAGCTGTAATTAGAATAATTGTCCTGTGTTTCAGGTCTCTCTCTGACTTGGAAGCTCAAAGCACTCTGTGAGCATTATCCAATTAATTCTGGAACTAGCCAGGGTAGGAGAGCTGGGGACAGACCTGTCACACACCGTATATGGCCGGAGAACTGCAGCCCTGCAAGGTTAAGTGACTTGCCCGAGGTCCCCAGAGTCAGGGACTAAACACTGTTCAGCCATCAGTGGGTCTGCAGCCTCACAAAAGCGTTTACTCTATCGCCGCAGCTCCGAGTGGTGGGTATAAAGTCCCAGCCTTTATGCGAGTGGAAGACAGCGTCCCTCTGGAACCCAGCGGTGTAGCCCCCATGCCGCCCTCCGCAGCTGACCACCGAGCTCCCTCCCTCGGGCCCAGCTTCCTGCAGACGGTTCTCTGAGGGCGGCGAAGTGACGGAATGGAAGTTCCTGTGGATAACGAGCAGTGCTGACCGAGAACTAACGAAGCCAGAGAGATTTTCTGGGTTGCAGAACAAATTAACTATGAAGAATAACTTCCCCTTTCGAGAAACAATCAACAGAGTCGTAATTGTTTAAGTAGCTCTTGGGATGGTGCGGTTTATGAACTAGCCGTGGCTGAGTCACAGTCACAGACACCCCAACCCACTAAACAGGCAGTGGGACTCCCTAGAAGTGGCTTTGACCCCAGGTGCCATGATGGAGACAGTGCGTGGAGACCCCAGGGGATCATGGGAACACGGGTGGGCTTGTGGGAACCCCAGGGCATGCTGGGAACATGGGTGGGCTTGTGGGAACCCCAGGGCATGCTGGGAACGTGGGTGTGTGGGGACGGGAGGCCCTGCTTGCTGACGGCTGTGGGAGCCCCAGGGCATGCTGGGGACACGGGTGGACTTCTCGGAACCCCAGGGCATGCTGGGAACGTGGGTGTGTGGGGATGGGAGGCCCTGCTTGCTGACGGCTGTGGGAACCCCAGGGCACGCTGGGAACACGGGTGGGCTTGTGGAAACCCCAGGGCATGCTGGGAAAATGGGTGGGCAAGTGGGAACTGCAGGGCATGCTGGGAACACGGGTGGGCTTGTGGGAACCCCAGGGCATGCTGGGGACACGGGTGGACTTCTCGGAACCCCAGGGCATGCTGGG
>CM052449.1:31276339-31307394 GCA_028533085.1 Varecia variegata | reverse complement strand
CCGCACACCCCCCCATCTCCAAACGGGCTTTTACTCTGCGGGGCCAGTTTCAAAAAGTTTCTTCTTCCACTTTCTCAAAACCTCTAGACCCTTAGGAAAAAAACTCTCCTAATTTCTCATCTCTATTTATGATTTATATTTAAAATTATTTTTGCACAGGATTTTCCTTTTTTCTTTCTTTTACAATAATAGATTAATCGTAACCCCTAGGTTTTGGTGTATGTATCGATGTCTCTATTTATTTATATTTTAAATTTCAAATCTATAATAACATTCAGAATTAGCTTACAGGACTGGATTACACAAAGCTAGCAGGTTTAAAAATATTTCAAAGATGTTACTTCCATGCTTCAAATCCTTGAAAAGCCAAATACATTCACTTCTGAAACTAAGTCTTGGGTTTTTGCTGAAAAAAAAAACAAGGAAAGTGTTTAATAGCACATATGGCATAATTTTATTTGACATCTGTTTTGTAACAAACAATATTTAGCTCACTTATTTGCTGAATGATACAGTACACAGTGCAAACAAAAAGTCCAATGAACAGTTTTTACAGAGTTTGCAATATATCAATATTTATTGCAAAAGAATGCAAAACTTAAACATTTAAGTGTGTTATTGATCGTAATATGCAAAACATTGATTACTGTATGTTGCCATTGCAAAAAAAAAGTGTATTAAATGCCTTCTGGGGTATGGAAATGAGGTGCATTTCGGCAAGAGGCACTCCCTTTCTCCCCTTGGTGGCATTTAGTCTCAGGCCTGCTCCCCCTCATTTGTGTCATCCTATCGAAGACAGCTGTCAATATATTTAGGATGCTTTAGCTCATAACAGCAAAAATGGTGAGACTATTGGCTTAATTGCGAGGAGTGATTGATTTTAATGGAAACAACATTTAAAAACTCTGAATGCACTTTCTGTTGGCGGTGCTAATAGAGAGCTCTAATGAACTGAAGCCTCACACGTGAATGCATGGTACTCACTGCAAGGATTAGCAAAGGACAACAATGGTGGGTGCATTAATTTTCTTTTGTTTTTGCTCTAAAGTTGAAATAAAGTATTTGTTTATGTAATCGGACAATAGGAACCAAAATGGAAATAGAATTGGATATCACCTGGTGAATGGCGAACGCCAAAAACCCTGCTCAGTGATGGCACAAACGAGACACTGTTGCTTTTGTTAGCATCATTGTTACTGGAAAAGTAATGTTGGAAACAGCGTTTGAACAGATAATACTTCAAGGTGCGGCGGGAGGAAATGCCTGTTCTGTTTAGTTTCTGGGTGGCGGGTGCGTTTTTCCTGGAGCTGACGTGAGTGAAATACCCCTCGAGTCTGCTCAGTGGGGTCCTGCAGGATGGGCTGAAGTACAGGCAGGAACCTCCCCCTGGACCGGGATGTCGCAGATTCGGGCAGTCTGGCAGGCTTTCCGGACTTCCAAAAGAGCTATTGGAATAGCAATGACAAAACCAACAGCTGACATTTGCCGAGCTCCTCCACGCTCCAGCCCCACTGAGAGCTTTGCATGCGTTCTGCCATTCCTGCTGGCGCCTGGGCCCCTGAAAATCTCCCTCCAGGTTCAGAGGGACCTTACTGTGACCTCCGCTGGGGCTCTAAGTGCTTTGACAAAAGCCATGACTGTGTCTTTCATTTTGCAGTAGATTCTCACCAGTGCCTGGTGCCCACTGTGTGCCTGGTACCTGCCAGGTGGGGTGGGTGGATCAAGTCCTTGCCCTCTGATTGCTGGTGGCCGAGGTCTTCCCTGAGCTCAGATTTGTGTACCAGGTGGCAGTATACTCAGCTCCTTTGGGATGAACCAGAAGGGACAGGGGAGGTTGACCTTAAGGGACTGATGCTTCTCAGGGCCCAACAGCTGTCCCTCCACAGGGACATCTCCCAGAACTGCGGGCAGCCTGGGCTTCCTCCGGCTCTGGGGCCTCCGCGAGTTCCCATCCTCAGCTGCTGTCCGAGTGATGGATGCTCAGTCCACCCGGCTGCCTCTGCCCTAGGTGGGCTCCATCTTCCTCGCTCTTCACTTCTCCAAGCCTCAGTCCTCACGCTTTTTTAAAGGAAGTTTGAAAGAGACAATACGTGGAAAGGACTGTGCGGTGCCCGGCACAGAGTAAGTGCTCAGAAAATGCCGGTTTCTGTCTGTGCAGTTCTATTAATTGCTAGTGCTTTCGGCTGCTGTGAGACTGGGACCACTGCCTGACCCCTCTCCGCCCTGCCTTCCTCCTCTGAACCACCGGGCTAACGCCCCCTTTTACATCTCTCAGGGCTGCCGGGGCGATTAAGCCGAGAAGATTCGTGGGCAGTGTTTTGCACGGTGCCCGTTTCCAAACAAACACTCCAACGTTAGAGGACAGTAACAATAATGATGACATCTTCTCACGTTCAGAGGCAGACCTGGGTCCATTTGTAAACAAAAAACGAATTTTGGCCGTGAACAGACCTGTGCTTTAGGGTCTGCCCTTGCGGAGTTGGTCAGGTGGAAGGTCCAAGGAGACATGGTCACCCTCATTTGCAGGAGGAGGGTCTAGCAGAGGTTGTGGCTGCAGCAATTGGCATCGGGGACTCGGAGCCGAAACCTGGTTGGTGGGGTGACGGAGAGACCTCCGAGCAGCCCACCCACCCACTGCCTCCCCGTCCTCCGCAGCAATTAGGAGGCAGGAAGGAAACAGAAAGCAGAGGCGAATCATGTATGTCACAAGGAAATAAGAACATTGCCCAACTAGAATAAATAATAATATTTTTTTCTGGCTTTAATGAAACTCTATAGATATAAAAAGCTGGAGAAAGGGGATTTTTTTTTAACAGACCTTAATTATAGCAGGGTTGTTAGTAAATTTACTGAATTGCAAATGTAAAATATTCTGATGGCCTGAGTAAAACCACATATTTAAGCCTTCTAAATGAACATTTCTGTTTTTTGAGTAATTTGTACCATCTGTGTCAAAATTCTGAGTCTAAAAAAAAAAGCAGTGGAACAAATGTTGGTTCCATAAAACAGTCCTAGTTCATTGTTGAAATTGTCACACATTAACATTGCAGGCCATCTGGGAAGACAAAAGCCTCTAACCAGATTGCGGAGATGATTTTATCAGTCTGGTATTAATCAGGATGTGGCATAATATTTAAGCAGAAAGGAGAGATGAGGTGAAGTGGGGCCCCCACCCGCCCCAACTGCACACGGGCTGCACCGTAAGCCCCTCACTCAAGGGCATGGGGCATTTTTAAAGCCAGTTTCATCACCAGAAAATGTAAATAAAAGGCAAGGTAATATTTCCGGTCTGGAAACAGGCACACAGAGCACAGAAACTTCGAGGACTTGGGTGGCGGGCTCCCTCCTTGAGCAGGGTGTACCAGAGCCACACTGGCAGGAAGCCGAGTGGAATTTCTCTTTATCATCGTGCGTCTGACTTTGATCGCGCAAAATACCAACACCCAGGACGGCCAAGTGCTGCTCACGGCCCCTGTGGCCGGACTGCGAGGCCAGCTGGACCCATGGCGAGACTGAAGCTGCTGGGGCTGGGTGGGGACGGCCCCAGTCCTTGCTCCTCGGGTCCCCTTGCCCAGCCCCGCTGGGGCTGGGGTTCCCCGTCCCCAGCAGAACCGAGCCTGGGTCCTGCCTCTTGCAGGCTCATGCCCGGCTGCAGCTCCAATCGGCTCGGGCGTGGGGTGGCTCGGTGCCACCCTCCAGGAAGGTCACCTTGGGCTTCACAGCAGAGCGAGAGAGGGTTAGAGGTAACACTTCAGACCGTGCCGTGGCTTCCTCTGGCCACTGCACTTGGAGGGTGAGCACGTGATGGGACTCGAGCACCTGATGTCACCCCACCGGGTCCCACTTCCTACCTGCCTCTCACAGTGTGAGTGTCTCTCAGAGGACAGAGAGACGTCTGGGTTCAGAGACAAACTTTTCACGCAACCTGCCCCTAAACGCAAGCCGTCGGTTTCATCGGCTGCTTAATGGACGGAACAGAGGTCTGTCCCCAACCCTGGCTTGTGTTGAACTCGCCAGGGAAGGAAAGGGAGTCTCCAGGGTGACACCTCCCTCAAGGATTTTCAAGGGACATTTTGACTTTTTGCTAATTTCACCGTGTGCACTCTTAGGACCCAGCCCCCATGTGCTGTGTGACTGTGTGTGGTTTAATGTGGGCCACGCTGTGTCCACAATGCTGTTGGATGTGGCGGGAGGACCTGATCCCCCAGGTCCGCTTGGGTGCAGGAGCTGCAGCGGCCAGTCCTGCCCCGCGGGCCCCCCTGCCCCGAGAGGATGCTCCCGGACTCCACCCCACTCCGGCAGCTTTGCAAGGCTCTGGAGTAACTCGGGGACCTGGTTTCCTGCACGGCTGCCTTTGTCCTTTGTCCTTCAGGAGGTCATGCACAAATAAGTGTCCCTTTAGCCTGGAGGTGTCACCTTTGCTCCAAATTCTCCCATGTATAGAGTCTTTCTGGAGCATCTACTAATGCTTAGCCCTGTGGGAGAGGGAGGGAGAACCCTGGCCACGGGGCATTCAGTCCAGTTCTCAGGAAAAACTTACCTAAAACGGTGAGGAAAATGACAACAGGAAAGTGAGTTGCTGGGTCCCCAGAGCTCAACTAATTAGAGAATGCTCATGGTAATTGTGGGGTGCACTAAGAGGGATCCCTTAGAAATGGAAACAGATCACACTATTCTGCTGTGTAAACCCTTAGTGGCTCCCACCTGCCCTGAGAGAGAGGCCAGAACCCCCAAGGAGTCCGGGAAGACCCGATCTTTGCCCTCTGGGCTCCTGCAGAAAGGCCTCCCTGTGCCTCCCTGCCACAGGGCCTTTGCACCTGCTGCTCCTCCACCCTGTCAATTCCTTTTCTTCTTTCACTGCCAGCTCAGGCAGCGCTTCTTCAAGAACGCATTCCTCCGGCCTCGCGGCACTTTCTGCTTCTCCTGTGCAGCCCGCGCCACCGTTCTAATTAAGTAGTTTATTGAGCAAGTACTGTTTGTGCCTTCATGTCTGAACACAAGGAGATCCTCTATTTTCCCAATGAAAAGAACATTTTGGGGGGGGGTCCTGCTTGCATATATAGACCTTTTAAGTATGTAGTTAAAATAGTCTGATGCCTCTTTATAACAGTTATTAATTATGTCGTAATACATTTTTGGAATCACTTCTATACAAGGTCGTGCCCTCATTAGGGATACCTTTCCGTTCTCCCATGCCAGGGGTCAATTGTATTAAAACTGTCTCGCCCTCCACCCTCGCTGCCTTGGCTAGCAGGGAGCTATTTCTCAGGCCCCTGCGTTTAACAGCCCGGGGTGCAGGGCTGTTTGAATTCATGCAGACGCTGTCAAGAAACGTGTCCAAAGCCACGAGCACCGTCTGCCATCCGTGTTTTCCGTAAAATAACCACATACGGCATTGCTTTCTCACGCGACCCTTAAAGGCTGCTTCCCAATCACATCCTGCACCTGTAATTTTGTGACTGCGTCCCCTCCCCAGGAATACTTGTTACTGTTTTGTTTACTTTCTTTGCCTTTTTTTTTTTTAGTTGATTCCATCAGGTTGACCTCTATAAGCATCCAAAATTAGCATCAATTGAGGACTTCTAGGATTAATACGTCTTTTCCTCCAAGTTCAAGAAGAGGGTGATTGAGAACAGAGCCCTGCAATGGGACAGAAGACTTAGCAAAGACGAGCACACAGCAGAACTTGTTTGTTAAGGGACGATTTTTGGGAAACTCCTGCCTCGTACTGTGGCGCTAGTGGTCATGTTTTCACATCCCCGCTCTAGACTGTGAGCCTGAGGACAGGGCCTCCCCTGACTTGGTCCTGGGACCTCACAGGGGACCCGACACTCGCTAAGTGCTCACACCTCACTTGTGGACTGAGGGAAGGATGGAGATGCAAACTGTCTTGCAGGGGGGAGAGGGAAGTCGAGGTGGGTCTGGATGCAGAGTGGTGACAGAAGGGAGGGTGGAGGGGACATTCCTTCATGAGGCAGAGCAAGGTGGCTCTGCTATTCCACAGCTAAGCCTGGGAGACCCTATACATGTGTGTGCACACACAGACGTGCACATGCATACAGACACACACAGACACGCACATGCATACGCATACAGACATGCACATGCACACAGACACACACAGACATGCACATGCATACCGAGACACACAGACACACACAGATGTGCACATGTACACAGACACACAGACACGCACATACATACAGACACACACAGACATGCACATACATACAGACACACACAGACACGCACATGCATATAGACACACACAGACACCATGCATACAGAGACACACAGACACACACAGACCTGCACATGCACACACTCACAGACATGCACACACACACAGACATGCACATACATACAGACATGCACATACATACAGACATGCACATACATACAGACACACACATGCATACAGCCACACAGCCACACAGAGACATGCACATGCATACACACACACACAGACATGCGCATGCATATAGACACACACAGACACACATGCATACAGAGACACACAGACACACACAGACCTGTACATGCACACAGACACTCACAGACATGCACACACACAGACATGCACATACATACAGACATGCACATACATACAGACACACACATGCATACAGACACACAGCCACACAGAGACATGCACATGCACACACACACATGCATACAGAGACACACAGACACACACATACAGACACACACAGACATGCACATGCATACAGACACACACAGACATGTACATACATACACACAGGCATGCACATGCATACAGACACACAGACACACACAGACACACAGAGACATGCACACACAGACACACACATGCATACAGACACACACAGACTTGCACATACATACAGACACACACAGACATGCACATGCATACAGACATACAGACACACACAGACACACAGAGACCTGCACATGCATACACACACAGACACACACATACACACAGACACACACAGATATGCACATGCATACAGACACACAGAGACATGCACATACATACACACAGACACACACATGCATACAGACACACAGAGACATGCACATACATACAGACACACAGACACACAGACACACAGAGACCTGCAGATGCATACACACACAGACACACACATGCATACAGAGACACACAGATATGCACATACATACATACACACACAGACACACACATGCATACAGACACACAGAGACATGCACATACATACAGACACACAGACACACAGACACACAGAGACCTGCACATGCATACACACACAGACACACACATGCATACAGACACACACAGACACACACATGCATACAGAGACACACAGACATGCACATGGATACAGACACACAGACACACACACACATGCATACAGAGATGCACACAGACACAGCCACACACACACACACACACACACACACACACACACACACGAGCTCCAAAGGAAAAGGGATCCAGGCCAAACAGAAGCCTCCAGAAGAGGGAGGGAGGGAGGGTGGCCAGAACTCATGTCCCTGCGTTTGGCCACAGCTCTTGTCACAGGGCCTGACCAGGCAATGAGCACAGACCACAGGCTCCCCCGAGACCCCTGGCTGGGCAGCGCTGTCAGCTCTCTAATGTGCTCCACTTCAGTGGCAGCCACTGAGGTGTGGGGCTTCCTGGTGCCTAATGGCCCAGGGTGTCGCCGAGGGCTATTAATCCTGCTGGCCGTTAATTCCGGAAATGTCCGGGGTCATTACAGGCGATGCAGCTTTCAGTGAGCGGTGACACTGTGAGGTGAGCGTCCCCGGCCACCCAGTGCCTGGGGAAGCCCCCCCGGCCAGGGGTCCTGACAACCTGGGCAGGGGCGGGCATCTGTGTGTGTGCACGTGGGCATGTGTGCATGTGTGCACATATGTGCATGTGTGTTCACGTGGGAGTGTGTGCATGTGTGTGTGCGTGTGTGTGTGTGTGTGCACACGTGTGCACCCCATCCAAATGTGGAGGTGGAGACATGCAGCAGGGGCTGTCCCCTGCAGGGGTCCAGAGAGCCGTCCCCAGGGCCTGCCCACGGCAGCGGGTGGCTGGGGTGGGGGCCGGGCAAGGCTGGAAGGAACAATCTTTGCTGCTCTGACTGAAGGGTCGGGGACGGAAAGAAAGAACTGGGGAAGGGTTCGGGTGGCCTTGGCTCTTCCGGAGCGTAGGATACAGAGTGCTCAGTCCCCCTTGGTGAAGGTCAGAGGGCACAGAAGGGGCACGGCAGTGCCAGGGCCGGGCCGTCCTGCCGCCACCACGTTCCCACAGCCTGTGTGGCCTCTGCCGCCCCAGGGACACTGCCGCCCCGTGGCCTCTCCTTCTGTGTTTGGTCCTAACAGCACGAGATCTGGAATCAGACCTCCTGGGTTCAAATCTTGGCTCCACTGTTTCCTAGCTGCGTGGCCCTGGGCGAGCTACTTACCTCCTCTGAGCTTCAGTTATGTTTCCCATAAAACGAGGAAAACAACAGAGTTGTTACGAAGATTAACTATAATTACAAGTGGAGCCTTTGGGCCCATGCCCGGAACCCAGCAAGAGATCCATAAATGCTTCCTCCTCCTCCTCTTCCTCCTCTTTCTCTTCTTACTTCATTATCATGTCTGTTATTCTCCCTGCGTGTGTCTTCTGGCCTCTGTCCCCAGACTGTGACGATCGTTGAGCACCATGTCACTGCTCCACAAGGGGCTGTGCCCGGCCACTACTCACGCTCTCAAGACGAGCGTCCTGTTGGCCAGGGTGGCCTGCCCTCCAGCTATGCTGGCCACCTGCAGGGGGCTGTCCTGGGGTCAATCTCCCATGTGGTGAGAGGGGCAGGACTTGGGGTGCCAGGCATATGACCTTAATGTAAGGCAGCTCCTCTGCCCTTGCCTTGGGGGCTGTGGGCCTGGCCGGTGCTGGAGCTCACACCCAGGTCTGTCCCTCCCTGTTCACCACCCTGGCGACCACCATGTGGGCAGAGGCCACCTGGAGCCTTGTGACGTTGGCTGGCCTGGCCTGGCAGACATTCGAATGCCACTTTGCAGACGGGAGCTGCTGGCCAGAGCTGGATTTTCGATGCAGACCTGCCCAGGTGGGGCCAGCACCTTCCCCTTGTGCCTCTCCGTGTGTGCGACCAGGTGGAACCTGCCTCTGCCGTGATGGTGGAGAGAGATTTGGGACAAGGACACAGACACAGGCAGTGGAGAGTTTGGCCCCAGATGGAGGAATCAGCTTTGGCTAAGTTTTTCCAGGATCCCTTAATTAGTTTGGCTTGCTTATGCCTTTGATTTCAAAGACCCTGCTCAGGGCTGACCACACCAAGGTGGTCTGCCTAAGGAAGGTGTCCCCAGGCCCCGAGACCACTGTCCCTCCACCTGGATCCTCGCCCAGCTCAGCCCCTTTGCCCCTGGGCTCAGCTGGGGCACTCTGCTCGGGTGGACTTGACTGAACCCACAGAGCAGGGAGCTGTGTCCCCACTGAGAGGACAGTGGGTGTCACACGGGGCGGGGGCGGGGCAATCTGGGGAGTGACGCCTGGCCCCACCCACCAAAGGTCCAGGATGTAGAGAAATGTCACTGCACAAAAGTGTGGCATTATCAGCCCCTTGCAAGGGCAAGTGGATTAAAATGCCATTAACACAGCAAATTAAGCTTACAGTGAAGTAAACAGAAATTAAATCAATAACCGGCACAGGGGGACGGCTGCCTTTCCCCAGACGGCCCCCAGGGGTTGGGGCTGGTGGGTGCGCGGCTGGCGGGGGGTGACGTTCGGAGGGATTGGCCGTCCGGCGCTGAGCGGTGGGCACTCAGGCCGAGAGCTGCCCCTGCAGTGGGAAGCAGCTTCCCCTCCACCCAGGCAGGGCTCCACGTTCCTGCAGTCCACGAGCCTCTGAGGGGGAGGCCAGGTAGATTTTTCCTGCTTGGCAACCCTCCGCTTCTCTGGCAAAGGCACCTGGATTCTTCTTTGAGGTCCACCCCTCCCCCACAACAATCTTAGTCCACGCAGTTCCGGTGGGTTAGGTCGACCCACTCTTGGGGTCAAGAGAATCATGTCCCCGTGGTCATGGCATTTGATTCAGGGATGCTCAACTGAGCCACATCTATGCCAAGAGGCAGTCCAAAGACATTGACTAGAACTTTCTGAAGTGCTGTCCTGTCCCGATGGGCTGCTGAGCTGACAGGCAGCGGATCTGGCATCCTACTGCCCTGGGAGAACTCGGGCTGGGAGTGGGACCTCACAGAGGTAAGGAGGTAGAGGCTGGATTTGAGTGCCTGGATCCACCTATGCCTGAGCTGTGCTAGGTCTACCCCTGCATTCTTCAGGAGCCTCCCCTTCACCCATCTTCTTCTTCGTGAGCCTCTTCAGATTGGGATTCGGTCATTTACAACTAAGAGAGTCCAGCTTGAAAAATAATTTTATTCCTTTTTCAAAGATAAAGTCCATTTACTAACTCCCTCTCAGGGACCATCGGGCAGGTGGTCGCAAGGCAGTTGATAGTGGTTTCTCCTTTGTCTTCCCACCTGGCCTCTGCTTTCTGCCTCTACCCCACCACGTTGTCACCACGTTGTGTCCTGATGGCCTGCGTGGCTGTCCCTCCACAGGTCACCTGTCCGTCCCTCTACCTACTGGAGTCCTCCTGGGGGCAGGCAGCTGCACGCTGATCTGGGGGGCACCTGGCTCCCTCCTTTTGGGCATCTGGTTTAACATGTCTCAGGCAGAAGAATCATCTTTGAGGGGGACACAGGGACAGATTCTTATTCTTTTTCCTCTCCCAGTTTCTTCTGTACCTGCCTTCACCCCAGAGCTCCTAGAGAAGGAAGACCCAGGACTAGCCGCCCTGCCCCACCCAGGGGACTCAGCTCAAAGCCATTTGTGCCTGCCCACTCAGCCGGGCTTCCCTGTCTTCCCTGTGCTTCTGTGGCCCCGGGGTCTTCCTCTGCCTAGCACAGCCCTGCTGCTTTGTGACCGGCAGTTCCCGGCTCTGTTCTCTGCTTCGAGGGCTTCTTGTGGGGCAGGGACAGAAGCTCGTTCCTTTCTCTGGCTCCAGCAAGAGCCCAGGCCCCGTGCAGAGCAGCCAGGGCCTGCTGGGTGAAAGAAGGAATGAATGAATGAGTGACTGAGTGAGTGATGCGCAGAAGCAGAAGTTTTTCCTGGGGATGTGGTGACAGCTGCGGTCCTGCCCGTGGGACACGCATTAGGAAGGGTTCAGCGGGCCTCGCGGTGGGACCTGGCCCCTCCTCCTACACCCTCTGCTCACACACCTGTTTCCTGTCTTTCTGAAGGAGACCCTTGGTCCCCACGACGTCCAGGGCGAGACTGCCAGGGGGGTGGGGCTGCCTTCAGGACCTGTGTCTGGAGGGTGGGGTGCAGCCACGACCAGGACGCTCTTTTCACTCTGGTCACGGGTGCTGCCAAGATACCTCTGTAAACCCCGAGCACGCTGCGGGGAGCATCAGCGGTCCAACAGGGGATTGTTACTGTCCCCTCTCTTTTCGGGGAACAGCCTTGCACCCCACAGCCCAGGGGCTCCCTTGCAGAAAGACCCTCCTGTCCCCCCGGCTTGGCTCTGAGCCCCTGGTCAGTGGTCAGCAGGGTCTCTGGGGGCCTGGCAGCTGCCATGTGGACACCTCATGGTGGAGGGGTGACCAGGGACGTCCCCCAGCCCAGCCACCCAACTGACAGGATCCCTGGCTGGGTCGGGGCAGGAGGGTGGGAGCTGGGTCCAAGAGTTTTAAATTCCTCTGTTGATCTTTCCCCTCTCCCTCCCTCAGGCTCCAAATCCAATTCTAGCTCCTGGCCAACTGGTAGAATTAAGGGATTAAGAGCGACCCAGGTCTTATCCTGATATGAAAAGATTTCGCCGAGAGGCTCATAGTTCAGCGTCCAAAGGCAAGGAGATCGCTCCCTGCCTGCGCCGGTATTGTTCTGGAAGCCTCACGGGAACCACCTTTGAGCTCCTGGCCGGGGCTTCGCTGTCTCACTGATCTCTTAAGACCTGGCTCATAATTGCCCCACCTCCGACAAGCGGCAAGAACTTCAGGCTTTATCTGTTAAGGGTCCTGTAATCCAGTTCACAGGGACAGGGTGGTCATCGGGAAACACGGCATCTTTCTAAAATCAACGCAGGATTTCACACGAGCCCTGAGCTGCTTCCTGGAGAACCCCAGGGACAGACACGGCGCCAGGCCCCCCAGGAGCGGGGAGGGAGCTCGAGGGTGTGCGAGGGGCTGGAGGGGGTGGGGACCGGCCAGAGAGACGAGACCAACTCGTGGAGACAAAAAGCCTTTGTATTGCAAAGCAGAAGGAAGGGATGTTTTAGTGCGTGCCAGTCTGGGTACGTAAGTGCATGTGTGTGCCCGTGTGTGTGTGTGCACACATCTGTGCATGTATGTGGACTTTCTGAACAGAGGTCAGGAAAGCGAGCCCTTCCCACCCTCCGGTGAGCTCAGCGGTCAGCCCGGGCAGCACAGGGCCAGCAGCCGGTGGCTCAGGGCTTGGCAGCGGGTGGCCTGCGACAGGCGAGGCGGCGGAGGTGCGGATGAGTCAGAGCCCGTGTCTCCTCGGCCCGCGGGAAGCTCGCTGACAAACGCTGTTCATCTCGGGCGGGGGCCGCGCCGCTCCGTATGGGCGCACCTAGATCTGTCAGGTGACTGTCCCCGACGCCCTTCATGGGACACAGGCGCGTCCTCTGACGGATGGAGCCGTCCTGGAGACGCGCGGTGACTCCGTGCAGGTGCGAGCTCAGATGCCAGGATCCCTTGGCACCTCTCATCGGTTCATCTCCCTGCAGATGACAAATGGCTTTTTCCCCTGTCACGCGGCGGGGAGAGACAGCTCTAAAATGGTCTTCGGGACTAAACCACGACTCCGCTTGCTTTCCGGGGCCTCGCCCAGCTAGAGCACACGCTCAGCACTCTGAGCGCTCCAGACATGTACCCCCACCCACCTGCCTCCCCGGGCCCCCCAGGAATTCTGCTGTCTGGAACCTCGGCCCTGACGGCCACTGTCCACCTGCCGACGCATCGCTCCGCAGACGTGTGCTCAGGGGCCAGGCAGCGGGTCCCTGGACAGCAGCTCTGAAAGGGCTAGTCTGTGTGTTTGGGTCTTGGTTTGCGCCCCCTTTGAAGCAGACCCTGAGAGGAGGATGCAGTGTGAGTCAGGACTTGGGGGCAGCCCCGTGAACACGGTGGGAAGGGGACAGGAGAAGTGACCCGGTGTGGTGCATGGTCCACAAGGTGCCCCTGAGCCTGAGCTCCCGTCCTGCAAGCCCAGGGAGGTGCCGTAGCGCAGGCCACAGAGTCCCCAGGAAGGCGTGAAAGCTGACATGAATCCCGGCAGCCCCTGGGTGAGGGCCACTCCCCGCATGTTAGTCACCTGGCCCTTCTGGCTCTGAGGGCAGAGGGACTTCCACGGTTTTGGAGAGCGTCCTCGGGGACAGGCACGGGAAGCAGCGTGCGTGTGTTGGCTGCCAAGGCCTGAGAGGGGTGGCAGGGAAGAGCCAGCATCAGCCACAAGGGGCTTGCCGAGGTCACACTTCCTGCTGGGGTTGGCTGGGGTGACAGGACAACGGAAATGTGGGTGGCACCAGGCCTGGACCCTGCGTGACAGCCTTCAGTGGCCTCCTGTGTGGGCTCCTGGCTCGTCCGGCTCCTGGGCCCTGCCCCCTCCCCAGGGCAGACGCTGCTGCCGCCGTCTGATCTGGACAACCAAACACGAGCCAAGGGCAGCTGCATTTTTGGTGCAGGTTCGGACAGGCACAGGGTATGGCCTCTCCTGTCCAGTCCCTGGCTGAGGTGTGACGCTGAGCCAGCCACTGCCATCTCAGGGCCTTACTTTTTCCACCTGGAAAATGGGCATCTTGCAGGAAAGCAAGGGCGAGGCTGGACTGACCCACAGCACTGGAGTAGAACTGGGGCCATCAGCGTGTGCTCCTGTTTTGCTCAGGGTAGACACAGGCGGATGCATGTAGAGGTGTTTACAGGTACAGGTGTGTGCAGGGTTAGGAAACACGCACCTTATTCCTTGTTCTGGTAGCTGAGGGCCTGGAAACAATGACTCCAGCAGGTCAGCACACCTGCCACCCTGGGCTGGTGCCTAACGCCGTCCTCAGAAATAGGGGCCGGAGCTGCTACTGCCTCAGCCTCCCAAGTAGCTGGGACTACAGGCATGCGCCACCATGCCCGGCTAATTTTTTCTATATATTTTTAGTTGGCCAGATAATTTCTTTCTATTGTTAGTAGAAACGGGGTCTCGCTCTTGCTCAGGCTGGTCTCGAACTCCTGACCTTGAGCGATCCACCCGCCTCGGCCTCCCAGAGTGCTAGGATTACAGGCGTGAGCCACCGCGCCCGGCCGAAATGTGTCTTAATGCACCACTTCCTGGAGACCCAGAATGAAAATTTTAACAACTCAGAAGCTGTGCGCTGAACACGGCTCTTCAGCAGGTTCTCAGAAGGGTATTCCAGCAAAATTGCAGAAATAAATATGCATCGGCCTCGTTTTTGATGAGCAATCATTGCACAGAGCCCAAGCCTCGAGTGGCAGGATTTTTTTCCCTCGTTAGAAAAAAAAAAAAAACATCTTCAAGAGGCTTTGGTGCTTCTCTGCTGTGTCTGGGCTCTGTGGCCACAAGGCCACGTGCGTCCTGGGACAGCTGAGAGCCGACCTGCTGCACCAAGCCAGGGGACAGCCCAGAAAGAGGAAAGAAAAATAATTGTTCAAAAGAATAGCGTACAAAGATGCCCCACAGAAAAACAGGGTTTTACAGCGTGAGTCACATGGTGCCGTCAGTCCACACCAGCTGACTCACGCTCGGGCAAACCCTTCCGGAGAACCAAGGAAGGGAGCCGGTTCTGGAAAACTCGCAGCATCAGGCTCAGGCGGGGTGTGGGGACACCCTCCTACGGCTGTGTGGATGCACCGTTTCCCGCCGACTGCTCTCTCCCCCCACGGCTGGGAGGCTGGACCCTGGGAAGGGCCGGCACACGGGGTGCATCCGGCCCCGTTTCACACCTGAGTGGGTCAGGACCGGGACCGCTGGCGTTAACGGACATTTGTCCCACTGTCCTCTTGTGTGGCTGTATTCCCTGGCCTCGGGCCTGAGCCCGGTTTCAGTGTTTCCCAGACACCTGCAGAAACACCTCCAAGACAGCACCGTGGTGGTGGTTAATGGATGGCAAACATTCGCTCACAAACAGAACGGAAAAAAAAACCAAAAAACCCTCCACAAATCCCCAAACCTGTTAGCTGGAAAATATTCCAAGATCAACACATTTTAATTCACTAATTAATACAGCTAAAAGGCATTTTTCATATTAGACTTATTAAAATCACTTGTATTTAAGTGTTTTTGAACTCATATTTTCCAATGCTGTGCGTTTCTCTAAAGTGTTCTAGTCATGTTATGCAAATGCCTATTTAAATTACCAGGGGTATTTGTTTTCTATTTCTACTCTGTAAAACATAATTTTAATACAAGTTATTTTGTGAAATGCACATTGGAAAAAAGAAAATAAGATTTGAGATGGCATTTCTATGATAATTTTATTGCAAATGTTGACCATGTTTTTGTATTTGTCTGCAAAAGGTAATGCAACATATACACAAGACATATTTCTGGGATTTACTGTTGTATGTGACTAAATTAGTAAAGCAGAATTTGCTTCATTTTTTGAACCCGAGGCAGGGCAGTCCATCACCCTGGGAAGCGTGTTTCACCGCGAACAGCCACAGACATGTAGCAAGCTGAACTCCTGCCGACACAGGGAGAAACTCTGCTTTCGCTCTGCACTTAGACAAGATTTTCTGACATGGCGTTTGTGACAGAAACGCAGGTTTTGCAGTGGACAGGGTGACTCAGCTTGAGCGGGACAGGAGTACAGAGCAGAGAACGTGATTGGGGTTCTCTGGAGGGATGACGTGGCAAACACAGTGGCCAGACTCCGGAACAGGGGAGAGCCCTGGGAGGGGGGCCCTGGAAGGGTCTTCCTTTGCAGACCTACCTGAAATACGACGTCTTCCAACTGCCGGTACCTTTTCGATACTTGTGTGATATAGGCCTAATAAGATGGCTAGAGGGCAAAGATGAAGTTGAGAGAGGAACCCTGAATTAAGGATCAATGCTGTTTCTTTCTTTTTTTTTTTTTTTTTTGAGACAGAGTCTCACTCTGTTGCCCCGGCTACAGTGAGTGCCATGGCGTCAGCCTAGCTCACAGCAACCTCAAACTCCTGGGCTTAAGCGATCCTACTGCCTCAGCCTCCCGAGTAGCTGGGACTACAGGCATGCGCCACCATGCCCGACTAATTTTTTCTATATATTTTAGTTGTTCAGCTAATTTCTTTCTATTTTTAGTAGAGACGGGGTCTTGCTCTTGCTCAGGCTGGTCTCGAACTCCTGAGCTCAAACGATCCACCCGCCTCGGCCTCCCAGAGTGCTAGGATTACAGGCGTGAGCCACCGTGCCCGGCCCTCAATGCTGTTTCTGAGTTTCCTGGCGGCAAAGGCAAAAAAGGGAAACATGTCGAGTTCAATGTGATCGACAATGGTCCAAAGAATACCTATCTCTCAGGAGGAGGGACAGCTTCCCCTAGTCTTCCAGTCTTGGTGGAATCTGCAACAGGTTCTTCATAAGGGAAACACAGGGACACAGAGCTTACAGAGGCTGCAGAAATGCCCTTGGGAAGGGTTGTTGGATTCAAACCAAACGTACGGTTTGGAAGATATTTCTATACTCTTGTGGGGGGCAGCACCTGTGATAAGATGAGACTACATCTCCAACACCCTCGTCCCAATCTTATAGGGACAGTCGATGTTCACTCTCACCTGAGCCAACAGGACTGCCCCTGAGACCTTCCCGGCCCCCCTGAGCTCAGGGGGGAGAGGCTGCCCATCTGCAGTGGGCCCGTGTGCTGGTGGGGGCTGCATTCTCATGAGCGCCTGTCCCTTTTGGGTGCTGGTGGTTGGGGTCATACAAAGCAGGGTGTGGAAACAAAAACACTGTTACCCGTTACCCACACGTACCTGGGCGACCCTCCGTTAACATCTGCAGAGAGAGGATGTGATCTCCCAGCGTCCTCTGCGCACACACGGCAGGTTCCTGCTCGCAGAGGGCTCGGTGCAGGTCTGTGGAAGGGAACGGACGGTGGAGCCGCCGGGGCCAGAGGGTCGACCCCCGGTCTGGATTCACCCCGAGCTGTGTGGGCGTGGGCCAGGCCTGCTCCGAGTCACCTTCGCGTGAGATGAGGACAGACTTGCCGTGCGGAGATGTGAGATGACAGAGCATGTGCAAAGCACCTGGCATGTGCCCGCTTGCAGCTGCTGCCGAGGGGGCCCGTGAAGTCCGTGATGCCCGGATGACAGAAGCGCTGGGCACTCGGGTGGCACTTGGCAACTTACACAGCACTTTGTGTGCATGAGCTCGTGAAATCCCATCGCATCCTGTGAGTTTAGGGATCACTACCGTTTCCTTCTCACGGAAGAGAATTTGACTCAGAGAGGTTCAGCGACTTGTCCATGGATGCAGAGCAAACCAGATCTCCTGAGTCTCACTTGACAGTCCCTTTGTCCTTTGCCCAGGGAGCAGGCTGACGCCTTTGGGCTGGGTCCACTGTCTTCAGGAAGGAGCCGGCTTTGGAGCCTGGTCTGGGTCTGGGACTGAGCACCCAGCTCAGAGTCCTGCCCTCTGGAAGTGCCAGGTCTGAACTCGAGGCAGGACAGGGCCCCTGAGCAGGGGCCGGACACAGGATGGGGGTCACTTTCCTTCTTCCTTGACACGTCCCCGCCTTGCACCAGCAGGGCCGGGCTAACTAGCGAGGGCCTGTGGCTCCACATTCAGCAAGGGAGGCGAGGGGACCCTGGCTGTGTGTGCCACCCCCGCCTGCTCCAGGCTGCTCAGAACAAGCAGGGCCTGCGCCAGGCCCGGGAGCCACGGGTTTCCTTTTTCAGAGCCGGGCTGACGCTTTGCTGGGTTCTGTCACTCAAAAGGGCACAGGGCCTCCTCCGGACAGGCCTATTCACAGGGCCATTGTCAGGCGCGCAAGGCTGAGCATGTGGCTGGAAGCGTCACCACCCGGGTGGCCGCGTGGGGAGACCCAGACAAAAGGCATGGACCGGGAGGTGTGGGCTGTGACGGCAATTCTAATTTTCGAGGCCTTTCAAAGCATCGAGATGCCCAGAGCTTCCAGCCTATGTGGTTCCTATTTGGATCATCGGATGTTTTAGAACAGAGTCCCCGGTACAGGGACTGTCCTGGTCACCGCTGTCAAAACCCGGAGGGAGGCACTGCAGACCCACCCAGGCGGGCGTGCGTTGGAGGGCGCTGTCCCCGCCAGGCGCACACTTTCCACGGTCAGCGGGGGTCGGCTTCCTCGGGGCCAGGCCCACTGGGGACCAGCCCACGGGCCCCTGCTCTGCGCTGCTGTCCTGGCCTGTGTCTGAGCCCGTCTCTCAGTGGGAGGCAGAGCCTGTTTCCCTGCGCACTGGGCACCCGCGATAGGGTGGTCTGACGTCTGGGTCCACAAACAGCACGAGAGAGAGGCCGCCGGGCCACGCGGCTTCTCTTAGAAATAACTGCTGCCTCCACAGGGTGTTTTGGGCTCGAGTGTCCAAATGTTTACTGAGCACCTTCTCTGCACCAGGCCCTGATGTGGGCCGGTGTCCCCGAGGACACGAGGTGGCTACAGGCCTGACTTCAGGGGCTCACGGGCCAGCGGGGAGGATGGACACCACGTGGTCACAGATGGTGGGTTGCAACGTGCTTCACAGGAGTGGTGGCCTAGGGGGGTCTCCTCTGGAAGTCACCTAAAGCAAGGCTGGGAGCTCTCATCCTTCCACGCCACGGCTGTTTAGTAGGCACCTGCTGTGTGCCAGGGGCTGGGCTCAGGGCTCGGTTACGCAGCTAACCAAGCCCCAAGGGCACTGTTCTCCTGGGGTACAAGGTCGCAGCCAGGGTCCCCACCCTGGAACCTGCCACGAACAAGCCAATGAACACCATGATGCCGGCTGGCGATTGGGGCAGTGGGGGACATAAAGTAGGTCTCGGATAGGGCGCTGTGGGCGAGGCCTTTTCGAGGAGGGGATATAGGAGCAGCAACCTGAATGAGTGAGCAACGCCCCCAGTAAAGGGAGCAGCGGGTGCAAAGGGCCCGTGGCAGGGACGGACCAGGGGTGTTGAAGGAGCACGAGGTGGGGACAGGGCCATGAGGGGAGGTGGCAGGGGTGAGCAAGGGTCTCGAACCTCTGCAAGGCCAGAGTGAGGACTCTGAATTCCATTCCTGGTGCACCGTGCGGCCACCGAGGGGTGAAGCAAGAGAGAGACGTGCCGTGGAGCTGCTGACCTGGGCCTAGGACGGAGGCCGAGTGGCCCTGAGTCGAGGCGCACCTGGGAGCTGGCGCTGCTGGGACCTGCCGTGGCAGGCTGCGGGGCGCGAGGGGAAGGGGGAGCAGAGGGTGCCCGGCGGGAGAGCCGGCTGGGAGCTGCTCTGTTGCGAGTGCGGGGGCAGGGTCTGAGCCCAGGCCGCCGTGCTGAGAGCCCCGCAGTGCGGGGGGCAGGCGGGGGCGGGGGGGCTGCTTGTTCGGGGCAGAGCCGGGTCTGCCGGAGGATCTGAGCTGGTGCTGGAAGAACGAGGGCGAGGAAACAGATGAAGGGACGACGGGAAGGGAGGGGAGAGGAGAGCGGCAAGGGTGCCCGCCTGGCGCGGAGGGACAGCCAGGGTTTGTGTCGAGGTCTCAGTGCCAGGATGAGGAGACCAGGCTGCACTCAGCAGGTGCAGATGTGACCAATCACCGCAGGTCAGGAGGGAGAGCAAGGCCGGAAGCCCAGGGGAGGGCGCTATCGCCGGGACGAGGCTCGCCGCGGCATCCGGGTCCTGAGAGTTCTCCGTGGGCGACAGGCGGGGGCCGCTCCGCCCCCTCCATCTGGACCGGGAGGACTCTAGAGCAGAGACAGGCCCAGCGGCTGTCAGCCTCCTGGGACCCCGGCCTGCATGTTCCTGCACAATCCGGCCCTGCCGGGAGCTTCTCCCTCATCCCCGTGAGCCCCAGCACGCCCGGCTGCTGCTGTTCTGCAAACAGGCTCCTTCCCACCCAGGGACTTGGCACTGGCTCCTCCCTCTGCCAGGGGCTTTGCTCCCCACCCCTTCACACGGCTAATTCCTTCTCATCGTTCAGGTCTCTGCTCAAATGCCTCCTCCTCCAAGAAGCCTCCCTGACTCTCCACTCCAAGCCCTCCTGCCTCTGCCCCATCTCATCTTTCTGGGACGCACCATGGACGGAGATGATATCGCTAGTTTGTTTATTGGACGTCTCCTGCCTCTACCCCAGTCAGAGCAGAAGCCCCAGAACCTCGAGCCTTGGCTCGCCTTGCTCAGTGCTACATAGTGACCAGCAGCAGGACAGCGCCCTGCACGGGGTGAGCACCTCCAGTATTTGCTAGTGAGTATTCTGGGGGCTCCACGTGTACAGCCGGGTGACAGACTGAGCCTCCCCCCAGCCCTGGGAGGCCTGGCAGGCCCAGGGAGCCTCAGGGAGCCTTGGCCTCAGACCCCTGCCCCGTGCCCCGCTCGGAGGGTGGGAGTGGCTCTGCTTTGTTCCGCCTCAGGGTTTCAGCAGCAGGAAGGCCCAGAATGTTCTGGGTTTGGTTTTTGTAACCGTTTTGATATGACCATGAAAAGCATCTAAAAATTGGACATCTGGAAATGTTTTTCCTCTCATTTATTACTTAAAACAGCCTTAGAGTTTGGGGTTATTTTAAAAATCAGATTCTCCTCACTTAAAAAATGGGAAAAAATTAAAAAATATACCATGCACCCACCCTGACATATTTCCAGAGACCCTGCGGGGTCACGACAAGGCCCGAGCTTGGAGCAGCGGATGGGGGCTTCTCCCTGCAGCAGACGAGGCCTGGGCGGGTCCGGGGTGGGGTCCCGGGCACCCTGCAGGCACATGACGGGGGGAAGATGAATTAAGACGAGTGTATTGCACAGCCAGACATTAACCACGACAGTGAAAAAGTGTCCTGAGTGTTCAAACGGCCCAGGCTAAAATATACGGAGGTTAAAATACAGGGTAACTTTACAAATCACTAATAATTTCTTTGGCTTTCACTGCAATAACATTGATTTAATTCATTAGATTCCTTTCTAAATCTATATTTCAGTTTTAGAGTTGTCAGTTTCTGTTAATGACAATTTCGCCCCATCTGTTCCAGCATGGAAATGAGGCTCCTTGCTGCAGACAAGACGGATCTCTGAGAGTTGAGGAAGGAGAAGTCTGAAAGGTATTTCACTCGGAGGAGGCCCTACGTGACAACTCCCTCTCCAAACAAAGCTGCCCACAAAAAACTTTCCGTGGACGCCGTGGAAAGACCAGCCCCTCCCCCCACAGCACCCGCCCGCGTCCCTGCCCCGTGGCTACCCCTGCGTCAGACAGGCCCCTCTGTTACCGTCATTTCAAATGTGGAGGGAAACATCCAGAACATTCCCACTCCTTTTTTTTTTAATGGCAGAGTGATAATTCTGTGTGCCCGAGGGTCAGAATTCCAGCGGCCGTGGTTGGAATGACAATGAGTTGCCACGATTTGGCTGTTCAAATCGTCGTGTAAGTCATGTCCGTGAGCCCGGTGAGGGTCTGTCTGCCGAGGGGGCGGTGTCCACGTTTCAGCTCTGTAAGAGACGTCTCTGGCCATCCCCTGCGCCCACCAACCCACTCGTCCGTCGGTCCCCCGCAGGCGACGGCTGTCACATGGGGTGAGGATGTGCCCACGTCTAAGGCGATGGCCTTGGTGGGGCCAGTGTGGGTGGACACAGGTCCCACTGAGGAACAAGCGGGGCCTCGAGCACACCTGCGTTTGCAGGAGAAGCGGGGCCTGCCTGTCCACGTGGCGGGGCGTGTTCCCGCCCACAGCAGTCAGTGTCACTGGGAGAACACGGTCCGCTGATCACCAATCATGGAAAACAAACCCATCGTTGAAGAAGACACAACGTGTAGCACAAGACCCAAGGAACAGGGGATTTTCAAAATTTGGAAACCTTCTAGAAAAATAGGTAGGTATTAACCCGTACGTGGCATTAGGCCGGATCTTCAAAGTTAATATTCACCATATGTATTTACATTCGACTCAACACCAACGCGTTGAGTTCTGCGCCACAGCTCGGAGGGAGAGAGGAGATTGCGTCTCACGTGGGCCGACAGTAAGCGGAGTTACTGTTCCGCTGCCGACTTCGCCGGGAAGCCTGAAGACAGTGGGGAGAATCAGACTGCAAATCCCCCTGGTGGGATCTGCCTCCTAATGTCAAATACAAATTAGCGAAATTTTAACATTTCCGATGTCATACCTGGAGCAAATTAAAAATCAACAAAAATATTAAGGTTCTACGTTACCTGCTCAAGTGTACAGAATGTATAAAAACTTTAATCAAACACTCCGGTTTGCTCAGTTTTAAATTGTGTTAGTCTAATAGTTTCTTTTCTGCTGTTTATATTAATGACATATTCCCATCTAAATACATCACCGCACCGAAAAGCCAATCACAACATTTCCAAGGTTGAGTGAATGCGGTTGTATTCGTGGTTTTTTAATAAAAAGATCTCTTTCTATTAACTCCCCCTCCCTTTCTTTTTTTTGTTCTGTGAAGATCGAGGTGCTCTATGATGTATACGGCGGCCTGGGAGTGACACAAATGCACGCTGCCACCACGTCATTTCGTGTGCAAAGCCTGCTGTCCAGCCATGCAGAGCTCAGGAGACACCGTGTCCTCCCTGTCCCAGCTGGGGAAAAGGCTCTGGAGGGGCCGCTGACAACACAAACTGCTTTTTCTAAGCATCAACCGAAGGTCTCACCACTTGCGAAAATGTCTTAATTTGCTCTTTTCAGCAAAGTGGCTGTGTTTGCTCCGGACTCAGTTGGAAGAGCTCCGCGTTGTCTAGATACATCTGGAAGGCTGTGCAGATGGGGGACACAGGGTGGGTGCCGGGCCCGGAGAACCCAGCAGTGGTGGGCGGGGGATCTCCACGTGCCGTTACAGGACTGGGGTTGGAGACCCTCCCCTGCCTGGATGGTTGAGAGCACTTCCAGGGAGCTCCCACGCCCACCTGGTGACCCTTCCCGCGCGGCCCCTCCGATCGAGGGCATTTCCCCTCGTCTGAAATGCACACGTAATACAGCCTGCTGTGCTCATGGGGGTCTCTCATTTTGGCAAAGCCAAAGTTAAACTTCCCAATTTTACAAAATCGCTCAATCGTCAGGGTTCAGAGCAGGGCAGGAAAGGTGAGCCCCAGGTGTTCAAGAGTTATCTGAAGGTCGGTTCCCTGGGAGCCAGGAGACCTTGAGCTGCCTGCTCTGGGCCTCCGAGTGTCTGGTCGGCCTCCTCGCCTGCACTCGGGTGAGTTTTCGTGACGCAGGGCTGTCCTCTGTGGGAAATGGCCAGCTCTTTTAATATAAGGCAAGCCTAATGAAATCATACATGCCTCATAAATGTAAATACAAATAAATGCGTTCTTATCCCTGCAGTTAGTGATCACGTGAGGTATGGCGTATGAGTCTAGTCGTTTACAAGGTCTGGTCAAAATAAAAGCTGTTCCTCTGTCTACCTTTTCTTCAAAGTTATTTTAAAACATATGGACTCTTTTAAAATATCTCAATCACAGGGACCAAAATAAATAACATAATAAACACATACATGCACATAGCCCAGTTTTATCAAGTCTTGGCGTGATGTCATATCTACTCCAGACCTTTTCTGGAACTGAGACGTCACGGCGGCAGTGTGGCCGGGTGGGCGTTCCCCTCGCAGGCGGGTTCTCAGTGCCTCCGGCAGCTGGGCAGGGACGCTGGGTGACCTAGAAAGGGGTGCTGCTTGGGCTGCATCTTGTACCCCTCTTCTTCCCACCCTGAGAGGGAAAGAGGGGCGTCAGACTGCAGGACGCACGTTTGACCCCGAGGCCCAGCGCTCGCCACGGTCTGCGGGCGAGAAACGAGGTGATTAAGCTAAAAATGAACATGCCTGACCTGGGAAACCAGCCTTCCGAAATAATTAGGCCACGGGACGCCGGACGAGGAGCGCGACTTTCTTCCCGCTCGCGCGGCTTCTCCGAAGGGCTGGCAAGCTCCTTATTTCCCTCGCGGAATCGGGTTTGGAAACAGTCCGTTTCTGACCACGCAACACAGGGGACTCGAGGTGCGTCTTTCTAAGCCCGTCGCGATGAGCTATCGGGGGCTCTGCCGACCAGCCCGGAATATTCCTGGCTGTGAAATCTTCACCTGTTTAAGAAAATTATACGGTCTGAGAGAATTAATTCCATCTGGACCAGTTACAGCGCATAATCAGCGACGTTATGCAAATAGTTATCTCTGTGGTTGAAATCAATAACTTATTTTCTTCCATAATAAAGAAAAAGGGGGAATATGCTATTATTAATTACGTGCAAAATGAGATCTTGTCTTGCATGGCGGTGGGTTTTGTTTCATTATGAAGGCTTTTCTCGAGCCTTTTGGGACCCCGATGAGGGCCTTTGGCAGGACGTCCCCAAAGTCCCCTCTCGTGGGGCAGGTGGCTCAGGGCCGAGCCTGGGCCCACGTCTCTAGGCAAGACCGTTACAGCCGCGGTCATGCCTGCTGGTCACCAGTGCAGCCCCTGGGCTGCCCCGTCGGGTGACATTTCTGAGACTCACCCTATTTATAAAGCATGCTCGACCACAGTCAGTCAGTATCAGCTCCGGCTGTAGACGGAGTTAATGACAGTATTGATTATGCCATAACCCATGTTAATAGTGAGTGTGTCTCCTCTTAGCCGTAGGGCCGTATTTACGAGCTGTTTCCCACCCCCCCAACCCCGCCCCCGGTCCTTGGCTCTGTCCTGCAGGAAAGGCCACTCTTCCTGCGCTTTATTCTGATCCAAAGGAGGGCGGGTTTTGTCACCACGGGAGAAGTATGATGCAGAAACAGCGTCACATGACACTTCGTCTCAACTGGGAAACCGAGCGTCAGTCTGTAACCTCAGGAGGGCCTTTACCTCCATTTTTTCCTTCAAATGGGGGCCCGTGGAGGGAGGACCCCAGAGCACCTGCTCAGCCCGCCCTCGTGGCCCGATCGGGGCCTGGCCACATCTCCGGTGCTTTTTCTGTACGTTCTGATCCAATCTTTTTGGAGGGTGTTATCCAGGGTCTGCTGTCCTCGCGGCTGGAGGGTCTCCAACCCGGAGCGTGCGGCCACAGTAACTTAAACGTGGAAATCCGTGGGCGTGTCCGTGGGGCTGTGGCGTGGTCATTTCTGGCCTCCTGCCATTTCATTTACGAGGTGCTCGTGTGTGAGACGCAGACCTCGTTTGTGCACAGATACCAGCCTTCCTCCCGCCTGGTCGTCAGGCACGAGACTGCGCCCTGACCTGGGTCCCATGTGTGTCACCTCGGTGGGGAGGGGCCGTGTCTCCCCTGGGCCCCTGAGAAGGCCTGTTCCAAACACAAGCCTGTCCTCACTGTCCTGGCGAAGGGTCCTGAGGCAAGGTCTGCTGGATCTCTTGGGTGTTGTGCAGAAAAACGCCCCACTCACGAAGGCCTTGAGAGCAGAGTCACTGTGGGCGCACTGTGACATTCGGCCCCAGGTCCAACCCGCCGTGCTCCTGCAAGGGCGTCAGCTGTAGGAGGACAGCCGGGGCCAGCGCGTGGGATGGGCAGGGCAGACGTCCAGGAGACCCCAAGGTGTCCCAGGGGCCACTGAACTCGGAGGTCTCTCCCCGACGTCTTCCCTGGCTTGGCTACTGGGCTACTTCCCTTCCTCCTCCTGGGAAGCAGGTGGGGTCCCCGTCCGCCTGGGCATGCAGACGCCTCGTTAGCCTCCATCCAGGCCTGTTTATGGATTCCTCTGACCGCGTCCGCCAGGCGGCTCGAGCCGGTGGGGGACAGCTGGGCCGCTTGGCATTTTACGGTGAGTGGCGGCTTCCCAAGGCTGTAACTGCGTGTGCCTTCGAGCGAGCGCTGAGGGACGTGCCTTCTCCCGCCCTCCCCGGGTGCCACCGTCCTGGCTGGCGGGAGCGGGGCCGAGGGGGTGGGTGTGCCTGCAGGCCCAGACGGGGCAGCCGGCGGAGGCTGCATCGAGAGGGGACACCCCCACCACGTCCCGACTGATGCTCTCATGGTAATGACACCTCCTGGGGGGACCTTATTGCTCTTTACAGAAACAACCTCCACCGAGAGAAATTAACTGTTCTGCTGTTGATGGAAAAGAAATGGAAGAAGCTATTTTTAAATGTTCTGCCTACTTGGGGTGTGGGAAGGACAGGTCACAGGTGGCTGTCTCCGGACCCCGTGCCCTGAGAGGGTTGTGGGCCCCATGGGGTACAGCTGCCCTTGAGTGGGTCGCTTCTGCCTGGGATTAGCTGGGGGCACTGGCAGGCCAAGGTGAGGCAGGCTCATGCAGGGCGCACACCTGGGTTTAAGTCCCCGCTCCATCACTTGCCAACTGGGTGATCCCTGCACCTCAGTTTCCCAATCTGAAAAATGGTGACAATCGTATGTTTTCTTACAGGATGTTTGGGAGAATTAAATGAGATAATATGTGTTCAGTGTTTGGCTTGGAACGTGGCAGGTGCCCAGCTACCAGCTAATCGCTGGATGCTCGCGAGGATTGGCCGCTGGCTGACTCCAGACTGTCCCCGGGCGAGAACCAAGCTGGCCCTGCCCTTCGCAGCCCGGACGGTGCAGGTCTGTGCTCGTCACCCCTCCAGCACGTGAGTCTCGGGTCCTCCAACCGGTCCCTGTCCACGGGACGCTGAGTGGAGGGTGCATCCCTGTCCCCTGCCACGCTCCAGCCTCATCTTTTCTGACCCAGCGTGGCTGGCCCCCAGGTCTCCCTCCCACCAAGCGCAGCACCAGGCCCACTTCTGGAGCTGCCCCGGAAATACGGGACCCGCAGGAATGGCCCGTTCTAACCGGGGCCCCGAGGCGTATTTCCTATTTACAGAGCATCTGGGAGATACGTTTTACGGGAGGGATTTTAATTAGTGCTGTGGCGAAACATGGGTGGAACTGGCTGGTGCGCTGACTTCCGTAAGAGGCAGCTGGCGCAGAGACGGGCCGTGTTTGTCACCTGCGCCCTGCCATCACGGGGTGGGGACGCAGGGTGCGCTGAGAGTCCCAGGGAGCCGGGCCGGCAAGGCCATCACCAGGATGGCCACGGCGGCTGGGTACAGGCAGGGCCGGCTCTGCGCTCATGTGCCCCGTGCAGACACACGGGCCCCGGCTTTGGTTTAACGCTCTGCTCTTGCTGTCTTGAAATTCTCGATTTAATCTTTGAGTTTCTCTTTGGCAAGTGAAGCCCCAGGGGACTCTAGAGCATTGGGTGTGCAGGGGAGGTGCAGCATGCAACGCCACCCCACTTGCAGAGAGCGTCAGGACGTCCCGTGAGCGCAGAGCTCCAGCGGACCTGCTGTGCATGCGTGTTCAGCAAGGCTCCGAGTGGATGCAAGCCAGGCATGTTACATGTATGACTGAGTGGGGTGCTGACAGCCCCCAGAGGCATGCCTTCCTTTTGAACTAGAACTTGCTTCCAATGCAGGAAGAAGGCAGTCATGCCCTAAGAAACCATAATCGACCAAGGAACCCCTTCTTAGCAGTGCCCACCCCTGTGGTAGCAACCGCTCGTGCTGCAGATGATGCTACACGAGGAAGGGAAAGACAGGGCACCCGGGGGTCTCTTCCCTCTCAGACCCGCCTTGCTGCTCAGCGGCTGAGGGCAGAGGACGTCACGGAACGTGGGGCATCACCAAGAGAAGCAGAAACAGCTGGGCGAGCTGTGTGCCACCTGCCCCAGTCCCGGATGAAATGCACGGGGACGTACAAGCTAGGAGAGTTGTGGATTCTGGTGTTCTGCATATGAGACAAATGCGTGTATGTTTGCATTTGAAACTGGCACCATGTAAAGATGAATAGTAAAATTCGTCCCAATAATGTGAAGTGTTTATTTTTCTTTACTCAGAATGACTTTAGCAATTTTAAAACACTGTGCCCGATGAAGAGGAAGACGGCAGAAGAAAGGAGAACACTAAGTTTTCGTCCTTGTGCAGGAATTTCTCCCGTGCATTTCCGAGAGGGCCTCCATCTTTCTGTTCCTCATCGGGACGGCTGTCCCTGGTGTGGGTCCCCGCGGGCTTTGGCTCAGGGACTCGTGAGGGTGACGTAGCAAGGGCAGGAGTAGGGTGGTGACAAAGGTAGCCTAGCGTGTCCCTGTGAGCCAGGCACTGCCCCGAGCAGTTGCACGGATCATCCCATTTCATCCCACAGACCCCACCAGGTAGGCCCCTTATTATGCCCAGTTGACAATAGAAGACTCTCAAGTCCGGAGAGGTTGAGTAGCACAGTCCAGACGGGGCTGTGTTCAGCGCCCAGCCAGGGCCCAGGGCCTGCTGTCCTGGCCTCCTTGTTCCTCCTCCGCCCTCATCTTGCCCTTTTTATGGGACGGGGGCCCCGAGGCTCAGAAGAGCAGCCTGAAGGCCCAATGGGACAGGACCGCGGCAGGCCTGGCTCTGCGACCTCGTGACGCACACACCTCTGCTCTGCGCCGCCTCGTCCGTGCTGGGAACTCTGTCCTCCTTCCTCTGAAAAGGCGTGTCATCGTTTGTCACCGCGGGCTCCCGTTTCCCTATTAATAACCCACTGAGTGGCTCTGATCCACACTCGTCCGTGAGTGATGACTTGGGACCTCAATAGCTCTCTGCCCCCTCGGTGACGCCTGCGCCCACGCACACAGACCCTCATGCACACGCCGCACAAGGGCGTCAGGATTCGGATGCATGCACACCCACAGACGTTCCTGCTGCTCACACGCAGGCACGGACACGCACACAGACCTGTGCACCCACGAGCAAAGACAGGTATACGCACCGGCACTGCTCTGATATGCAGATGTGTGCAGACTTGTGCACATGCGCTGTTCAGACACGTGTGTGAGTGGCCCCCACACAGACACTCACAGGCATACATGAAGGGGACACAGACTTACATACATGCATACACACGTGCATGTGTGTACAGGCAGCCAGACATGCTCACATGAACACACAGAGAACAGACTCGAGGCCTGTTGATTCCAGCATGGCCGGAGTTCCCGGTAACTCACACTCACGGGGCCGTAGCCAGGGGAGCTGGTGGTGTGTCTGCGGCAAAGTCAAGGGGGCTGACGGGCTCGTTCCCAAGGTTTGTTGGCAGCTCTAAGACACGCCCTTGCAGGAACCCTACGCTGGAGGGGACTGAGGCAGGAGACAGGGAAGCATGGTTGATAATGACCTTGGGGTCATGTGGAACCCCAGTTCAGGGTGGCCCATTTGTTTGGTCTATATTTAAGATGAATGTGGGCTTAGAAGTCACAAGTAACTAAGCAATTATGCATGTGCTAGCTTTGCCCCCCATGGTACCTTAAGGAGCTCTCCTTTTGGGGGGATGGGGACACCCAGCTGCAAAACAGTGGCAGGCTTCAGGTTGCCAGAAATGTAAGTTGGAATGGAGAGATCCGTGGGGCCTGAGGCAGTTAGGGAGGGCTTCCTGGAGGCGGAGGGCTTGGTCAGTGCACAAGGAGGCTCACTTATGCTGTTCCTGACCCCTCTTTCCTTCTTCCCCCCTCTCAGTGACCAACCCACCTGGAGCAGACACTCGAGGGAACTCATTATGACATCAGAGATGGTTTAGGGTCTTCCTTATCTCTCTGTCTCCCTGGCCCGTTGCCTGTCACCCATGAGATAGGTTCCATTTTCACCCCTGTCACCCAGATGTGGAAACCAAGGCCCAGGAATGCTCCAGCCCGAGGTCATCATTGGGAGCAGGCGTGGCAGGACCCCAGTCCAGGGATACGTGGTTTCCCTGGCCCCCGCCTGGAGAATCGGGGGCAGGACTGGCCCCGTGTTTGGAAGGGGGTCCAGAGGCCCCGCCCCGTGCACGTGCCGTGGGGCTCGGGGCGCCCGCCTGCAGAATGGGCGTGCGGGTTCAGTGGAGTCCAGCACACAGACGGCCACCTTAAGTGTCCCACAGTGCCGGTGTCACCGTTGCCGGTGTTATGACCTGTCACAACGTCACTGGAAAGTGCGAGTCACATGCCGGAGGAGCTGGGCAGAGGCCGACTGCAAATCCGTGGTCCTCACAGGCCGGCCACCACTGTGCTCCCAGGTTTCTGTCCCTGTTCCCGTCCCCTGGTCCCCAGCGATCCAGGCACGACCCGGCTGGGCTAGAGGTGAGAGGGGCTTCTGCTGTGTGAGCTCAGACATTTTCTCAACCCCTCTGAACACCAGGTTCGTCCTCTGAACAGCGAACTCAACTGTGTCCACCTTGAGGTAGTGTCTGGCGCTCAAGGAAAGGCGAGGGAGAAAGGGCCACAGGACCCTTCCCAGGGCGGAGGTTCCCCCGCAGACCTCGCCCTCGCTTGCAGGAGGACAGGGGCGCAGAGGAGGGGACGTGGGGACAGCACCGCTCCCCTCCCCACCCCCCAGCCCTGGGAGCGAGGCTTCTGCACCCAGTGGTTTCCATGGAGAAAATTCCAGTTCCTGCCATTTTGCAGCCCATTTGACCTAATTTCTCCTTGATCGTTTTTGGCAATTTTGCGATCTGGTGGGGGGAGTGGGTGGTGTACGGGGGCACTGATGAGACCCCCATGTTCTGAGCCATCCTCAGTCTCCTCCCACTTAAATTCAAGTCATGAGCCACAACCATGCACACGCGTGCACACACGCATGCACACACATGTACACATGTATATAAAAGGGAGGGACGGAGGGTAAACTGGAAAAGCACCGTTATGCCCATATTTGTTTTCCCTTCAATCTTTATATTCACGCCGAGTGTATGTGCGAAGAGAGTTGTGAATTTTTATCCCTGACCTTTGTAGACATAAAACCATCCTATTATCATATACCTGTCAAAAGAGGGGAGAGAATTGGACGAACGTTCTTTGCCTTTTATGCATTGAAAAAAAAGAAAAAAGTTATTAGCGTTTTTCCAATCCAGGGATTCACAAAAGCAATCATGCTACCACCAAGCCCCGGGACCGGGGCTGCGCTCTGCCAGTGTGGTCGCCGGCCGCT
>CM052449.1:31263839-31271339 GCA_028533085.1 Varecia variegata | reverse complement strand
GTTTGAAGATGTTCCCACCAACATTCACACGTTGGAAACTTAATCCCCGATGCAAGAGTGTTGGGAGGTAGGGCCTTTGGGGGGATGCTAGGTCACCCTTGGGGGCTCTTCCCTCATGAAAGGGGTTAATGCCACTGTGAAGGGCTTGACGGAGGGAGTTTGGCCTCTCCCTCCTCTCCACCTTCCACCGCGTGAGGACAGTGTCCCTCCCCTCTGGAGGACACCGTTCTTCTTCCAGGCGTCATCTCGGAAGAGGAGAGCAGCCCTCGCCGGACACTGAACCTGCTGGCGCCTTGATCGTACACTTCCCAGCCTCTGTTCTTTATGAATGACGCAGTCTCAGGTGCTCTCTGACGGCAGCACAGAAGGACTAAGACCATCACTTGGGGTTGCCCAGGCTCCTGGGGAGGGGCTGTCGGGGGCCTCCTGGAGGAGCAGAGGGACACAGGAGGGGTTTGGGGCAGGAGGAGGAGGACCCACGGACCCCATAGGTCTGTTCTCTTTGTGGCCTCCCCCCTCCTGTCACCAAGGGTCCCTTGGCACCCACTGCCAGCTTCCTTCTCCCCTGGGGTCCAGGCAATGGCTCCGGGCAGTGTCCCCTGGGGAGGCTCCGCCTTTGCCTGCCCAGAGCCATGTCAGGCGGGGCAGGGCAGTGCAATGGCCTGAGGTCCCAGGGTGATGATGTGGGTCCCCTCTGCCAGTGGGAGCTCGGACTCCAGGGTGCCCATCATATCTCCTCGTCCCCTGAAGGTGACAGCCACCCGCGGTACCTGTTTTAGCCAGGGTTTGGGAGTGAGACGGGCGGGGGAGTCAGGACTTGGCCACCTGCAGGGCTGTGCTCCCGGATATGCAGGAGCCCCCGGGGTGGGGCAGTTTGCTGCCCCCCAGCTGTCCCAGGAGGAGGGAGAAGCTGCTCAGCGCCACAAACAGCCCCTAATTTACTTCCCGCGCTGCCCCGGAGGCCTCGAGCAACAGTTAAGAATCACATTACCGCCTTTTATTGTCTCTGATTTTTACCCAAATGGTTTCTGCCGCGCCAGCTAAACATTGCGCTCATTTCTCTTCGCACCGGCCAACGGCACGCTCTGGGTCTGCGTTTCTGGAGACGTCACCCTCCAAATTCACCCCTCCCCACCCTCCGCTCCTGGCAGAGGGCAGGGGTAGGGGTCGCAGGGCTGACTCCTGCCGGGGGCTGTGTGTGCGCGTGTCCCACAGGGCACCGGGGTGTCCGCAGGGTGGTCTGCCCGTGGGCCCCTCGCCCTCCTCCTCTGACCCTCTGCCCCGGGTCAGGCTGTGCAACGGCGCAGTGACCCAGACTCCTTTGGTTGTAAGTGACAGAAACCCAGCCGACACTGGATGCAGGAGAAAAGGACGGTTTTGCTAAGGACCTGGGAAGCCTGGACATGGACTTGGCATCAGGCACGTTGGACCCCAGATGTCCGAGTCCACGTCCTGCCCCGTTTCAGCTCCACCTTCCCCGGCACAGCTTCCTTCTCAGTGGCGAGGACAGCAGCACACGCACCGGCCCCACCACGGCCGGGGCTGACCCCGTGTTCCTGTCCCCGTGGACGGTGGGGTGAAGGTGGGTGAGAGTGTGGAAAGGGGTGACTTCCCACTGGGATAACCAGGTGCTGATCTGGGGCGAGTCCCTTCCCTCTGTCCGGCCGCAGCCCCTCTGGACTCAGGCCGGGGGAGGGAGTTCGCTTTGCAGGAGCTCGAGGGAGACACTACTGTTGCTTTGTCTTACTTTGCCCCCGGGTGGCTGCAGACTGGACGGTGCTCGCTGAGCCCCCCATGGGCAGGCCCACAGCCCGTCATCCCCATGTGCACCCGCCAGAGAGTCCCCAGCCCCTGTGCACGCGGGACTTTCCCAGACCCCACTGTGTAACCGGGAAGCCACTACTCTGCTGGGCCCTGGAGGTTTCGGGGGCCTACGGGTGTCTGTGTGGGAAGAGCGAGGACTCTCCTCTTCTGGAAAAACCAGGCCAGGCAGCCGAGAGGTGCTCCCACCTCACGGCCACTCAGATGCCTCCCTGGTGCCTGGTGCCCCTCAGAGAAAGTGGAAGAGCCTGAGGCCTCAAAACCAGGAAGCTGGGAGCACAGAAAGGCCCCTCATTTACAAGTAGAGGAGCAGAGGCCCAGAGAGGTTAAGCAATTCATCCAGGCTGCTCAGCATTCCAGGCCGGTGCAGAGATGGGACTGGAGCCCAGGTTTATATCCTCCAGGGTCTCTGAAAGACCCCCAGTGCCGGCTCCATTTTCCCTTTTGCCCATACTCACCTCTGGGAGTGTAAACGTATTTCCAGTGCTCTCCTGCGCTCTTGTCCTGCGTGTGCAGTCAGCACCTTGATGGAGACATGGAGATTCACGCAGAGAGCAGCCCCCAAAGGCTCCCGTGCACACCAGCCCCCGTGTGTCCTTGGAGCCAACTGCGGCGAGAGAAGCCCAGGCCCGAACGCCTGCCCTCAGACCCCCCCTGGGACTGCCGGCTGCAGGCCTGGTGAGTTGGAGAGACCTCCCCCCAGCCCTGCCAAGCCCTCTCCTTTTGGAGGAGCCAAAGTGAGTGGCGATAACTATCAGTTAATTATCGAAGGAATTCTATGCTTCATGAATTGTTTTCTTTCTGAGAGGAAAAGGAAAGTCTTCTGAAAATAGGATTTTGGGTGCGTTTCAGGAGAAGGCGATGGGGCTGGCCTTGCTCCCGGATTCTTAACCGGTTTGGTGTCAGCTGGGCTCCTGCGTTCCCAGGTCACCATGGCAATGTCTGGACACGGAGCAGGGTGTCCCTGGAAAATGGGTTTCTGAGCCTGTGTGCTGGGGCCCAGGCTCTCCTCCTGTGTTGTCATTAGCAAGCGCCAGCTCTGCGCCAGGTGCTGGGCTGTGCCCTCCCTGCGTGCTGCCCTGAGTGTCGGCCGTGATGTCATCAACTCCCATTCACAGGTTGGGAGCCCGGAACCCTAGGAGTCTGTGGCATTTGTCCAGGCTTCCCCAGGCAGTAAGCGCAGGTGGGATCTGGAGCCTGGCTGCCCGGCTCCCAGGCCCTCGCCCGTAAGCCCTGTGCCGTGCTGGGCGGGAAACCCACCTTCCGTGGACCAGGGTCCCAGCCCTCCAGGGCTGACGCACGCCCAGGGCAAAGTGGAGTTCCTGCTCTCCTGCCCGTGCGTGGCCTGCTGGGGCTGTGATTTATTTTTAACCCAGAGCAAACCCAGGACGCTGGCCACCGTGCCCAGTGCCACCGGCCAAATGCCTTTCTCTCTCCAAGAGAGGCGACTGGCTGAGGACCTGCAGCCAGACCTAGGACGGCTGTTCAGGACCCGGACCTCACGCCAACGGCATCTTCCGAAAGCAGAGCAGAGGCATCTCCCCTCCCTGTGCTGGAAACGGACCTGCTTCCAGGGCAATGTCCTCGCGCGGTTCCGGGTCCCCTGGCTGATATGGCCGGGGTCCCATAGGGCAGGGGCGGCAGGTAACATCTCCCTCCCTCCCTCCCTTCCTTCCATATTATGCCATGACTACACAACTAAAATGCTCTTTCGTGTCACATTTTCAATTGCTATCCATCCAGCTTTCCTTCCTGACATTTTTTTCTTTTACTGGATACTTACGCCACTCACTGCCCTGTGAGGGCGAAGAGCTCTGATTCCTCGAGTCTCCGTTTAGCTGCACTTTTCCCAGCCCTGCTTTCCTGGTCACATGTGGTGTCACTTCTTCGGCCTCAGGGACAGACCCAGCAGGTGAGGACGGCCTCTTTGCGAGGTGCCCTTCGCATGTGCGGTGACGACAGAGCTCTTCCTCTCCCTTGTCACTGTAGGTGACTGCCACTCTCTGGACACCTGTGGCCCTGTCTTTGATCTTGAACAAATTCACAAGCCCCCCCGCCCCCTCCCCAAAGAATCGGTTTGTCTGAAAAGAACAACCAAAGACAGAAAATTGAGTATCATCCTTGAGTCCAAATGCAGATTTCCCATTGAAATACAAATCCTTCATTTCAAAAGGTCAGCTGGGATGGTGCTTAAAAAAAGAATTGCAGCTGGTTTCCAACAGGGCACTGGAAACAAAAAAAGTCCCCTCCGAGAATACTCTCTGGCCCAGTGCCCACAGCTCCTTCCTCTGATTGTGGATCAGCGACACCACCGTTCTCGCCAGCTCCTGTCACTCAGCCTTGTGTGTTTGGAAACAGACGGACGGCCGACGGGCAGGTGGCCCGTCCACCTGAGCAGACCTCCCCAGGTGTGGCCCCCCCCAGGCGGAGTCGGCAGCCCTTCTCCAGCCCCCCTCGCATTCCCAGGTCCCCTGGCCTGGTGAGCCTGACCTCAGGCCACATTCTATTTCGTGACATCTTAGTGGCCCAGCTTTGGACAGAAATGAGCGCCCTTCAGCTCCACACCACGTTTAGCCTCCACTGAGCCTGTGGCCCTGACAAAGGCCTTTCCTCCAGGGCCACACTTGACATCACCCCACCTTCCGGCTCCTTCCAGCCCCGCCTGAGTCTCGGCCTCTTGGGTACATCTGCGTGGCCTTCCGAGGACCACCTGGCACCCGGCCTGCCCAGCGTGGGCGGAGGCGGGAGAGATGGAGCCGTCACTGAGCATGTCCGTTTGCTTGTTTACTGATCTCCACCCACCCTGTTCCCGAAGCACTTGGAGTCTACGACAAAAATACATACAGCACAATGGCATCAAAATAGAAAAGAGATCACGGCAAGGGACATAAGGAGTGAACGGTGAACCGAGGCCAGGAGTGAAGTCAAAGTAGAAATCTGTGCTGTAGAAGGTCATGGAGGGATGGGGGGTGTGGGGGTCCAGCAGGTAAATTCAGTACCCAGATGTCAGGATTTTCTAGAAAATGGGAAGAGCGACCCACTGCCAACATACACTGTTGTGCTTTGCAAAAGGATTTTGTCAGAGGTATTTTTAAAGGAAGCCTCAAGAGCGTCTGAAATGAGACGTGGTTCGTAACAACTCCGTTTACACAGAGCTTGCGGGAGGCAGCGCGTGTGTGAGGGGCGGTCAGTCGGTGCCAGGGTCCCTCGCGCTGTCCCTGGGCAGGTGGTGTCCCCTGGGCAGCAGCTGTTCCTCTCCCGGCTTTCCTGGATCACGCCGGCGAGCTGCTGCTACTGAGCACTTGCCAGGTGTCCTGGTCCGGGGGAGGCGTCTAGGGAGGACGGTGGCACAGAGGAGTGGAGCGTGTTCCCAGGGCCAGGCATGTGGTCACGTGGCTCTCGCAGAGTCCCAGGTTCGGGGGCTCCCGTGGAGCTGGGATAGGACATGTTTCATCGGTTCACAGTTTGCCTGCCCGTTCATTGCTCTGAGAGTCTGTCTTTTGTTTTAAGATTCATGATAAGGTCGCTTTAAATATTGAGGGTATTAACCCAATATCTGAGATTTGTTGATGATCTACCTTGTAGACATTTTCCTATTCTGTAATCTTAATTTAACTAGCAACTTCTACAATTACTTTTATTGAGCAACTATGCCAGGCTGTGCTCTAGGCTCAGGGCTCAAATTCTGAGCAAAAAGCAAACTTTGTATCCCAGCCTCAGCAGAGAAAGAAACATTATCGCACAAGTAAGGGACAGTCATCCCCGCCAGTGAGCTGCGAGGAGCTCCCTGAGGAGGGATGGGGAGCAGAGGTCCTTGCAGGGGAGCGGCGTAGGGAGGGAGGGCAGAGGGCAAAGTGGGACCCAGAGGCCACCAGCAGGGCCAGGCCAGCGGCTGTGGGGGGGGCCTGGTGTCCACGAAGAGACCCTGACAGGTGTCCCGCAGGCACCGCTCAGTCCGTCAGGATTTAGGTTTGAGGCGGAGTCTGGGTTGGTGGACGTGGAGGGGGTGAGTGTGAGGACAGCACCAGGAGGCCGGCAGGGAAGGGAGAAGCCGCCACGGTGAAGGGAAGAGGCTGCAGCTAGAGAGCAGGTGGACAGCCCAGCAGCAGGGGCGGAGCTGGAGGAGATTGCAGGTGTGCGGGGCGTGGTCAGGAGAAGGCGTGGCCGGCGTGGGGCGTGGCCATGTGCAGGGTGCAGGAGTTTGCATTCTGTCCCCCTCAGTACGGAGACTGGCACCTCCAGGCTCAGGAGAAGGAGGAGTCGTCCAGTCCTTGTCCAGCCCGGGGGACGCATTGAGGGGGGTGTGACCGCTCCCCGGTGGTCTGCGCTGGTGACCCATCTCCCCTGGGACCTGCCAACCTCCAGACTGTCGCCTGCGGTTGGGAGGTGCTCACCACCCGCTGCTGGGTCCGTATGGGCAGGATCTGCTGTCCTGGAGCCCTGGGCCCCCCACGGCAGCCTCTGACAGTGATAATTTTTACAGGCGACGTCCTCTGTGAGCATCTTTGCTGGTAACTCCAGAGTTGGCCCTTCTGGGCTCCCGCCGGGCACCTGGCTGGGCCCCTCCAGAGCCGCGGGTGCTGCAAACCAAAGGATGTGCGTTCAGGCTCCTCACAGAAACGTTGTTTAATGGACCTCTCCTTACCTCCCCTCTTCCCGCCTCTCCCCGTCCGGCCTGCTGTTCCCTTCTCCCTCCTCTTTCTTTCCATCGCAGGCTGATTTTAAGAATCCCAGAATATGGCAAGAGGCCGCCAACAAGGGGAGAAAGAATTAAGCCAAATTAATTACAGCAAAATAAGAGGAATTAGGCTTAATTTAAGCAGGTAACAGTAAAGAACGGAGCCGTGTTTTCCGCTTCCCGGAAGGAGTCCGTCTCTGCTCCTTTTGCCAAACGCAAGTGCAACATGGAAGCTCGGAGAACAGCCGCCTCCCATTGCCATGCTCCTCTGGACTGGGATTATGGGGTGCAAGACGCTGACCACGGTTGCATTTTATCATTGCTAAGGTTCAGTGCTAACCTCCTCCCCTTATTTCCTTCCCATTTAAAGTTTCAGGGATAATAAATTCTTTTGATTCAGCAATTATGGGAGCACAGAATTAGTCCAACGCAGGCTTTGAGAACAAAGTAGAATGGAGACCCGGTGGGCTTTTGCTGAGAAGCCGCAGATACTCACAGGCTCGCCTCGGAGAGATCTGGGGGAAGCGGTGCTTTGTTAAGTCTGAAATTGGATGGGTTTTAATTTAAGAGCACAGCTCCAACCCTCACCTCTCTCTCAGCAGAAAAATAGTTATGTTTGTGGGTGACATATCCCTGAAGTGAATTGTGCTAAACCACGGTGCTGAAATACATTATATTGACTCGTCTGGGGCTGTGCTTTTTCGACTACAACATCGAGTTGGCTAGTAATAAAAATAAATAAGAATTATATATCATTTAATTCATTTTTTGTATTACATTTGCAAAATGTATAAGGATATAACACAATGTGTGGCAATACAGTTTTAGAGAATACAATGATAAAATTAATCCCCGATACGGAGCGAGGTGTGTGCGTGGGTTAGAGCGGAGAACGGAGAGGAGCGGCAGGTGCTTGGCAGGCGCTGCCAGGCCAGGTGCTGGGCGCAAGTCCTTGTCCTCTGTGGCCTGGTGGAGGCCAGAACAGGCCCGTGGCAACCCCC
>CM052449.1:31152303-31263339 GCA_028533085.1 Varecia variegata | reverse complement strand
CACAGGGAAGCCCCAGGTGTGGGGTGGTTGGGAGCCTCCTTGGGGCAGGTGGGACCCTGGTCATGTGTGGCTTTGGCTGTCACAGGACTCTTCCCAGAAGGCCACGTGTGTTCTCGGAAGTGCACCCAGCAGCCCAAACAGACTGGTCAGATCCAAGCCTGCAACGTGGCTTTTTCAGAAGCCACTAAAGTGGGTTTGAGAGTCATTTGGTGCCAGATGTACCAAAGACCTTGGGAAGGTTAAGAGCCTGGGGCTGTGCGGTGGGAACTTGGCTGGCACCAGGACAGCCAGGTACATCTCCAACGCCACCTCCCTCCAGCAGGCATCTGCTGAGCTTCTTGTGCCCCACGGGGACTCTTTGTTCGAGACCCAGCACGAGACACTGTCACGATTCAATCCCTCAGAATGCCGTGGCAGTTTAAAAAAAGTATACGTACACTTCTTGCCACATCTTAGATGTCCTTCCGCCTACAGAAGCCGTCAAATAAAAATTAATTTTGCTTTTAAAAAAAAAAAACACACTGCATATTTTTGACACTCAATGTCTGTTCATTTGCATGGGACACGTTCTCCCATAATGAATCATCGTAATGCTTAAATTAAACACAGTAAAAGAATGGTTAATGCCATAACACGCTGACAATTTAACCTGGCCAATGTTTTTATTGCCTTGTACAATAAACCTAACAGAGCACAACTTGCTTTTGACTGGTGGAAAATCGGTTATGAACCGCCAGGGAGCGGCCAATTTTTCAAATGCAGCCATTCGGTCAGACTATAGCCACTCTGGCTTTTTTTTTCCCATACACTATTGCTGTTATAATCTTTTGAGGATATTTTATCACGGCAATAACCTCCTCAAAATCAGTCTTTACTGCAGTTAATGTCTGGACAGCTGGAGCTATAACTGGCCTTGGCTTTGCCCCCAGCTATTAGCTAACAAACCAGTTGTTATCTGCAGGTAACAACCAATTTCTTGCGGAATATTCTTGATAAAGTGCCTCACTGGATTGAAGTTATTTTTTCCTTTTTCTGTCCCGCTTCAAGCATCTCAGGGAGCTTAAGGCAAGGCGTGGAAAGCTAGTGGTTCTCTAACTCCCAAGCATGAGCCGCAGGGTCTCGGCGAGCAGCTTCACGGCCACACCCACCCTGTGCCACAGGAGGGCAGGGGCTGCCCGGCGCTGCGTGCGTTTGCGACGTGCAGGTGTGGGTGTGGGGGAGACATTGCTCTGCTGAACTGAGCAGTCAGGGAAGGGGATGGAACGCCTGGGAGAGGCTTAGGGGCAACCTGGGGGTTTGGGGTGAGAGCCAAGCAATGGCGTACGCTTCAGGCTCAAGAGAAATCTACTGAGTCGACAAGCACCTTGCGTGGGACGAACTTCTGTGTTTAGATTTATACGTCCTCCTTCCACTTGTTTCACTTTTGATCACCCTCATAAAATGAGAGCTTTTAAAACTAGTGATTTAAAGTTAGGAAATGTTCATCTATTTTATGGTGAACACATTTTTTTTTTTTTGGAGGATGAGATCAGCCAATTTGGACCTCAACACTGATGGTGAAGATACGTTCAAGCAAAGGGTCATCGCTGTGATGAAATAGGACAGGTTAGCCGGAGCAGCGTGCACGGGGGGAGGTGGAGACCGAATGCGAACCCAAGAGAAGCCCCCCACAGCCAAGGCAACCGTCCGCCCCAGCCCCGGCAAGTCCTTCCCGCTGCCGTTGCCGCCTGGCCGGGGGGCTGCTCCCCGCCTCCCCTGTGATGGCGTTTCAATATCCCTGGTGTCAGAAGGGGGACCAGAGTGACAAGGAAACACCACAGCCACCACCTGTCTGTGGTGACAGCTTGAAATTCTGCGGATTGATCCGTGTTTACTGTGTGAGGCTGAGATCCGATTCCCGAAATCACAGGGCTGATTGCAGTAACTTTACACATGCGTCTTTAACGAGCAGGGCAAAACAAGAAATTAATGTTCTTAAAAGCGAAATAAGACATTTCCAGCCCAGAGAGAAGACCAATTAAAATCACTTCAGATTGTTAAATGAGTTTTAATTTGAGAGAGTGGAATTCTTTTAAGAATTTCAGTTTTGCTAAATATTTGAAGTCATCGTATGCAGTGCTCACCTGGAGCCCAGGTTTGCTCGTAAATTAAATAGGAAATTGCAACGTGAGCACGGCATTTATTTCTGAAGGATCTGTTGGGTGACTCCCCCCACCCCCGGGACAAAGCCCCATTTCTGTAGATATGGGGGCATCACTCTGGGTAAGTTGGAGGCTAAACTGAGCTCCCCGCAAATTCCCAAATTCAAACGCTGCCACTGGACTCAAGCTATTCCTCGATTTTAAATCATTTTGAATTTCATAAACCCAACTCTTTAACCTTTTGTAAATGACAAAAAGTGCAACACATTCTTAACATTTCTGATCATTCCACACGGTGGTGGACCCGTAAGCTCATCTTTTCCAAATTTAAGCACTTAGAAATGTGAAGTGCTCCAATAAATTTAAATTGGCATATGCTACGCATATCAATGGGAAATGATTCCGGCATTAGAGTCTGGAGGTGGGGAGGGAGGACAGGCAAACCAGAGCGTCCGCTCTCCGGGATTGATTTTTAATGACGTGTTATCGATTCGGCGCCTTTTAAACCCGACGGCCTGAGGTTGGGCTTGGGCATCTATCACGCTGCAGCTGCCACGACTCTCTGGCTCTCTCTTTCGAGGTGAATGCAGGTTGCTTTCCCCGCTTGCCAAGACAGGTCCTGAGTGGATGCAGGTCCCCTGGGTAGGTCCTGGCTTGTGTCGAGCCTTCCAGGGACAAGAACTGAATAGCCACCTGGCAGAAACACAGCACATTAGTCAACTCCAGGGTTTGCAAGTGATGACATCCAATGCAAGCCAGAACGGTATTTCCTGGCTCTCATAACTGAAAAGTCCTTGGTGGGTCGGGCGTGGCTGCGTCCAGAGACTTTCTCCTGCCCCCTTCACTTTCCCTTTCGTTCTCCTTTAGCCTCTTTGCCCCACCCCCTCCAGCTCTGCTCTTCAGGTGGGAAAACGTGGGCAGGGCTCTGTGCGCTCTGTGGCTCCTGACGGTTCCAGGCTCACAGTCTCACCGTTCTGAGTCCACCAGAAAGGAGTGCTCTGCTACCAGCACTCCACAGCAGGCTCATCGGACCCACCTGGGTCACGCGCCTGGCTCTGGGCCAGTCCCTGTGGCCAATGTTCTGATTGGCCATAAACTCACTCCTGGAGCCAAGGCTAGAATGGAATCCCAAACGCTTGAGCTGGGAGCAGGGGAGCGGCAGGTGAGTCCTAGCACGAGGCGTGGAGCCCTTTCCCCAGATGTTTCTTGTTCTCTCTGTCGTGAGCAATCGTGTGTTGGATTTACCTGCTTCCCTGAAGCTAGGTGTGCCGCGAGATTTGCCGCGGTCTGTGAAACGTGAGTGGGAGTTCGGCACGTCGCTTCCAGGTGGAGACTTCAAGAGCTCCAGGCAGTGGCTGTTCCTGCAGTTTGGGACCCGGCGGGAGGAGACCCCGGAGCAGAGCCCTCGGCCAGCCTACCCGGGACAAACGCGGGAGGGAAACAAACAGGTTGGTGATTAGAAAGCACAAATATCTGAGGGTTGTTTACTGACACGGCATGCCCTAGCCCGTCCTGCATGATGCTGGTATCGGTGACAGAAGCGGAGTCCTACCAAAGCCACAACCTAAAATACATGGGATTGACTTTATAGTGGGGTAGCGAGCAGGGAGGAAACTATGTTACCTTGTGGAGAAACACTTGGCAAAACTGTCACCTGCAGTAATTTCGTGGGTAGGAAATGGCCTGCCGCTCTTGGGGAGACGCTGAAGGATGGAACGTTCGTGGTGTGTGTTGGCTGCTGTTGGCTGCGTTTGGCAAAGTATTACAAGAAAAAGATGAATCTAAAAGTAATTATCTAATTTGTAAGCAGGAATGAAGGGAGTACTCAGGGACTTCTAGGGTTGGAAGATGCAACCCCTTCTCTACCCCGAACGGTAAAAGATGAAATTGAGAAATACTTTCAGTGACGAAGGCTGATTAAAACTCAGCCTCACAAAAATATGAAATTATGAATGTAGTTGTCACGCCCATTTTAAAATGGATCAAAGCCTCTGAAAGGATTAAAGTGTTTCAGAGTAAAGACTCATTTGAGGGTGCAGGGTCCCTTGAATACTTTCAGCTGGACAAAAGTTTTGAGGGAGAAGGAAGTTGAGATCCTTTCCTTAAAGTTTAATAGATTCAAGGTATACAGAGTATCAAGCTTAAGGAGAGATGTGGAGAACTGGAAAAGGTGTCCCTCCAGTGTATCAGGAGACGGACCACTGCTGAGTGCATACCCTCTGTTGAACCTGCTAGAGAGCTGAGGTCTCAGGACAGCCGCTGACCCCAGATCCGGAGGGGGACTGGAGCTGGTAGGGCGTGGCACTTGCTTAGCTGGGTGGGCAGGATTCGGCCAGCACGGTAGACAAATGCGTGGGGGCTGATGACAGTCTCCGGGGACAGTGTGAAGTCCATGGGGGCTGCAGATGTGAGAGCAGGTGTGTATTTTCTTGCATGCTTTTCCACAAATCCCACCAGGTACTCACAAGGAAGCCTGGGGAGAATTGAGAAAGTCTCCTTTGTGCAGGCATGGGGAGAGAAAAAATAGTCACTGCAAGAGGGGTACACACACCACCCCAATTATTCCCTCTCTCCTATGGAACAAAAGCCTTAATTTGCAGAGTGAAGGGCCTCAAAAACTCTTGCACTTAAGACATCGGGAAAATCCATTGCAGTTGGGAGGGAACAGGAAAAAAAATCCTCTAGCACTGGGGAAAGGGCGTGAAAAGGTCCTGAGTGTAGAACCTGTAGCTAGAGCCTGTAAACCCATAACTGCTCTAGTTACAACTAGGGGTGGGGGTGTCACCGGTGCGAGTCCTGGAGCCAAAGCCCAGGTAAAGTGGAGTTGTTGATCAAGGGCAGGAGAGGAAGAACGCATTTGCCTTTTTCCTACTTGCATTCTCTCTGGGGCCCCGGCCTGCCTACACTGCGGGCAGATCCTCCCCACCTAGTCCACGCAGACCCACAGGCTCATCTCCTCTGGAAACGCCCTCATAGGACACCCCAAAATGCCTTACCAGGTTTCCAGGTGTTCCTAAATCCAGTCAAACTGAGACTTAAAATCGACCATCACAACGCCTTTTACGGGCTCACCAGTAAACTTCACTGAAAGCTGAGTGAGCCGTATGGAAGGTCATGCATTGTTGGAATCCCAGCCGGAAAAGAGAGAAAGAGTGGGGCAGAAAAATATTTGAAGAAATATTGGCCAAGAATTTTCCAAAGTCAATGACAGACACAAAACCACAGACCCAAAATGCCCAGGCAACACCAAGCAGAATAAATACACCCACCCTCACAAACAAAACACAACAAAAAACATTTAGTCGTGTTTCATTTAATCTGCTGAAAACAGAAAACAAAGAGAGAATCCTAAGGGCAACCAGCTCGGGGACACGCATGTTACGTGCAGAGCCGCAAGGACACTTGTTGCAGAATCCGTGCAAGCCAGAAGACAACAGGGTGACATCTCTGAAGTGCTGTGAGAAAACAGGAATCGCCTACCTGGAATCGTATACCCAGTGCAAATCTGTTGCAAAATGTAGGAGATGTAAAGCCTGACTCAGGAAAAAAAATAGAGAATTTATCCCCAGAAGGACACGTACTACAGGAAACGTCAAAAGAAGCTCTTCAGGCAGAATAAATACGATACCAGGTAGAAACTGGAATGAGTGACAGAAATGGAGTAAATGAAGGTAAAATAAAATTTATGTTATTTTTATTTTAAAATAAAATTTATTTTTTACTTTCTCTGAAATACAACTACTTAAGCAAAAAAGTATTATTTATTTTTGTATATTTATAATTAGATATATAATTATGTATTTACATATATTCATAATTTTTATATGTTTATACATATGTGAAATATATGGTAATAGTACGTAGGATGGGAGGGAAGAATTGGAGATGTACTATTGCAAGGTTCTCACGCTATATGTAAAATGATATAATATTACTTGGACGTAGACTATGATTAATCAAAACTGTATATTGTAAATCCTATGGCAGTCACTAATAAAACAATGAGAGGCAAAAATAATCAGTCAATAGTGGAAATAAAGTGGAATCATAAAAATATTCGATTAATTCAAATGATGGGAGACCAAAGAAACAGAAGCAGATGAAATGAATAGAAAAAGCTAGTGGGATAGTAGATTTTAATCCAAGCACATCAATAACCACAAATGTGTACATCTAAATATACTAATCAAAAGGCAGAGACTTCCAGGTTGGATAAAAAAGCAATATGTTATCTACAATATACTATATACGAGAAACTCCCAATATGCTATCCTCAATATACCTATATAAGAAACTAAACAGAGCTAGATTAAAAGCAAAAGCATAAAAAGAGACCGTATCATGTGAACACTGATTTCATTTCTCTTGGGTGCGTATCCAGGAGGGGAATTTCTGGGTCATGCGGTAACTCTATGCTTAGCTGTTTGAGGAGCTGCCTGACTGTGTTTCCAAAGTGGCTGTACCATCTTACATTTCCACCAGCAGTGACGAGTGTTCTGATTTCTCCACGTCCTCACCAACACTTGTTCGTGTTTGACTTTTTAATTATAGACACCCTAGTGGGTGTGAAGTTGTATCTCTTTATGGTTTTGATTTGCATTTTTCAGATGACTAATGATGTTCCGCAAATTCCTATGTGCTTATTGGCCATTTGTATATCTTTTGTGGGGAAATGTCAATCCAGATTCTTTGCCCATTTTTCAATGGGCTTGTTTGTGTTTTTATTGTTGTGGTGTAAGAATTCTTTATATATTTTAGACACAAGTCCCTTATCAGATACATGATTTGCAAATGTTTTTTCCCATTCCTTGGGTTGTTTTTCATATTCTTTTTTTTCCCCTCCTCCCCTCTGAAGGAATGTTTTTCATATTCTTAGTGTCTTTTGAGGCACAAAATTTTTTAAATTTGATGAAGTCCAGCTTATCTATTTTGTCTTTTTATTGCTTATATTTTTGGTGTCATATCTAAGAATCCATCACCAAATCCAAGGTTGTGAAGATTCATACCTATGCTTTCTTCTAAGACCTTTACAGTTTTAGCTCCTAAATGTAAGTCTTTGATCAATTTCAAGTTAATTATCATGTGTGGTGTATTGTATTGTATGGTGGAAGGTATGGGTTCAACTTAATTCTTTTCCATGTGGATATTCGGTTGTCCTGGCACCATTTGTTGAAAAGACTATTCTTTCCCCACAGAATAGTCTTGGCACTCTTGTCAAAAATCGACTGACCATAGACATCATGTGTTTCTTTCTTTGCTATCAATTCTGTTCTGTTAATCTATACAATATCTACACTTACGCCATTACCACGTCCTAATTTCTATTGCTTTGTAGTAAATTTTGGAATTGGGAAGTATGAGTTCTCCAACTTTGTTCTTTTTCAAGATTGTTTTGGCTACTCCAGGTCTCTTGTAATTCTTTATGAATTTTAGAACCAGCTTGTCAATTTCTACATAAAAACCAGGTGGGATTCTGACTGAGCTTATGTTGAATTTGTAGATCTATTTGAAGGAGTATTGTCCTCTTAACAATATCTGGTCTTTCAATTTACCAAAATGGGATTTTTTTCCCCCATTTATGTAAATTTTCTTGAATTCCCTTCAACAATGCTTTGTAGTTTTTAGAGGATAAGTTTGGCACTTCTTTTATTAAATTTATTCCTAAGTATTTTGTTCTTTTTTATGCTTTTGTAAATGAAGTTGTTTACTTAATTTCCTTTTCTGATTGTTCCTTGCTAGAGTATAGAAATGCAATTAATTTTTGTATATTGATCTTATATCCTACAACCTTGCTGAACTTATTCATTAGTTCTAGTAGTTTTTAGTGGATTTCTTAGGATTTTCTACATACAAGATCATGTTATCTGTGACCAGAGATAGTTTTTCTTCTTTCTTTCCAATCTGGATGCTTCTTATTTCTTTTTCTTGATTTATTGCCTTGGAGAGAACCTCTGCAAGGTTGAACACAAGTGATGTGAATGGAGATCCTTGTTTTGCTCCTTGTTTTGGGCAAAAAGTGTTGGTCTTTCTTTCACCATTGGGTACAATAGCTGTGGGTTTGAGGTTGAGGAAGTTCCCTTCTAATTCTAGTTTGAGTGTTTTCATGCAAGGTGTTGAATTTTTGTCAAATGCTTTTTCTGTGTCTACTGAGATGCTCATGTAGGTTTCCCTCTGTATTCTGTTCATATGGTGTAGGACAGTAATTGATTTTTGGATGTTAAACCAACACTGCATTCCTGGAAAGGATGGTGCTTGCTCATGGTATAAATTCTTTTTATATGTTGCTGGATTTGGTTTCCTAGTATTTTGTAGAGGATATTTGTATTCATGTTCATAAGGAATGAGTAATTTTTTCTCTTGATGTCTTTGTCTTATTTTGGTATTAGGGTGATACTGGTCTCATAGAATGAGTTCAGAAGTGTTCCCTCCTTTTCCATTTTCCTATTTTTGGGGAGTTTGTGATGCACTCTTCCAAGTGAAGAGGTAGTAACAAAAGAACAAGTATTAATTCTTGTCTTTAAATGTTTGGTAGAATTAATCAGTGAAGCCATCTGGGCCTGGGCTTTTCTTTGTGTATAATATTTTAATTATTTATTCAGTCTCTACTTGTTAAAAATCTAGTCATATTGTCTATTCCTGAATTTAGTTTGGTGGTTTGTGTATTTCTAAGAATTTTTCATTTTATCTAAGTTATCTAATTTATTCACATACAATTGTTCACAGGAGTTCTTTATAACCCTTTTTATTCCTGTAAGATCAGTAGTAATGTTCCCTCTCTCATTTCTGATTCTAATAATTTGAGTCTTTTTCCTTTTTTTTCCCTTTTGTTAATATAGCCAAAGGTTTATCAATTTTGTTTATTTTTTCAAAGAGTCAGCTTTTGGTGTCATTGATTTTTTTTTCCTATAGTTTTTCTATTCTCTATTTCATTGATTTCCACTTTAAATTTTGTTATTTTCTTTCTTCCTTTAAGTTTAGCTTGCTCTTCTTTTTCTACTCTCACAAGGTGGAAAATTAGGTTATTGATTTGAGATCTTCCTTCCTTTTTAATATTAATATAAGAATTTACAACTATAAATTTTCCTCTAAAAACTTCTTTAGCTGCATCTCGTAAGTTTTAGAATATCGTATTTTCCATTTCTTTCATCTCAAAGTATTTTATAATTTAACTTTTGATTCCTTCTTTGACTTGTAGGTTATATAGGTATATATATAGTTGAATTCCCACACATTTGTTAGTTTCGCAGATATCCTTCTGTTACTGATTTTTAATTTTATTTCATGTGGTTTGAGAACATGCTTTGTCTTATTCAATCCTTTTAAATTTATTTAGTTTTGTTTTATAGCCTAGTGTATGGTCCATGCTGGATAACGTTCGTTATGTGCATTTGAAGAGAGTATATGTTCTATTGTTGGATAGAATGTTCTATGTATGACTGTTAGGTCTGGTTGGCTGTTGTTTGAGTTTTCCATTTCCTTTGTATCTGCCTAATGTTCTATCAATTATTAAAAATGGGTATTGAAATTGACAAATATTACTGTTAACTGTTTCCCCCAGATTCTCTCTAGCAAACCAGCTGGCCTGCAGTTTAGCCCATATCTCCAATGATTCTACAAATTTCCTCTCAATTGCCTTTTATCACAACCTCCATTGTTTCTGAGGGTGCCCTTAGGCTTGGGCTTCTCTTCACACTATGTTACAAATGAGGTCAACTCCTTGTAAAGAGGTCCAGAGATCTCTGCTTTAAGACCTACTTCTTATCCTAGGCAAAAATCTTCGATCCGTGGCTCTGGAGCTGAGAGTTGAAACCACGGCACATGTCTCTCTGAGTGACATCCCTACTTCAGAAGCTCAACACTGAAAACTATAAAGCACTGAGGAAGGAAATCAAAGAAGACCTAAATAAATGAAGAGATATCCGTGATCATGGATTGGAAAATTCAATTTGGTTAAGACGTTAATTCTCCCCAAATTTTTCTAGAAATTGGTCACAACCTTATTTAAAATACCCAGGTTTTAAAAATAGACATTAGTAAGCTTTTCCTAAAATTTATACATAAAGACAAAGAAAACTAGAGGAGCCAAAACAATTTTGAAAAAAAAAGAACAAAATTGGAGGATGCACACTACCTGATTTCAAGGCTTCCTATAAAGCTACACTAATCAAGACAACATGGTATTAATAAAATAACAGTCACATAGGTCAGTAGAATTGACAGTCCAGAAATAGACCTACACAAATGACTTTGACAAAGATACAAAGGAAGTTCAATGGAGAAAGTACAATCTTTTTAAGAAATTGTGCTCAAGCAATTGGCTTTTCCTATGCGAAAAACCTTGACCCCGGTCTTATGTCTCATTAAAAAAAAAAAAAAAAAAAAAGGAACCCACCACGCCCCTAAAATGAATTATAAATGTAAATGTAAAATGTGAAACTGCAAAACTTCTATAATAAAACGTAGGACAATATCGATATGGTTGTAAATTAGGTAGAATTTTTAGATGTGTTACTGAAAGCATGATCCATGAAAGAAAAAAAATAAATTGGGCTTCATTAAAGTTAAAAACTGTTGCTCTGGAAAAGTCACTATCAAGAAAATGAAAAAAACAAGACACACACTGGGGAAAAAAAATATCTGCAAATCACATTTGTGACAAAGGACTTGTGTCCAGTATACATAAATAACTTTTAAAGTTCAACTACAAGTCAATAAATAAGCCAATTTTTAAAATGAGTAAGAAGTCTAAATAGACACTTCACCAAAGAAGATTTACAGATACGAAAGAAGTATATGAAAAGATTCCTAATAATATTAGTAATTAGGGAAATGCAGATTAAAATTACAAACAGCTATAACCATACTCCTGTTAGAATGGCTAAAATAAGAAAGTGTTGGCCAGGATGTCCAGTAACCGGAACTCTACTAGATTGCTCATAGAACCAGCAAATGTTAAAATCACTTTGGGAAATGATTGCAAGTTTCTTATAAAGTTAACTATACTCAGCAATCCCACTCTTAGTAAATAAAAGCTTATGTTCACATAAAGACCTGTATGCAAATTTTTATAGCAGCTTTATTCACAATGGCCAAAAACTGGAAAGAGCACAGGTGTTTTTCCACCAATGAACAGATAAACAAACTGGGGGGTACTTCCTTGCAATGGAATACCACTCAGCAATGAAAAAGGAACAAACTAATTATACACACAAAAACAGGGATGACTTTTATATGCATTTGGATAAGTGAACAAAGCCAAAATCTAAAGATTCAATGCTTTATGACACCATTTATGTGACATTTTAGAAAAGACAAAACAATAGAGATGGAGTTAAGAGTTGAGGTTGGAGGCAGAAATGGACCCCAGAGGGTCTGCATGAGGGAATTTTTGGGTGAAGGAGTCATGACTGTGGTGGTGAATATCCGAGTAGTTATTTGTCAAAACTCATAGAGCTGTGTATCACAGAGTATAAGTCAAAAAACAAAGACAGAATGGAGGGGAAACAGAAAAATGAAACACACATTGCAATGAATGAACCTAACTGTGCTACAAGCAAATGACCTACTGGGGAAGCAAAAAATGAACCTAAGTTACTTTGTAAAATATTCAGCATTTCACTGAATGATGTAAAGCTGAAGACAAAAAGAACTGTAGACAGTTGCCTTATTTTCATTAGTGAGTTGTTTCTCATGGCGGTGTGGGTTAGCAGTGCTCAAACTACTTTATGTGTGTAGAAGAGGTGAGCAGAGAAGTGCAGTGTAGATGGTGAGAGCCAGGTTTCTCGCTGTTGCAAAAAGAAGCTGCCAATAAGGGAAGGGGGCAGGCTGGAATGACCCTTATGACGATGGACTGGACTCGGAGGTATTGGTGTGAATTCACTTTAACAAAACACATACACGCAGATGGATACAGACATAAATACAAACACGTGTGTGTGCATGGGGACATATACATCAGATATTTCCAAGTCCTGTTGGCTGAGGTGGTCCAGAAGCAATGACACCTTGGTGACAATGGACATACCTCATGGTCTAACTTGGTTTCTAAGTATCATTCTTCAATCAAAGGAACAAGAGCTTGTTTTAGAAGTGGTTGATTCCAGTACAGGGGCAGGGATAATACAAGATGAGCCTGTATTATTGCTTAGAAAAGCAATAATGCTTAGAAATTGCTTAGAAAAGAAGGGGGCATGTTGGAAGGGGACAGGCCACCCTGAAAGAGGCCCCAGTGGGCAAGGCTCAAACCATTTGAGCAACAAAGTAAATAGTGATGATATTGAGTTATAACGCAATAAAGTATACATATCTATGTGTTAATTCTTTATCTATTGGCCTAAATAAAGAATTAAGCAAAAGGGGAGAAGGTGTAACTCCTCCTTACAGAAGAATCACCATTACTAAATGTAGAAGAAGTGAGGAAAATAGAAAGTCATATTAAACACAGTAGAAACTGTTGCAGGTAAGATTTTACTGATGTATGCTAAAATTAGAGGGCAGAAGTTTGAGCCAATACAGAATATTTGCATAGTCTCAAAGTATCTCCCCCAAGATATTTATAAATTACAAAAGGAAAAATTGTAACTTGCCCGTGGAGAAACCTGGCAGATGCCACCTAAACAGTGATAAAAGAGCAACCTCACCAGGAGAGAGTCACGCGCACACCACAAAACCCCCGGTCCAGTGCGCTGGGAGGGACACGCATTTCTGTGGGTGGCAGTGACGCAGTTCCCAATGCCCACAGACTCACCGCGAGGTCTGGGACTCACTGCCACTCTCTGGGCTTCAGTCCCCCCGTGAGCATCCAGGAATTGGGGTAGATGAAGGAAATGCTTTCAAATATGTTTGTTTGTTTTTGCCAAGGAGTCCTGTCCCTTAAAATGTTGAGACCAAGTGACTCTGAACCTGCGTAAAAATGCAAACTCTGAAGATGACCAGAAGCAACATCAAACAAACCCAAACTGAGGAAGAGTCTAAATGATAGTCCTCTTTAAAATGTCAGGGTCATGAAAGACGAGAGGAGCCTGAGGAACTGTCACACACTGGGGGAGATGAAGGAGACATGCCCACCTGGAGCTCTCGGTTTGCTCAGTGTTGGTGACTGCACTGTGTCCATACGAGATGCTGTGTCAGCTGTCCTGGGGGAGGGACATAGGAATTCTCTCTGCAAATTTGTGCAACTCTTCTGTAAGTATGAAATTATTTTAAAAAACTAAAATACAACAAAAAATAAGGGAGGGAGAGAGATGTGAGGACAAAGAGAGCAAAGAGCGGTTTGCAGGATTTTATCTCAAGAGAACTGTGGGCCTGGTAGTGGTCCGCAGCGTCTACCAGAGCAAGTAGATGAGCAGCGGATTCACTCGGTGGATTCTGTTGCCAAAAGTATCATCAGCCTGAACTTTTAAAAGAGACTCTGACTGTTTGAGTCTTAAAGTCACCCTTGGGCTCCCAACCCTCTGTGTGTAGGGAATGGTGGGACAAAATGGGTCAGTCCTCAAGGAGGTCATATTACCAACACACATGTTAGGCCACAGAATCTTCTAGATGGCAGAGCTGGGGGCCAGGAAGCTACAGCCATGGAGCAGAATCAAAGCCTAATCAGAGGAAAATGTTCCAGGGTAAAGGACCTAAAATGTCTCTCTGGCAGGCTCTGGGAATAGCGTGGCCGGGTGTTTGCTGGGCGTGGGTGCTTAGTCTCTGTCCCACCACAATAGATGGGACACCGTGGCACATGCACGTTGGGCTGGGCTGTCAGATACTTTGTCTTTCAGTTGCAAGTTTCTGGAGCAAGAGGACCTCTGTCAAGCTGGGGCTGGAACGTGTGATATGTGTGAGGAGGGTGAGACGAAACATTTAGTTGGTAAAAGTGCAATCTTTGGTAGCGCTTAGCACTGCTCATTTCTAGATCTGCTTGTGTTCTCTCCAGACAGGCAGTGAGATTGCACCCTGTCACCCCCTGGAAGTGACGCAGGGCCACCCACCTGCTCTGGCGGCTTCTGTGCCGATGCATTTCACAACTGGTGCAGGACTCGCCGATGTTCTTCCCCTGCTACAGTCACCACCACGGTCTGGAGGTGGCTGCTCCTCAGCCTGGATCCCAGAGTGCGGGAACACAGAGCAGAGTCCCCGCCGAGCTGAGATGACTTGGGGTTAGTGCGAGAAGCTCACACTTGTGGTTTTAGGACACAGAGTGGGGGGTGCACACAGCCTGTCGCCACGGAACCCACCGGTCGAGGTCAGAGTGGACGCCGGGCTTGGAAACCAGACGCCCAGCACCGCTGAGAACTCAGATTCCCTTCAGACCAGACAGGATGTGTCATCTGGCTACACCAGTAAGGTACTGATAGCTCAGGCATTTCAACAGCCCTTTTCTCTTGTCGGCTGGGGAGGGACTCGACTTTGTGACGCTCAGGAGAAGACTGGCCCCGGGACTGGGTCTGGGGGAGGTTGGCCAGGCCTTTTCTTCCATGGTCGTTTTGCTTTTAAATCCAGCCTTCCTGGGATATCTAAGTGGCCGTAACTACTGCCCCGTCTGCAGGGGAAAGAAGGGGCCGGTCCAACCAAAGGGTGGGAAGGTGATGTGCATGGCTGTGGGGTCCCCTTGCCATATTGTACCTGCCGCGTAGCCTTGGACTCGGAGCCAGAGACCTGGTTTTAGTCCTCGCTGCCGGCAAGCTCACTGAGTGGTCTTGGACCAACTGCTGCTCCCTAGCCTTGGTCTTCTGGTGTGCACTGAGGAATTGGGGTCGATGAAGGAGATGCTTTCAGATAATCTTGTTTTTGTCAAGGAGTCCTTTCCCCCCAAATAAAAACATAAGGCAGAGTGGCCCTGAACCTGTCCTCAGCTGCCTGTCTTCTGTCCCCAAAAGAGCAGTCGCCCTGCATTTTCCCCAAGGAACCCCTAGAGCTCCTTGAAACACAGTTTGGAAACCCCTAAGGGCTCATCTAGCTCAGATAGACTGTGACTTTTCAAGATGGCAGGAGACATTGTGCCTGTCACACCTCAGGCTCCCTGAACTTGGTGGGGGGAGCTGTTGGGCTGGGGACCCCCTGGCTTCTTAGCCCAGAGCCCTTGTCCACTCACAGCTCAGCTGGCACCCGACAGAGGTGCTCGCCGTGCCTGGGTTGGAATGATTAAAGGAAACTCAAAAAGAGAATCAGTCTTCCCAGACAAAGGTAGGTTTTCATGCCCTGTTTGTTAACATCCAGATCACGAGGGCAGCCCCAATTGTGCACACCTCGTACTCCGAGAAAAACCGAGAAAGGGTTTGGAGTCAAACTGCTTTGGGTCCAAATTCCTCAATTTACCGAGACCTTAGGGGGAAACGTTACTTCAGTCCTGTCTGCCTCAGTTTTCTCATCTGTAAAATAGACTTTCTAGAATAACAGGAAGTGGCCTGTAATACTGTGAGAGGTGAAAGAGTTGACACATGTAACAGCCTGAGCCTGGTGCCTGGCAAGGAAAATGTGTTTTTGATCCTCCTCCTCATCATCCTCATCATCATCATCATCACCACACCAGACCAGATGGGTCATTTCCCAGTCTGCTGTGAACATCTTGCTCAATACACAGGTGTCCCTGAGCACCTGGCTCCTGATCACCAACCCACCAGCCCTGTCCCTGTGCCCCACCGTTCTCTGCACAGGAGGAGAGACTGGTAAACACGTGGTGGACTGGACAGACGTGGCTGAACTGGTGCTCTCCAAGCTGTGCTGTCCCAGTAAAGACCAATGATTTCCAAGCATGGTCAATAACATTCTGTTTATAGTGGGTTGCAACCTACTACAATCTTTATAACATTCCAACACAAGTAGTTCCAAAATGAAAAACATATGCCAAGGCCAACACCACCAGAAACACCAGCAAGTACCCTTTTAACCCTCATGGGGCCACATATGGATGAACAATTACTTGGTCCCCTATATTTCCCATAATGGATGACCATTCTCATCAGAGTGTAGACCTATCCAAGACTGTTGTGTTTCAGTGTGGCCCTGAAGGAGTTAAGTGAAATAAAGAATATTATCAATATTGTATCAGTCACAGATGAGAAACTACATACCAGGATCAGTGTAATTCATTCATTGGTTTATGGACACCGAGTCCTCCGGGGACTGTCACAAATCCACTTGATGTTCCTGAGTGTGAGATTTAGCATTTGGATCTTTGATTTAGCTGAAAGAAGTGTAAAAACTCATGCAGTCAGACAACTCCCTACAGGCGATTCATCTGTGTTGGCTTTTACGTAACAGTTATTCCAATCAAGTGTCAGCAGTAACTTAAGCTCCATAACTTGCCTCTGAATTCACGTTTCTGTGATGCCAGAACACAGAGGAACAGTGGCAGAGACAAGGATGCCTCTGGGAGGAGGGAGCCGTCTTGTTCTCGTTGCTCCGGAGGGGCAGGCACACCTGGGGAGGCCCTGGTCTGAGGCTTCCAGGGCTCCAGTCCCACACGGTCTTGTGTGTCTTATGCAGAGTGTCGGGGTGGGGTGGGGGTGGGAGGGCTGTGAGCCCAGGGGACAGGGGCGTGAGGGTTCTCAGAGCTGTATTTGGCTGTTGTCCAGGTGCTCAGGGGGGCCCCAGGTCCACAGCTGACCCCTGGCTAGCTCAGCAGGGAAGGAAGGTCTGAAGACCTGGGTCTGATCAGTCAACCCGAGTTGGAGGCCAACCTGGGCAGTTAGTGACTTCATGGACAGTGCCTAGTGGTTTTCCTGTTCTAGAATTTCTGCTCTAGAGTTTCCCTCCACAGTGGCCTCTGTCCAGTTCTAGGTCTCCTTCTCATTTCTCATCACCTGTGCCAAAAGTGGGGGGAGGAAGGAAGACGGAGGGGTGCTTCATCTTAGTGCCTCCAGTGAGACTAAAAATGCAAGAGGATTGCTCTGTGCATAATTTCAGAGAGATAAATAGAGCAACGCAAGGGCATATCTATATGAACGGGTTTCAAAGAACCCTTATTAATAGACGATGTTTATGATGGGCTTGACGAGGGTTGGCACCAAGTGGTGGAAGCCCTTCCAAGAATAAAGCATTTACTCCTCAAGCAAACTTGGGGGGAAGACTCATTTACCACCCCCCGTTTGTAGGGTGTGGAGTGGTTAAGAAGTTGAGCAAGGTCTTACGGCTCGTAAGACAGCACAGCTGGTCTTCCAAACGGGGTCTGCGGACCTGGAGTGCAATGCCCACACCGCCGTGTCCGCACGCTGCATGTCTTGTGGTGGCGAGCCGTGCCGTCCCCCCGCCACGTGCTGAGGACGCTTGCAGGCTGCAGAAGGGGCTGTGCCAGCCTCAGCTTTGGGCTTTTCCCTGGGTGGGGGGCTCTTGCCAACCTCCTGCAGAAGTAGTTCGCAGACAGGGTAGCTGTCACTATAGGTGCCCGAGGAGGAACCTGACGGGACCTCGCCGAGCAGGGAGGTTGGCACGAGGACCCTATTGTGGTGGGCGCTGAGCTGGAGGGTCCAGGGTGATGCTTTGCCGAATTCCACACTCCAGGCTCTCCTGAGGGAAACTTGCCTTCTTGCCAGAGAGGAGCCAGCTGTGAGAATCTGACGTTCGCTGAGGCAGGACAAGAACCAGTCAAGCGGGTGACAAGTCTGGTGACATCACACAGAGGGCAGAGCAGGAAGACAAGGAGCTGGAAACATGGGATGTTGGGGCCCCTGCAGGATGGAGCAAAGGTTTCTTCCTAACAGAGGTTCTGGAAGGATAGAACGGATGGGAGAGGAGACAGGCAATTTCTGGAGAGAGAATGGATGAGAATTTTCCAGAATTCATGAAAGACATGAATCTTCAGAATCGAGAACACAAGAGACCCAAGCAGGACAATAAATAAATAAATCTACCACAGGACACATCACAGTAAAAAAACAGAAAAAAATTAGCCCAAGTCACAAGGGCGTTTATTGAGGAGACAGGAGGGGCTCCCCGGGGGTCTGGGCCTTCGCCAGGCAGCTGCTTCTGCAGTGCTGTGCTTCCCGCTGCCCCCTCTGCGCTGGGGCTCGGGGATGCGCACACTCTAAGCCAGCACCTGGGCAGGAAGGTTGGAACGGAAACCGCAGGAAAGTCCCCATCCTTGAGGGAGGCGCCGCTGGCACTTGCCACACCCTTGAGTGCGAGCAGGTGTCATGGAAACGGGCAGGGCCTCGGCCACAGTGGCCCTGGGGTGCACCTGCCATGCACCCCTGGGTTCTCTCTGCAGGCTGCGTGGGAGGGAGGGAGCATCAGCCCCGTCTTACAGGGGTTCACTGCCCTGCGGGTGAGGGTCGGAGAGGTGCCGGAATGAGCACCCAGGCAGTCCAGGGCCTGGAACTTCAATTTTCTTCTAGAGGAAACACGGAGCTGTCAAAGGTGGGGGAGAGGGAGGGTATGCGATGACATTTGGGAAAAAATGAATGGGCACGATTTAATTTTACATGCACAGGATTTAACCCAGCCATGTTCACGGAACACCTACTGTCGTACGCTCTGCTGTAAGCCCCCTGGGAGTGCCTTTGGCTTATCCACAAGGTTAGCCAGTGTTGCTTGCGTGATGGGGGGGGGTCCAAAGCCAGCCCTGTGTCCTGGGTGCGTTTCTCACCTCTGCTGGCCCCAGGGAGCCGGGACAGTTCACATGCAGTGGCTTCCTCAGGCTCCAGTGCTTTTTAAGAGTTCTGACTTGAAGCTGTTCCATTTGGGAGGCTTCTCCCTAGCATTTGGTATGGAATTATTACCAAATGCTAGAGAGGAGCCCTGCCAAATGCTGTATATCAGCTAAAACCCAAACTCCTAAACAATGAAATATTTATAATAAAAACAGACCCCAGAGAGGGGCACAGACTGGGGCACCCAGCTGCTGAGGGGCTCCTGACTAAGGTGCTCCAGGTCGGTCCTGCCTGCCGGTCCAGGTACAGCCGTCGAGGCACCGGGTGCAGCTGGGCAAGGCCTCACTCAGGAAGAGGAGATGCCGCAGGTGGTCTGCGATCTTGTCAGGTGAGAGGACACGGCTGAGCCTTCTCCCTGGAGTCCCTTTTCCCTGTTTCCTTCTGGATTGTTCAGCATTCAGCAGGCACTCAATAAATGCTGACTGCCCACAAGTGTGGATACTTCCAGTAACAGCAAAACCTCGCCCATCTGGAAGCCACAGGGAATGGGGTCCAGACAGCTGAGTTTTGTAGATGGAGCCATAAATTATTTTCATGTAACATTTTCAGATGGAAATATTTCTGAGATGCGGTGCACATTTCCTCTCCTTCTCTCTTGGAGAAAGTGGAGCACCATTAACCTTTCCGTAATGGCTCGGGGTTGCTGTGCAAACCTCAGATGCCACTCGGGAGGTAATGCCGCCCTCGGGGCTCGTGAGGGGTACAGGGTGCTTGCCCTCTGCTAATGGCCTCAGTTCCAGGAGCTTCCTCCCGTTGCCCAGCCTGCTTCCTGGAGATTTTTGGGTTCTTCCTTCATCATCAGGCCTCCAGTTTCTGCCGTTGTTCCTGTGATCATCTCTCCCTTCCTAAATTACATCCCTGTCGGTCCTGGACCAGAGACCAGAACCCCAGCTTATTAGCAATATATGTAAAGTAAATGTTCACCTGCTCTGACTGAGCATCCGCCACGCCTGAGTTAAGTGCAGAAACTTTAGGCTCTGTAGTCACTGTTTGGGCCACTCCAAGTCATTCCTGCTTCACAGCCGTATCTCAGAAAAGCGCTACTCTTCATCAGTGTTGCTCAGCAAAACCCTGAGAGCACCAACCACCTGTGTCCAAACCCCCACGCAAACTAGACTTTGCAAACCTTTTCAAAAGAACTGCACTTCTTATGATCATCTTTAAACAATGAGCAAAGCACGTTGGCTGTTACTTCTCCATTTGGAAGATCAGGAAACTGAGGCCCAGAGGGAGGTCACAGAGGACAGACGACAGAGCTTGGGCACACCAGGAGGTGGTGATGCGGTTAGCAGCTGAACAAGTGTGGATCCCAGGAGGATCAAGGTGTGCAGTAAGGGGACGTTTGAGAGTCTGACGCAGAGGGCATTTATGGAGGTGTGAGCAGGGCTGAGAGATCCCACGACAGACAGGGAGGGCTCACGGGTAGCAACTTGGGGAACCACTGTGTCCCTCTTTGTGCCCTTAGCTGTGAGCACAGGGACTCCGTGTGTGTCAAGGGAAGGGAGCAGAGTTCTGTAGCCTGGTGAGAGACGGAGTCACAGGGTGGGCAGCCCACAGGAGTGAGGGCAAAGTGGGAGGAGCCTGGGCACCGCCACACCCTGGGCTGCTGGGGGCAGGTGGGGGACCCCAAACTCTCTTTCCTCCAGCCCTCCAGCCTCTTGTGGGCATCTCCCATTGCTGAACTGATCACGAGGCCAGAGCACAAGCAAGCCGGGGATGGAGTCCATAGACGTGGGCATGAGCCAGCCGCCTGGGCCCAGAGTGGGGTGCCGAGGATGGGGGGAGAGCTCAGCACAGAGCCCGATGTGAACAGAAGCAGGCTGGCCCGCAGCAGTGCTGCTCGGAAGATGTTCCTCTAGGGCTCACCGCCTCCGCCCACGAGCACCTGCCCTGCCAGGTGGGATGGCAGTAAGTACCTCTGGGACTCATGCCTCATCTCCACCTCAGAGAGGAAGACTGTGCTGTAAGCCGTCTAGACCAAGCTGCTGCTTCCTTCCTCCCCCCAGCTCAGCTCTGCTTGGCTGCCCAGGTGCGTGGGGATGAGGGCCGTGCAGGGTGGAGGGAGGTGCACACGCGGGTCTGGAAAACACACCCGGAGCAGCCTGGGCTCGCCGCTTACATGCATATCTTCCCCGAGCCCTTGCTTTCTGCGTCAGCAGAGTGGCACCGATCTGTCCCTGTCTTGGTGGTTGTGACGTGCGAATGAGAAGGCATGTGAGGAAGTCTTTGATAAGTTATAAGGGAGATGTTGGGTCGAGGTCCCTGTTGCACTTCCTCCCAGGGCTCAGTGGGACATTCGCTCCTCCTGTCCTCGATGTTAGGCACTGCTCACCGGGCCTGGCACCTCTAAATAGCAGAAACATTTCCTCTGTTTTCAGAAAACCCTAATTGTCTCATAGCAGTCACCAGAAAGGCCAGGCAGGTAGGGCAAAAACGTCTCAGGGTGTTGACGTGGGATGGAATCACTGTCGTCTGGCTTCCTGGGGTGACTGGGTGGATTTCACACTAAACGAGCCACAGTTTAGGCATCGCAGTGACTGCTTCTAAGGACAATATGGTGGGGTGGGGGCACTTGGGGGGTGGCCATGACCTGTTCCACCTGCCCAGTGAGTTATCTGATTGGCGTCGCTGCCAGGTTGGACTTTTCCTACATCAGCGGCTGTGCATCCACCAGTCCACGCCGGGAAGGCCAACTTCCCGCCTGCACTTGTGAAAAGAAGAATTCATAACATACCTACCCAGAGCCCGTCAGGCATTCCACAGAGATTAGAGAGGAGGGCAGAGGGCAAGAGTGAGCCCAGATGAAATGTAGTCCCCAAATCAAGTTCTCTTACATAAGCATGAGTGGACGCTCTCTGCAGGAAGCAGTACTCACTGGGGTCGGGGGGCGGGGGCAGAGCACTCAGGGCTTGCAGGGCCCCCCCAAACGCCTGCACAGCCCTGAACTGCTAAACTAAAGGGCTGAGACATTCTAAGTCCATGCTCCTTCTTATCTAATGGGGAAAACCCCATATAAAGCATTTACATATCACGGATGGGAATAGTGAGGGCTGACCCTGTTCCAGGCATTGCACTGAGTCTTCTCAACATGCCCACGGGCTGGGGGCCCATTTTTCAGATGTGGAAGTTGAGGCACAGAGGGGTTAAGTAACTTGCCTGAATCCACACGGTTCTCGAGAGCTGGTGCTGGGGTTTGAAGCCAGCTGGTCTGGCGCTAGAGCCACTTTACGGTCTGTGCTCTCTGCTCCGCCACTCTGTGGTACTCTTCCTCCCTTCCTCTTTAGAGCAATAGCAAAATCTCCGCCAGTGGCAAAAATGACTTGAGTGAGCCAGGGGTAGGAGGTGGGGGACCTAGGAGCAGAGCTTCTGAGTGGGCGGCAGACAGGGGAGTTGGGTGAAGCTTCTTCCATGACGTCTCACCAATACTGGCTGGACAGACGCCTCCCTTGGCCGCGCAGTTCATGGCAGCAGTTAGAGCAAAGAGACACATTGTTTCTTTTGAAACCCAGAACGTTCTGTTTGTCCCCTGCTTGGGACTGAGAGACATCCCTGGGGTTCCCTAGAGCCGAAGGGTGAGCGGGGGGGACAACAGGAACCTGCTGGCAATTGTTCCACCGTGAGAATTAGACAACTTGTTTATTTGCAGCAAATGTGAGTGTCTGAGGGTTAACAACCTCTTAAGAGCCTACGATAAGCCCTAAAGCCCCCGGTGCATAAGTAGGCAAAGGCAGGGAGACACATGAGTCCGGGAAGCACAAGTTGGGACGATCTTTCGGGAAGGAAAGTGGGCAGTGCCTATGATGAACCCCCAAAACCTCCACACCCACTGGCCCAGTAGTTTCACTTCTATCAATGGATCCTAAGAAAAGGAGCAGAGATGCAGATGAAGGTTTAACCCTGAAAATGCTCACTCTAATACCTTTAAGTACAAAAAGAACAAAAAAAATTAGAAACAATTTAGATGCTCCAAAATAAGGTTGTTTAAATAAATTATGTTGCATCCATTTGATGGAACATTATGTAGCTATAAAATCATGTTTTCAAAGAATATTTAATGACCTGGGGAGATACCTTGTGCTACAAGGTTAGAGAACAAAAGCAGGACACGAAATTGTTTATACAAAATGATTGGAAGTTTGTGAAAAAAAGTTGGTATGTACAGAAAAATTCTTGGAAGAAAAAACACAAAAGGCTATTAGGGTGAGATTAAGGGAAATATAATCGTTGTCTTTGTACGTTACTATGTTTCCTAATTATTCTTCAATGTGCATCAAGGGTTACTTTATATCATAGAAAATTACCGTTAATTCTTAAAGGTTGCAACTAATTTTTCTAGTGGTGGCAGCACACTTTAAGCAATGCTGCTCACACATGTGTGAATGTGTGTATATATGTATTCATTCACTCAATTAGTCAATAAAGGCAAAGTGCTTAAAACAGCATGGCATGCGATATGAATTAAATTGAATTGTTAGGTATGACCTGTCAATTTCTTGATCAGTTCCATCAGCATTTCCTAATCTCTGTACTGTGCCAAGGACTGGACTGGGCCCAGGGTCCAGCAATGAATCATGTTTGGGGTTTTCCCATGTGGACCTTTCCAGCCTTGGGTAGAGAGGGGGCTCCCACAAAGAAAGGCTTAGATGGTATCCCTAAAAGAGCAGCTACAGCCAAGGAAAGTCCTCAGTTCTGAACTCTCAGAGGCAGATAAGGGGGGTGGACAAGATGGCATCTCAAACACTCAACCCGAATGAGAAAGTTTGTTCTCGGTCACCGGCGTGGTTCCCTACTTTCCTTCCCATTCCCCTCGGTGCCAGAAGCCGGGCTCCACCCTGCCCGCTGACCCTCCTACGCACAGGCTGTAGAACCCCCTTGGAGATTCCAGAGTGTTCATGGGGTCTGGAGTGCCTCAGAACTGCGGGTGCAGATCCAGCCGGCCAGAGACTCTCCAGGAACACAAGTCTCTCCCCCCATGGAGCCACCCTCCCACCTCCCCACACTGCACCCCCTAACTCCACTTTGCCTCCCCTTGGAACCTGGCACCATCTACATGGATTTGACCCTCAGCACGTACCCCTTTGCCCCAAGTCTTTCCTTTCTGGTTCCCCCAAATCCATGAGACTCCTAAGCCCTTTGGTGGAATCAGGATTTAAAACAAAGTCGGCACAGTGGTGATTCTTCCCGGGCCTCTGGCCCGCCACCCACCCTGAGCTCTGTGGTCTACACCCTGCAAGGCCCAGGGAAATCTCTCTACTGGGGTGGTCTGTATCACGGGGCTCTCAGGTACTGGACAGAGAAGGGGACTTGCTTTTTGCCTTAACTTTATCATTCTCATTTGTTTTCCAGCTGCTGCCTTGTCGAGTTGCTGCCTGGCAGGTGATAAAGCTTCACATCTACCCAGGTAAGCCCTGGAGATGGTCCTCAGTGATTCTGCTAGACCCAGGTAGACCAGGTTACCTCTATGAGCCTAAGGCCAGGTGTAAGCTTTTCTGAAAAACTACATTTTCCCAATATTTGCTGCCTTTTGTTTCTTGTGGCAAATAAGATTTTTACCTCTTCCCAAGGTAAAATCAGGGCTGAAAATTGGAACTTCGGAAACGTGGGGGCCAGCCAGGTCACGGCTGTGTGCTGCACGGTGCGCACATTTACAGTGTGGGAAGGGGTGTCAGAGCCAGCAACATCGTAAGGAAGCTCACTCTCCAATCCCCACCAGCAGTTGCCTTTCATAAGTCGATACTTTGTGTCAACCTGTACTCTTAACAGTCCCCCAAATTTAGAACTTACTGTGGCCCATTTAACTGACTTCTCCTCTGTAGGCAAACAAAGCACAGGCCACATTCTGGCCCCAAAGTCCGCTAGCTTCATGGCTTTTCTCAGACACCAGAGCCCAGAGCTGATGCTCCTGTATCCACTCAGGACAGTTCCACAGTCTTGCAAGGAAATAGGCACGTGTATCTGTGACTATGTCGAGTAGCACTAGGCACATTGTCTTGGCCTTTGACTAACTCACACAATGGCACCATGAAGACACCCAGGTTGGCCCTGCTTTAAAAGTAAGCCTGATATAGGAAAATTAGAATTATAAATACAATACCATTAATTTGTTATTTCAGAACATGACCATTCATTTTACAAAAGATGTTGTCTGTCGAGATGCCTTAAATAACCAGCTCTCCCAGTGCAGCAAATCAGATTCAATTTACAAAAATTTAATTTACAAACATCTTTTCTGGCACAGAGCTATTATGCAAGCAAGGCACACCTGTAGCTTTAAGAGGATTCTGGTAAGTTCTTTGCTCGTTCTTGGAGAGAAGACAGGGCCATGCTTTGCTTTTCCACCCCCAGCTCCAATCTTGTTTTTGAGCTCTCTGGGCCCTGGCCCAGGTGTTCCTTATTCTTGTCAGGTGCTAGGTATATCAGGTCTCAGTCTGTGGCAAGTGACAGAAAACCCAAAGCAAACTGAATTAAGTTAAAGGAAATTTATCTGCTTCCGAAACAGAAGGGTGCAGGTGTGGTGCTGGCTTCAGGGGTGGCTGGATCTAGCAGGACCATTTCTCTGTCTCTGTCCTGACATAAGTGCTGTTGGCACTATTCTCAGTCTCCTCTCGATGGTCCCCGGAAGCTCTCTGGTCTCCCGGTATGGGGATGGACATTACAGTTCTCCAGCAGTTCAACCTCTCTGCTAGCACCTATTAAAAACCAAAATCCAAGATCTACTCTGATTGGGCCAGCTCAGGTCACCTGCCTATTTATGAACCAATCACAGCATCCAGAGGGATGTGATGATGCCCTGACTGGCTGGAACCTGAGGCAGGAGCTCTACTCCGATGCCCTCAGGGTGGGAAAGGGGAGGCAGGTGCTGTTGCTGGGAGAAGGTGCGTGTTCTGCCAGGACAACAAGTGTTACTATGCTGCGACTTCTTCCCTCTGTTGGAAAAACCAGAAGAGATGTATAGCGTTTATTTAAAAAAAAATTTTTTTTAAGCTTGTGGGACAGAAACACTGTGGGTCTGGGACCAGTAGTTGGTAACAAAATAGCCAAGGAGGTCAGATTCTCTCCCAGTTTCTTCTTATTCAGGAATCACCTTCCACCACTAAGGGCCCCCCGGTCCCCGCTCCCAACCCTGCTCTCAGGGGAGTCTTTGGAAGGTTATACCCCTGGGCCCTCTACAGATCTGGCATCTTTCTTCTGCTTGAAGAAGGTGGCCATGAATGGGGTCACCATTTTCCTGAAACCATGACTGCGAGTGATCAAAGGGGCTTTACAGACGGTTGGAGGTTATCTTTCCACAGAGGGAAACTGAGGCAGGGGAGGAGGGAAGTTGGCCCCTGTATTCACAAGTGTCCTGGTCCTCCTTCCAAGCCAGAGCCAGAGCAGCCTTCCAGGGGGGCCCCTTCTGCCGTGTTTCACTCTTTTGGTCACAGGTAATGGCCATCTTCATGGCTAGTTTTAGGTCTGTCTATACAGTAAGTCCTCACTTAACATTGCTGACAGATTCTTAGAAATCCTGACTGTAAGAGAAACAATGTATAACAAAACCAGTTTTACCCTGGACTAATTGATATAAACAAGGGTTAAGTTTCTACAGCATATTTCTGGTCACAAAACATCACCAAACTTCTACACAAAGACCCCAAACACTTTGAATATTAAACATTGAAATTAATGTAAGCTATACATACATTTAAGAAAGATTAATAAAAACAAGCAAGATAATTATGTACCCAATTTTTGGCGAATCAGTGAGTGAGGGTGATGGTAGTGGCATTTAAGGAATAAAAGTTTGCGGAGCAAAAACTGTGAGGAGCACTTCTATCACCACAGAGTTGAAACCAACCAATAACAAATATGGAAGGCTTGCAGAGGGCTCTAGCACTGTGTTGGTGGTGGTTATGCATTTGTACGATGATCCTCTATGAATTTTTATTTTACAATGATTTGTGTTCATTCATTCATTTTGCAGCCCAGCTATTCTAGTTTAGGGTCGTGAGTGGCTGAGGCCTCTCCTGGCTGCTTGGGGCACAAGAGTGAGATGTCATCACTGGACAGGATGTCATCACGTCCCAGGGTGCTCTGACACCCGCGCCTCCACTCACTCACACGGGACCACTGTGACCTGCCAGTACACCTAACGTGCACCTCTTTGGGGTGTGGAAGGAAGCCAGAGTGTCTGGAGAAAACCCACGCACACATGGGGAGAAGGAGCAAGCTCCGTGCAGACAGCGGCCCCAGCAACACCGCCGTTGTGGACAGTGGCCCACAACAAAATCGTAACATCGATTTTCTCATCAGTGTCATAACCAGACAACGCTGAAGGAGAGGACATCATTCGAGGACCTGCTGTACCACAGGGGAGGCAGAATTATAAGACACGGAGGAGAGCAAAGGGAAAAGAAGAGCAATGTACACACAAGAACAAAAGGAGTGCTGTTGTGACAGGAAGTGCAAAGCCAAAGTAGGATTTTGGTGACATTTTATGAATCTCTGTCACCTTTGAGAAGCCAATGACAGAGGTCAGAGCAAACCTAAGCATTACCTTCAAAATGGGCATCTTGAGCAGTGGGACGCTTTATAAGGTGCTGGTATGGGTCCAACACGGTGCGGCTCCTCCTGGCATTGCTTGGAGCTGCTCTTACCACCTCGATTTTTGACCCCAGTGGACGCCCACCTAGCCCATCATCCCAGGTTCCAAATGACTTTCACCAGCTTCAAGAAATGGAATGGCTGGAGCTGCCTGGAAGATACTGCAGGAGCCAAGGCCTGGTCAGAGTTCCCCAGGTGGGGAGTGGCTGCCAGTGGAGTCACCCGTAGGACGGGGAGCACAGGGCTCCTGCACCAGGACTGGACTGGGGGCTGAAAATCCAGCCACAGGTGCAGCCCTGGCCAGGCTGGGCAGGAGCGGTGACAAGTACTTCAGAGTATGAGAAAGGGAAGAAGGAGGCAGTATTCCACAGGGCCTGAGCCAGGGGAGGATGCCAGGAAGCCCTGGATAAGGGAAGAAGCATCACCTAGAGCCATGGATTGTGGAAGTGGCCACAGGACACACAGGGCGCGGAGGGCTGGTGGGGTCTCTGGGGAACTGTCCTGCTCTACTGGGACGCGGGGAGGCTCCGAGTGTCGGCATGGGGAGGACAACTGGCCTCTGTTCTTTGGCCAGCGCCCTCTACCCCTGCCAGGACCCGCACCCCCAAGGGCAGCCAGAAGGGTCTGGGGCGCCCCAGCCGGCGGGAACCCCAGGAAGGCGAGCGCACCGGCCCGACAGGGGGCGCGGCGACCCCTGTCCCGCCCGGCTCATTCCCCGGTGGGTGGGCAGCTGCGGGTCCCGCCAGTTCCCTCCCCGCTTGGCCAGGCAACCTCGGCGGTCCTCAGGCTGCCTGGGGCGCGGCCCTGCTGGGACGCACGGGGAGGGCGGCGGGCACCTGGGGCCTCCGAGCCTGGAAGGGGCGTCCGGGGCCTGGAAGCCGCTGTCCCGGCCCGGCGGGCTGGCCAGGGCGACGCCAGGGCTCGGGCCCAGCTCCAAGCCTGCCAGGCCCAGGCGGGGGCGGGGGCTGGAGGGTTAAAAGACGACTGCCACCCCCTTTCTGTCGGGGAGAAAGTGTCTTTTCTCCAAGTCCATATGGCCACTTCCTTTCGACCTGCTCGGCCCTGCTCGCCTCTTTGTCCAAGCTGTCACTTATAAAGAATCACTTGACTTACAATAACAGGTTCAAAAGACGACAGAGTATAATCAGTTGATCCACGAAGAATTGAAATAAAGCACACCCCACTGCTCGGGCTATCATTCCCATAGAGATAGTGATATCATTGATGTGATTGCGATGCTAATTTCTATACAAGAAAAAAAAAACCTTGTATTTTGGAATTTGTTCAAAGAGAATTTCAGACACATCAGATTGGAAAATGCAGACTGAATTCCTAAACTTTTTTGGGTAGGCAGAGGATTTTTTTAAAAACACCAATGCAGATTTTTGATCGGACTTTGCGAATCTTATAGGACTAGCTGGTTGGGGAAAACGGATTCTTTTCTGGCCCCCTGCCCCCCCCCACTCCTTTTGAGATTAAGAGAGACAGAGACAGAGACAGACAGAGACAGAGAGACAGATAGACCTAGCCAGCGAGGGGTCCTCAGGGCAGGGGCCGAGGTGCAGGAGCTGTGGCCAGGCTGGGTGCCCACCGACGGTGGGACGGGAGGACCACCAGCGCTGAGGTGCAAGGCCCGGGGCTGCTGCATAGTCCTCGGATTGGTACCTGCGCCCCCAACCCCAGCTGCTGGGTTGCTCCCTGCACAAAAGTTTTCTGGGCGGGGGCCCCTCTCCCACTAGTGGTTTGCAACTGGGTGGCTCCTTCTGCTGGAGGGGGTTGGGGATAGGGGGTGAGGCTCTTTCTGTATCTTTGCCTTTGGTGCCTTGTGCTGCCCCCGCTTATAACCCACCGGTCATCTTGGGGGAGCTCAGTCCTGGCGGGCTGGAGCAAGTCTCACCTAGATCAGTGTTTAAGTGTCCCTGTGGCTTGGCGTTTTGAATAATCAGTCTGTCTCCATTGCTTCTTAATCCTGTGCAGCACAGGCCTCTCTCTCTCTCTCCCTCCCTCCCTGTCTCCTTCTTTATTTATCAACTCTTTCCGATTCTGTCTTTCTGCTATTAACACGCCCAATGTCACATGCAGGCTTTTCTTCACAACAAGCCCCTCATTGGTGTCCCTGGATACTTCTTTTACTATTATTATTATTACTGAATCTTTTCTCCCCATAATGACACCAGGATCATTATATAATCCCATAACAAAGAGGCTTTTGAGGCACCAGCTTTTGTCAACTCCAGGACAGAGAATCCATAATTGCATTATTCAGCCTCCCCCCCTTCCTCACCCCCTCTCTCGTTTCGGAGAAACCCAACCTCACGCCCTGTTTGGGTCCCCACCTTGACGTCTGCCTTGGGGACCAGCCTTGCAAAGTTGCCTTAAAAAAGTTATTTTGTTCGATAATTAAGTCCTGGAGCCCACTGCCTGGTGACTATGCCGGACCCATCAGGCAGAGAACCTGCGTGACGTTTTTCTCCAAGTTTAATTACCGTATGCTAATTTCCTTGCCTACTACGTGATTAATTAAAATCATATTTTCATAATCATTTGGCACTAGTATTGTTTTAGAATCATCATGATCTTCCTAAATAGTGTCTGTAAATAAAGTCGCCTCTAATGGCAGGCGCGGGAGGCGAGGCTGAGGACCTCTCGGCGCTCGCACCGCGGCGATTGGCAACATAACTGCCTTATTTACATTAAATACGCCACAAGGTTACAGCGCGGATCAACGTCATTTGATCGCTGATGACTCCCTTAAACGCCCGGGCTGAGGCTGACTCTCCGCGTCCCGCTGTCCACCGAGATTCACCCGGGAGTTTTTTTTTTTTTTCCTCTCTCTCTCTCCAAAAAAGAAACAAGACTTTAAATAGTTTCAGGAGCAGGTAAGAATGACGCCTGTCCCTCTCCCGGCTCCGCGTCCCCCCTCTCCCTCCGCTCGCTCTCCCTCTCGGATAAAAAATTCTGTAGTCAAAGGCAGGAATGCAAAGTAGCGAGGAGCGGAGGGGCTGATGGATGTCTCGTAACGAGTGTGACAATCAGAATGTAGCTCTTGGAGGACAGATAGATTTTAATAAGTGTGTTTACATGAGCTCAAGGTCAGCAGCAAGCTGCGCCGTGTTAAATGGTTTCTTAGTTGCCAGACAGAGAAAAAATGGACGATCACACACCATTCTTTGTAGATTATTTTATCAAGGGTTCGGTCTCCGGCTCATCAAAGCTAAATGCCGCAAGACCTATCCAGTTGCTGTGAATTATGCCAGGGCGACAATGGAGAGCGTCTTAACGGCACAATGCATTCCACCCACCGGAGAGGGGGAGGCCGGCCGGGCCCGGGGCGTCCGCGGGGCGGGCGCTGAGCGCGGGTGACCGGGGCGACTCCGGACAGAGGCCGTGGACCGCCGAGCCCGCCCCGGCCCGGCCCGGCCCGAGCAGCTCGCGGGGCGCCGCCGGGTGGGCGAGCCGGGCGCGCGAGCAGGGCGCACGTCCCCCCTCGGCCCCGAAAAATGATCAAGTCAATCATGTGGACATGTTTCATTATTCATTGAACACAATCTTTTACAACGCTCCGCTGACGTGCCCGAGTTTGCGCCCGACGCCCGAGTCTCGGGGTTTAAGGTAAGGACAACAAAGGTGGGGGGCGAGCGCGGGGCGCGGCGCGCAGGGGGGCGCGGGGGGGGGCGCGCGGGCCGGGGGCGTCCGCGGCATCCGGGAGGTGGCAAAGTGAGTTTGGACTCTCGGCGTGGCCCCCGGCCCCTCCCCCTCCCCCGTGCGCCGAGGCCTGCCGCCGGCCCCTGCTCGCCCCTCCGCGATTAAAAAATACGGTCTAATTAAATATCCGTGGCTGTGACGTGGGCGAGAGGAGCTGTCAGCCGGGAGAGCGGGGAAGCCGGGAGCGCGGCCGCGGCCCGCGCCGAATGGCGCTGGGGAACTTCGGCGCCGAGAGGGACCAGCGCCCGGGCCGCCGCGTCCCGCCCGCGGTCCCGGGACCCTTACTTGGAGCCGCGTCCCGGCGGAATCCGCACCCCGCCCCGGGTCCCGCCCGCCACCCCCCCGCGAGCCGCTCTGGGCCCGGAAACTTTCAAAAGGGTCTGGGGGCTGGGGGGAGCCGAAGGGGGAGGGGAGGCTGGGGCCGCAGAAACTTCTGCTCAAGTGACTTTTCCCATTTTCCCTTCTGCCCGGGACTGGGGCTCCCCTGCGCTCTCTGCCTTCCCCGCTCACTGCGGGACCCCGGCCCCTCCGCCCGGGGGAGACAGGGTAATTCGTAACCTTTTTTTTTTTTTTTTAAATCAAAGTTAGCTGATGCTTACAGTGTCACACTTGCGGGCCGAGCGCCGCCGAATGAGTCCTGCCATTTTGTGTTTCCATCGCCTCCTGTGCCCCGGCACCCGGCGAGGCGCAGGCTGGGGACTCCGCAGGGCCGAGGTGCCACCGGGGTCCGAACCCGCGACCCTGGGAAAGGCCGGGGCGCCTGCAAGCGCGGGCGGCGTACGCAGCACCTGCCCCAGTCGCCCGGCTTGGGGGGGGGGGGGCAGGCCGGGGCCAAAGATAACAATAAATAATAAATAAGTAACAGGTTATGGGGGGACCTGAGCCGGCCAGTCCGGACTGGAGGACCAGGCCGGTCGGAGGAGGGAGCCGGGGGCTCGGGGGGGCCCTGCGAGGCGTAGGACGGGGAGGGCTTGGGGGCGCCTGGGAAGCTTCGGTCTGGGGGACGCACCCCCATCCCAGCTGTACGCCTGGGGCGAGAAGGATCTTTGCTGATAAGCCTTTCTGTTTGCTTCAAGACATTATTTTTCGAAGATGAATTGAGGAAAATAGTCGTAGGCGGGACTCAGGGTGTATTTTAGGCAAAAAAAAGAGGGGGGAGCGGGGGGGGGCTTTTCTTTGATGAGTAGGAAAGTGTCCAAATCTCACGCGTCCATCTGTTGCAGTTTCGCAAATAATTTAAAATATAGATATCTGCGTATAGATGGACGTGTGGGAAGTCGGGGAAGGTGAGATGCAGGCGCTGGGAAGTTGGGGAAAGAGACACCAGGGACAGAGAGGGCCTGTCCTTCACCCTTAGCTCTGCCGGGGAAACTCCTGCCGGGCTTCCTTTGGGGACAGGTGGAAAGTTAAGTCCCCTCCCTTTCCCATCTGTTCGGAGTCGTCCCGCCGTCCGCCTCCGCGCGGCCGCGTCCTGGTGCCGGGTTAGGTGCAGGACGGGCGCTGGATGGGGGCCGGGGAGGAGCAGGGCGCGGTCCCCGCCGCGCGGGTGGCACGGTGGCCGGGTTTTGTTTGCGGATATATATGGTTATGTCTCCCGGCGCCCCGCAGGAGATGGATCTGCCCGCCGCCGGCGTCTTCGCTGCAGCAGAAAACCCGGCCCGCGGGCGCTCGGAGGGAGCGTGGGGCCGGGCGCGGTGGGAGCGGCGGCCGTGGGGCCCGGGATCCGGGCGAGCGGGTAGTGAGCGCGCGGCGCCGGCCTCGGGTCCCCACCGCGCCTTCTCCCGGCCGCGCCACCGCCGCCGTGCAGTTTAGCGGAAATCCGACAGGGGCCGCGTTTGCTGAGCGCATCCGGCCGGGCAGCAGGAGCGGGCTCCGGGCCGGCGGGCCGGTGTAGACGCGGGGAGGGGGTCGGAGGAGCGGGCGGGGAGCGCGCGGGAAGCGAGCGTGGCCCGAACGCGCGCCGCCCCCTCCGGTGTCCCCGGCGATCCGGGCAGCTCCGCGCGCCCCGACCTCGGCGCCCCAGGCTCCAGCCAGGGCTTAGGTGACTTGGGGTGGGGTGCGCGCGCGTGCGTGTGCGTGCGTGTGTGCGGAGGGAGGCTAGACTGGGGACGACTGTCTGCGTTCCCAGTTCGGTTTAGCAACTGGATTTTTACTTTAAGGCCGGCTTTGCTCGCCGCTGGGGTTGGGAGGGGGCGATCTTTCCATCACTCACATCTTTGTTCATTGTTCGCGAAGGGGAAGGCAGGCGACTTGCGGAGACCGAGGAGAGGGAAGGGGGGGAAGGAGAGAGGGAAAGGGGGAGCGAGGGAGGGAAGGAGGAGAGGCGCGGGGGGCCCCCGCCCCGCCCGGGTCGAGGCGGAGGGTGAAACAGTAAACCCGCGCGCGGAGGGTCGCCGGGAAGGCGGACATTACCGCTTTAATGAACTTCGGGATGCTCCGGCGGCGGGACCTGGCGCAGCCTTGACGCGCCCCCATAAATTTGCCCGGCCGGGGCCGCTCCGGGAACTCGTACAGTAGCGGCGTCAGACCCGGCGCGCGCCTCCCGGTCCGGAGCCATTTGCATAATTGGATTTTTTTTTTTTTTGCCTTCTTTCTCCCTGAAACTTGTTTGAAAACCCAAGTGAAAACCGCGACGACCTGCACACTCAAAAGCAAGTGCCAAGTAAGTGCCTGGCGCGGCCTCGGCGCGCCCCGGGGTCAGCGCGCACAGCCGGCGGGCGAGGTGCGGGAGCCGCGCCGCGGCGGCCTCCGGCAGGGCTGCTCCCGCGCTGCCCGCTGCTGCCCGCGCAACTTTTTCCCTCTGTCTCCCGACTTTCCGGGCCAGGTGAGGTGTTTGGGCCACGCGTGTGCCGGTGCGAGACTCGGGAGGCGGTCTTTGGGGGCGCGGCGGAGTCGGGCATCCAGCCCCGGGCGGTAGCCGGGCCGCGCCGCGGTGCCGGGCAGAGCCGCGAGGAGCGGGCGGCTGCTGGTCTTGCCGCCGCGGATGCAGCCTGTGGCCTGATGCCTGCCCCATTATCTTGGGGCGTGTGTGTGAGTGAGTGAGTGTGTGTGTGTGCGCTCGCGGCTGTGCTTTTAAAAAAGGAAGAAAAGCCACCAGGAGCAGGAAGGGCTTTTCCCTTAGCTCGCCCTCTTCCCCAAGGCATCCTCTATTTCTGCTGCTCCAAGCAGAGGGAGCAGCGCGTCCTTGCTCGACACAGGGTCACCAAAAGATTGAGAATTCTGCTGGAAACGTCATACATTCTATAGCGAAGATGTAGCTGCATTTATAAAACACCAGCAGTTGCCTGATGAGGAAAGTGGTTTTACTGGTCTCACATTTTATTCAAATACATAATCTATTATTATTATTTACAGTGTTCAGAACCTGGGGGAAAGTCGATTGGCGTGGGGAAAGACCGTAACCCTAGTCAGTTCCTGTTTGCTGGGCCCAGCCTGGGAACTTGCTGGGGGCTGGCCCCCCCACCGTGCCTGGAAGGGGCAGGGGACACGGCCCTGAGCCCTGGGAGTCGCAGGGGGGCGCCCCAGCAGCCCTCTGGCCTCTGCTCGCGGAGAGCCTACGGCTTCTGGCTGCTTTGGTTATGATGTCATTCTGATAGCAGAGTGCAAACGTCTCCTGATCCCACCATTAGCCGCCTGGCTGATTTGCTCGGTAATGATAGCGCCGGCGTCCAGCTCCTGACAAATGCACGGCCGCCGGGCCCTAGGAATTAACTTGTCCCCCCACTGGGGAGGAAACCAGCTGCCAGAAGTCCCACCACTGGGCCCTGCCTTGGGACTTTCTCTGCCTTACCCCAGACACTGACATAGATGACAAGTCCCTGGACTGTGGGACCTCTGTTTTTCCAAAGTTTGGAAAACTTTTAGAGGATTTTAATTTCCAGAATACCCTTAATCTGGTAAAACTTAAATGCAATTGCGACCAGTGCAGAGACATTTGGATCTGACGGATGGCCAGGACTCTGGGTCTCTCTGCAATTGTTGCATGACAGAAATGATTATGACAATTGCCCCCTACCTTCGGTTCCTTAACTGTGACTTTATGTTAATGTCACTGCAAGTAAACTGGATTTAGTGTTGATTTTTAAATAGTGTACAATGATTTAAGATTTCTTTTGATTTACTGTTCAAATGAAATTTGCATAAATGTGATGAAAATGAATTTAACATCTGGGCACATGAAAAAAGGTTAGTACCTCATATGTCCTCTGCAGGGAAAGTCTCTAAAATGCTTTCACCCTAAACTGGGTTCAGGGAAACAGTTCCTGGAGACATAAATGGTAATTATGGGAAACCTGGAGAAAATGCTTTCAATAAATTTGCATTCTCTTGGACCAGTGCTCTGAAAACCCATCTTGTTCTGTGCCTGGAGTGGTTAACTTCTGAGTAGGCTTCAGATCCTCGCAACTCAGCAACTTAACTGCTGGCCGGGCTGTCTTCACGGAAGACTTAGGGCAGGCAGGCAGCGACAGTCACGCTGCTCTGGTCCAAGCCAGAGGCCAATAACCCCCATTACAGAAGAGGACGGGGAGGCGGCCAGGAGGTACAGCTGTCTTAACCACAGTTGCTCACACGGTGCCAAAGGCAGTGCTGAGATGTGGCATCATTGCCCGATGAGCCCCCAAAAGCTGACCGATTAGGTTGTTTACTCTGCCTTAGGTAACCAAAGAAATTTCCATCAGCTCAGACCTATAAAATCCATGAGCCGGTTCAAGTGAACTCTGAACTCCCTCTTACTCTTTAGCAAGACAAGCGTATCTCTGGCGTCAGGAAATCAGAGTTAAACAGCCTTCCCCAAACGTGGTTGCCGTTTGCTCAAAAGTTGGCTATGAATGGCACAGGTGTTTTTAAAGTGCCTTGAATGGAGGGGGAAAAAAGACAGCAATGATGCTCATGAGAATATAGATGAACTTATTTTTTTTTAAAGAAGAGTATCATAAAAGAAGAAAGCAAATAGATTTATTTTTCCAGTTTGAATGAGGACAATTATAGCTTTTTACCATCTTTGGATTTAGTGTTTTTAATAAGCCTTTTAAGTAAGCTGAAATATCAGCTTGCATTTTGTTCTGAACATTATTTAAAGTGAGACTTGATGCAAATGTAAAAACAGAAGTGAGTTTTCTACAGGTCAAATTTTGTCCGTGCTGAGAAGTCTCCCCGAAGCATGTCTGCAGGACCTAGAGCAGGGCAGTCCTGTCTCGAAGTGATGTCGTAGGTTTGGCCTGGAAGGACCCTGGTGGTCAGATGGCCCAAAGCCATCTCTCAGGCTGGGAAGGCTGGATTTTGGAGCCTGAATCAAAGCAAAAGTTCACTCACATTGGTGATAAGCTGCTCCATTAGTAGGGACTTGTGAGCTGAGGGGCTTCCTTTATGAACTCACCCCTGCTCTGCGCACTCTCATCCCCCTCCAGGGCCACAGCAGGGCTTGGCTGAGGCTGCAGAGGGGTTGGAGGGAAGGGAGCACATCCCATGTCCCACGAGGGGGTGGGGGAGGGAAGGCTCTGCCTGGCTGGCTGGGCTCACCTGTGTATTTTATGTGGCACCTGGTCGGGAGTTGTCCGGAGGGAGGCCTTTTTCCAAGGAGAGGGATTGCTTGTTCAAGTCTAGACTTTACTGGCCACTGTTCTGTTGTTCTTGGTGGCATGGAGTGTCATCGGAGGAGTGAGCAGATCATGTGTGCAGTCAGAATGAGCTGAGCCAGGGAGCGGCACACTGGGCTGTGGTGAGGGTATTGCTGTGTGTGTGTGTCTGCACACACCTGCATGCGTGTGCTGGGGAACTGTGCTGCCGGCTAGAAGTACACGTTCCGAGATGATTTCCTTTTCACCCACAACTGCACTACCCAGGATAGATTAGCGAGTTTGTAAGTGGGCGTGTGCGGTGGAGGGGTTGGTGCTGAAATAAACTAAGGGGTCAGAGAGTGCAAGGGAACCTGTGTCCTCGGGATACAGACCCTGAGGAATAGGCCTCTTTCCCAGAGCCTCTTCCTCCTGTCCCCCAAATCAAGGCAGACAGGGATGGAAGCCACTGCCCCAGGTTGCAGCAAGCCACCTGGGCTGGCCCCAAGGGCCTGGGGTGGGGGCGGGGCCTCCCCGGCGACTTCTGCCACCCACAGGCTTCTGTTGACTGTCTGCCCCTGGTACAAGGCTGGTTTTAGCTGGCTCTGTTGGCTGTTTCAGGATCTCCTCCCAGCTTTCACTTTTAAAAATCACTGTCGATCTTTGGTATTTCTCTTATATTGGAGTGTTTGCTACTACAAAGAGTATCAAGTACTTGGCTTTTCACATGCTCTGGACCTGCCGTAGATGGGGCTTATTTTCCCTAAGAGACAATATTCAGATTAAATGAGAGGCCTTGGGTAGAATTTAGCAGACTAACCTGGGGGTCATTTCTCCAGACCAGGGCACTTGTGGGGGTCTGTGCTGTGCACTGCAGGCCGTTTGGGAGCATCTCTGACTTCTGCCTATGACATGCCACGCCCAACTGTGACAATCCAAAATGTATCCAGACATTTCCGTATATCCTCTGGGGTGTCAGGTCATTTCCCACACTTCCTGTGCCAGGCCTTGTCCTGAGCCTCCCTGGGGATGTAGGAGGTCAGCGTGGGTCCCACTCTTGCCTCAGGGAGCACACAAGCTCATCAGGAGACAGGCACATCCCGGTGCCCTGTGAGACTAGGGGGCTGGGCCTTGCACCAAATGGAGGCAGACCCCCGAGAGAATTTCCACAGTGGAAGAATAAACGGGTGCAGAGGGTATCTGGAGCAGGAGTGTGGGGCCTGACTCTGCTTTTATATCAGTTATCCCCTGCAAGTGACTCTGTGGGCGAGAGCTGTGTCCCTGGCCCCTGGCTGTGACATGCCAGCCACGCAGTGGAAGCCGAGGTCTCCGGCTCTGAGAGGGCGCAGAGGCTGGGCACTCTGCTGGCGGGTGATGGTAGTCATTCATTTTTGAGCAACTGCTAGGTGGAAGGCAGGGCTACAGGTGCTTCCCAACTTCCCTGTGAGGGCAGGTACTATATTCAGGAAGGGAAACTGAGGCAATGAGAGGGGTAGGTGGTGGGTCCAGGATTGGACCCCATCCCTCCTGTCTCCTAAAGGGCACACTCAGTCCCAGAGCTTGTCCCCAGTACCCTGGCACCGGGATTGGAGGCTGGCAGAGACCGAGCCAGTGCTTTTTGGGGTGGACTGGAGCCTCCAGGTGGGTGGTGGCGGCGAGGTAATAATGTAGAAGCTTGGAAGGAGGAAGAGATGGGGGAAGGAAAATCAGGTGGTAAGGTTCCCCTCTCCTCTGCTTACCTGTGCTTAGTCTGTGGCTTTACAATGAGAAAAGTATGTGCCACTTTCACGTGGAAAAAATGATCACTGTAGGCTTGAGCTGACATTAACCTGAGAGTTTTCTGTCAAGGCATTACAGCTTTGCTTACCTGAGCCGTGTTTAGCTGGGGCTTTGATGAGCAAGGTGGGCTCACCTCCTCCCTCCCGCTGCCGGCCCTTCAGCCCGACGCCGGCTGGACACCTCTCCCCCGCTGCAGCCCACGCTGTGCTCTTGCTGCCCATCCAGACCATCAGCCCCCTTCACTTTTTTTTTTTTTTTAGCCTTTTCATTGCTTTGTTACCAAATTATATAGACATACACATGATGAAGTAGCTCTATTTAGGTTGTAAAAGCCAACCCATAGATTCCCTAAAATCGAGATTAATCACAGAAATGCACATTCAGCCTTAATTATAATGATAGTCTCACTTGCATTTCTGAGATTCCCATGTAATTCCCACAGATTCGAACAGGATTTTGGTTCATGGAAGGGCTAAATTGTAGGGCCCTCAGGAGTTTGCTTTAGTTCGGTGGACATTCTTGCGTGTGTTTTCCAGGCATTTGAGGAGGAAGGGTCTGGGGCATTTCGGGGAAGGTGCATGGAGGTGGCTCCAACATAGACACCTGCTGTGGCCACTGTTGGGTGCTTGCCCCATGCAGGGCCTGCATTCTGCACCTTGGGTGCATTATCTAGTTGAGTCCTTTCAACAACGCAGGGAAGGGCATCTCTCAGCCCAGCCTCCCCAGCGGGCAAGCTGAGGGCTATGACAACTTGTTGCAGCCACGTGGCTGCAGCGTGGCTGAGAGGGGATGTGAAGCCAGCTGCGACGGTCCGTGAGGCTCACGTCTCGGGCCTTGTCTGTACTCCTGCCACCCTGCATGAGCTGTAGCACTGGGAACAAAATCATCCTTCCAAATAATGTCAGCTTGCCTTTAAAGTGGAAGTTAAAAATCGTTAAACCGGAACTTGCTACTTTGAGAACATATACATTGTTGCAAATTTGTTTTCAAGAGGGAGAAAATATTTGGAGACTTTGTATCAGCTAAAGAGTAACTATAGAGAAGGCAAACAGATCACAGACCACATAGATATGACAGATAAAATTTAATCTCTTGGAATAGCTTGACATTTAATTTTATCTTTCAAAATATCTAGAAAAACGTATCCCTTATTGACTATGGGAAAAAAATGGCATAAACATTTTTTTTGTTATTTTTCTAAAATTCTAATTCTCTATTAAAATCTATTAAAATCAAATAAGGCAAAGCCTTCCAAATTATCATGGAAAGGCTGTCATTTCGATGAAGCCTATTGAAGGGGGTGGGAAGTCTTATTGAAATTGCTGCTAAAGTGCTCTAATTATTTTGCTTCCTCGGCCAGGGCTCCCAGTTTGGGGGTTGTGATCTGCTGGTGCCAAGTGGCTATTTCGGCAGCCTTAAATCTGCACAGAGCAGAGAGCATCTCACTGATGGAACGTGGCTGGATCTGCTAATTAAACTCAGGGCTTAGTTTCTGTAGCATCTGACAAACTTTATTCACCAACGTTGCCACCCAAATGAGGGTCAGTGCAGGTGGGTGGCAATCCCCTTCCAATAGCCCAAGAAGAGTTCAAGAGGTGGAAAAGTGGTAGTGTGGGAAGGGAATGCAGGGAGGGAGGAAGGCGGCCCCATGCTGACATGAAAAGGATTTAATCTGTGCAGCCGAAACCTCCGCTGATGGTGCAGGGCCGCCTCCGTGCGGGGCTCTCTCTGAGTCCTGCCGCCGCTGCCGGGGAGTCATGGCTTGTAGCTCGGAGCGGTCTGAAGCCACGGCCTGCCTGGAGCCCCCACGGACTCTGCACGCACCATTTCTTAAGCAAAAAGCCAGACACTCCATCTGCAGTTCTTTTCAAAGATCATTGATTTGACAACTTAATATTTATTTTCTGCGTATTTTTTGTTTTGTTTCAGCGCCCCCCCCCCTCCAATTTCCTTCTTTTCAGCTCTTTTACACACTCATCCTGAAAGTATTTTGAAAACACTTTTGTTAAAGTTGTGGGGGGCGGGGGGAGGATTGGAATTTCAGTTCCTTTAAAAATTCCCATCTAGTTATACTTTGGAGGCAGAAGACATACAGACAAGATGACATGAACATTTGCATTGTCTGAAAATGTATTAAGGCTGTAAGGTAGCAATTTTCCACCTTTAATAACTGCTGCCACCCCGAGGAAGACACAGTGGCTTTCTAAGTATGTGACACATGATGGGCTTGGCTGGGGTCTGGTCATCTGGTTGGCATTTCCCGTGACGGTGCCTGGTGACGTCACGGATGGTGACGCTTGTCTTCTGTGGGAGGGACGCGGGTGCCGCGCCTGTCGGTGTGTTTATCCTGTAGAGATGGCTGTTGGTGAGGTCAAGCGGTACATTCCAGATATGAGAGTATGTGCCATCTTCAGAATGTTCCGGAAGCACTGGTTGCATTTTTGATGTTCTGCCCTTTTATCTCACTGACACAAGCAACTTGATCCCCCCGTTGTCCCTCATGTCTCAGAAGGTTGACAAGAGCTAGATCCTCGTGAGATGCTTTTTTCTGGCACAGCTTAGGAGCCTGGCTGCTCAGGTGAAAAAATGCCAGGTGCATGTGTGGCTTTCGGGGACAACAAGGGTCTGTTGTTAAGAAAACTTTTCCTCCCTTCGCATGAGAATAGCACTCAGATAAAAATCATGCATCTTCTGTGTGATCTCCATATTCCACCTTCAATAAAATAATTTGTTCATTGATCTAAAGGATGAGAGGTTTCCAGCTGCTTCACTGCTCGGGACAGACTTTCTGAGTTGGGGTCTGTCTCTTAGACTCACTTCTGGTAGAGGTTGGCCTCCCGTGGAGGCCACTGTGAAGGGGCCGAGGCAGCCTGGGGAGGCTGGGAAGGGAGCTTTTATTTCTCCAGGAATCAGAGGGCTTTGCGGAATCCAATGCGAAGTCATAGTAGGATAATTTGGGCAGTGATTTCCATCTCGAAGGTAGGCAGATCGAGCTGTTGCTAGACTTGGGGGGCCAAGGCTACCCTCCTTTTGTTATTAATCTCCATTATTGGCCAGCTGTTAGCCTTTAGATTGACACAAGGAGGCTCTATACATTCTTCCACGTACTGTACCATTGCTCCTGAAGGAGGAGGGTCTAAAGGGAGATTCTTCGTGTGCTTTTTATTTGCTCATTTATTTTTTTTTTGCAAGGGTTACATACCACATGTGTGTTGCTTGATACATCAAAATCTGTAAGTTTGCTTTTTGCATAATTTAATTTTTAGTGATGTTTCCTCCCTCACTTCATGATTAAGATACTTATGTCATTGAGCTGGAAACATCAAGTTTGTAAATGAGGAAGAGCTTGAAGTTTTGTTTTTAAGCAGCGTAACACTGTGACAGAGAGAGCTCAGGACCAGTCGGATGGGACCACGTTCCCCACCCAGCCCCAACACTGACAAGCTGTTCATGAGCAGGGCATTTTTATCTTGAAGCCTCAGTTTTCTCATCAGTAGAACTGGAATAATTCTTCCTCCCTCCTAAGGTCATCCGGATTAAAAGAGAAAGTGATTAATTAATGAGCCCAGAGACCAGCTATCCAATGAACGGCCAGATACTATTATTACTTGTTTTATACATTTTCTTGACTACTTTAGAAATAGAAACCCCTCCAAAAGCTACAGGCATCAGTCATTTGCAGAGCCCGGTGGCGAAGTGTCATTCCTCCTTTGTTTCCCTGGCTGGCCTTTGGAGTTATTTACCTGGGGATCAATGAGTATTGGGCAATTGATTTCCTATGTTTCTGGAGATGCATTTAAAGGGTCAGCTGAGTTTATGGAGGGGTATGGGGTGGCGGTGGGGTCTAAGTCTTCACTAAACAAACATTCTCACTCCAATTCATCAAATATTAGCACCGTGTTACCAGGTTATACACACACACACACACACACACACACACACGTGCACACACATATGCATGCACACATGTCCTGGTTCTGGAATCCTGGTGGGGCCATGACAGGCCTTGCTCTTCATCTTTTCCCTGGAGCCAAAGCCAAAGACCCCAAGGAGGTCTTTCCTTCCTCCCTCCCTCCTTCTTTCCTCCCTCCCTCCCTCCCTCCCTCCTCCCTCCCTCCTTCTTTCCTCCCTCCCTCCTCCCTCCCTCCCTCCCTCCTCCCTCCCTGCCTCCCTCCTTCTTTCTTTCCTCCCTCCCTCCCTGCCTCCCTCCTTTCCTTTCTTTCTGTCTTACAATATTCAGTGCCTTCTGCATCCTAGGATGTGAATGAGAACAGAAATGCTTTGGGACTGTTGTATCAAGACAAAAGCAGAGCGAAAGTAGTGAAGAGGTCTCAGCTTCCTGGCTCCAAATTAAAATACACACGCGCACACACACACACACACACACATCAGAGACTTGCCTACTTTGCATACTGGTGTGTGTTCACGTGTTGGTTTAAGTACAAAATTGATGAGTTGAACTTGTGACGATTCCATCCACGATGAGTCCCCCAAGAGAGGGGAAGGGAGCTGAATGTGACCCCTGCGCTTTCTGTCACAGAGAAGCTGAAGTCTGGGCTGGCTTTCCGTCACGGGAGGGGACCCAGATCTGTGACGAAAGGCACAGTGCCAGCCTCTCGTGAAAAGTAGGGAGCGCACTAGTGATGCCGTAGTAAGGAGCAAGATCCCATCTTCCTGGGGGACGTCTGAGACCAAGGTCAGCTCCTGAAATGAACCTCTTGCCTTTACTGAGAGCTCATCAGGCAGGCCCTGGGCTTTTGTGTGAAAGATGCCGTTTAACTTAATTCTTAGGACACTCTCTGCCTTTCGCTGAGGAAAGGGAGGCTTATCCATGTGGTGGGGCTTGCCCAAGGTCAAGCCGCAGGTGGGTGCCAATGCTGGGCCCCTCTGAACAGCACGTGTCTGTGGTGTGTGGGCGGCACCTGCCCTTGCACTGGGGCTCTTGGCACCTGTCCTGCAGCTTGTCTGCAGTGGGGCTTCCCAGGCCAGAGACAGCACCTGGAGAATCCGGGTCCCAAGACACACACGCTTGTGTTAGTTGCAAAGATTCTAGCACACTCGCTCTTTGGGTCCTGAAGGGTGGGGGTGGGGCTTGTTCTGACCATTTCTGAGCACAGGAATCATTTCTCCTCTTAAAGTGCCTTGAAGTCCAGGGCCTGGGGGTGGCGGCCAACACCCGTCCTCTGCTTGTGGGGTGAGGGGAGCCTCTGCTCAGGTCCCAGGGTGCCCATCCCACATCTCACTCTCCTCTCAGGCCGCTGTCCAAATCCTTCTGCTCCACGACTCTGCGAAGCCACGATGAACACTTACCGCGCAAACGCGGCACAAGCCACAGTGCCTGGAGAGGCAAGGCCTCGTGGACCTGCCTCCCATCTCTCCGGGCGCTGGGGCTTTAGGAGCAGGTCCTCTGCAGGCTTGCAGGCCAGCCTTCCCAGGGGTCGTTGGGGAGCCGTGCCTGGGCTTTGCTTTACCTGTCATCAGCGAGTTACGAATGCAACCCAGACGCAAAGGCGTAGACTTTTGTCGTGTTATGAGAATTCTTTGGAACTGGCTCTGCTGGGCCAGTGTCCAGTCTCTGGGGCCCCAAGGGGAAACCATCTCTTCAGGAAAGTGGGCTGAGAAGTGTCCTGGGCCCCTGAGCCCCTTCCAGGACCTCCCCGCCAGCTGCCCAGGGCACCCCCAGCTGCTCTGCCAGGGAGGATGCCCAGGACTGCCATCACGCATAGTGCCGGCTGCAGCAGACTGACCTTCTAGTGGCCTGCACGTGACAGGCTCTGGGGACAGTACCTGGTTCTAGGAGCAGCCTGGAAGAGCCCCCCTCCGCATCCCGAGCAGGTGGGCTCGACAGCCAGGCTCTGAGAAGGAAGCATCACCAGCCGGCGGGTGATACAAACAAGGAAGGCTTCGTGGACCTTCTTGTGAAGGGCGTTAGGTCCTGGGTGTCTGTTAAATAAATGCACAGGGAGTGAGGGTGACGGTGCGGAGCGAGTGGAACTGTGAGAGCAGGGGTGTGGCAGCGGGAATTAGCGCTGTGTCTGGGAAGGACAGTGTCACGGGCAACACCTGGTGGGGAGGCTTGTCGGAGGCTCATTGATTCCACAGTGAACCAGCATTTGGACCTGATTCCAGTCCCGGGGCTACAACAGTCAACAAACACATCAAACTCTCTGCTCTCACGGAGCTTCCAATCTGGTGGGGGCGACTCACAAGAAACAGATAATTCAAATACATGGTGTGTGAAATGGTGACGTGGGTGTGTGGAAAATGAAGCCAGTAAAGGGGGTACAGCAGGATGGGGGAGCTGTAATGTCACATAGGGTGGGCAAGGAGCCTTGCTGAGAAGGGGACATCTGAGCACTGACTTGGTGGGGGAGATCTGGACAAGAGCATTCCAGGCTAAGGGAGTAGCAGGTGCAAAGGCCCTGAGGCAGGACTGTGCTTGGTGTGTCCAAGGAACAGCCGGGGCTGCTGTGTGGCTGGGTGAGAAAGGTGTGGAGCAGTGAGTGACGTGAGCAGAGCCCGTGGGGGAGCTGGTTTCCTACCACACACACCTGCCCACATCTCTCTAGGCAGTGTCACCATGCTCTGCAGATATTTTCTGAACACCTACTATGCGCCAGGCACTGTGCTAGGTGCTGGGGACAGAGGTGGACCTGACTGCCATGGCTCCTGCTGCTCTAGAAAGAGGGACAGAGGTATAGTTATCATTTCAACTGTGACCACGAAGACTAGGAAGGAAGGGAAAACAGAGGGCAGTGGGAAAACCTCTTCATTAGACAGTGTCGTCTTCTGGGAGGGCCAAGGGTGAGAAGAAACCAGCGAAGGAAAGGTTGGGGAAGATTTGCAAGCAGAGGGAACAGCACTTGCAAAGCCTCAAGGTTGGAGAGATCTAGGTGGTTTGAGAAGAAAGAAGGCCAGGGTGTCTGGACCCCCTGGAAGAACTGCGCAGACTTTCTTTGCCTGGAGACGGAGATGTCTCTAGTTGGGCCGCTCCATGTGCTGCCAGCTCAGCCTGTCGAGGGTACTTCCTGTCGGAGAGTGTCCGCTGGTCGCTGTGGTCTTCTCTGCCTAATGTCCCTGCCTGTTGTCCAAAGTCAGTATCTTCCTTCCTCTTGCCTCCTTCCATCCTTCTTCCCGTACAAATCGTTCATCCGTTCTACAAATATCTGTCAGATGCCTGCTCTGCGCCAGGCACGTGGAGAAGTTAGAAAATAAAGTTAGCTGCAAAGGCAAAAATTATAAGGCAGATTCACAAGGGATTCTGTGATGCCTGGCTCCCCCAGCCCCGGTCCCCCCCGTACTTGGTTGTGCTTAGTACATACAGTCTGGGAAGCGAGAAGGTGGATCTTGAGTTTTGCAGCGGTTCACCCGTAAGTCCACATGGGACTTTTTGGTGTGGAACTTGAAAGTACATCTCTTGCCTGGCCTTCTGATGGATTACTTAAATCATCACATTGGAAACTTTTTGTTTTAATTTATTATTATTCTTTTTTAGTGGAAAATGAAGTATGTCCTGGCTCTTTAGATCCCGAGCTTTTTTTTTGCTCATCATTTGATTTTAAATGGTTAAGTAAATTTCATTAAATAACTGTAAGCATCCTAAAGAGTCCCGCATACATATCGTATTTCATGTCATTGCAACTTAGATGCAAAATATTAAAATGTAAATGACTCAATAGAAAAATTATGGAAACAAATGCATGAGTTTTATTACATTTTCAGAAAAGTTGCTTAAATATTTCTCCTTCCTTAGCAAAAATGGATGATGAGTTAAAAGAAAAAAAAATGTTTAAGGACACTATAAAAATAATCTTTAAAGGAAGAGACCTTGGTAAAAAGTTTTCCCCCCAATTTTTTTTTTTTTTTTTTTGAGATGTAGTCTCGCTCTGTCACCTGAGCTAGAGTGCAATGGCATCAGCCTAGCTCACAGCAACCTCAGACTCCTGGGCTCAAGCGATCCTCCTGCCTCAGCCTCCCAAGTAGCTGGGATTACAGGCAGACACCACCACACCCAGCTAATTTTTCTGTTATTATAGAGACAGAGTCTCACTCTTGCTCAGGCTGGTCTCAAACTCCTGAGCTCAAGCGATCCTCCTGCCTCAGCCTCCCAGAGTGCTGGGATTACAGGCATGAACTACTGCACCTGGACTGCCCTAATTTTATCTGTTCAACTCTGAGAATATGTGTTGGCTATTGTCCACTCATTAATTTGATTATTACAAAGTAAGCTATACAAACATGAATATAATCATTTTAATTTTTGAGCATTAGTTAGAATAATATTTTTACTGATCTACATAATAGATTTCTAAATTTATATATCATGTATTATGAAATTTGAACCAACAGTTCTTCTTTTTCCTCTTAAAAATATTTTATTCTATAGTAAAAATTGTCTGGGAAACGTGGTATTTTATTTTAGTCTCCATCACAGATTTCCATGTGATTGTTCTATATTAATCTTAAAAAGTGACACGAGATTGCTTTTCCATAATAAATAGGAAATAATGTAATAATAATAATGGTAACACTAATGAAAAAATTATATTTTTCTCCAACTTAGAGAAGAATGCCAACAATAGGTAGGATAAAATAAAATCAATATTTTGACAGTGCTCTATTATGTCTGGCTCATTAATTTGGAGACAACTTCTCTGTTCAATCCTAAATCACAAAGTGTCAACAAATAGTAGTTTGAGCGTCTACTCTCATTCCAATGCATTTAATACTTTGCAAGTTATTTTTGGAGGAAAATGATTTTTTGATTCTGCAGATGTATAGAGATTGCATTGTGTAGGTTTTTGTCTTGGGGAACAATGAAAAAGTTTTGCCATTGCAATTTGTATTCAAAAGACAGTTCATTCCAAATTCTAGTTCAGCACAATACTATATGGTTTTTCATATATATATTTACATATATGCATATATTTGCATATGCATGTGTGTATAAATATATATATATTCTTAAAGGCCATGTCCATTTGCATTCATTAATTTTACCCAAAGTTTCACTTAGCTTTCTTTTCTTTCCAAACAATCCAGAGTTTTTGATTTCCAAGTACTGACTGTCGGTTGATTAAGGTAAATGCTAGCACTTATTTAGGCTTCTATTGACTGGGGCCACGTGATATAAGTGATTGATCTGCTTTAGACACAGGATTGCTAATTTTCTTTCTAACTGTCCTCCCCACCAAGCCCATTTGCCACCCCGAGTTCTTCATACAGTATTTAAGAACAATCTGCCCCCCGCCCTCAGGTGCGGTGCAGTTGCATCGGTGCAGAATCACACCTCTCACTCGTGCAAAAAATATTTGTATCACCGCTGCCTGCCCTCCTTTGTTTTCCAGGGATCACAAAAGCCTGGGATTTAGAATAGCAGATAATAACATACAATGCGCATTATTGATGCTGCTTTAATTGTCTTATTGACAACTCACTTGAACTTGGAGAAGCATGCTAATATTTATCATCCTGTGAACTCATGCACATTTTCTTGACTCAAGCCGTAATTACAGGAGAATTTCAGAACTCAGATGTCTGCCGCCCTGCCTCACCTTCCCTCTGTTTGGACAAAGGCTTCCAGACCGCAGCCAGCTGGCTCTCTCTGCTCCCTGCCCTCTGAGCTTTGGGGCTCCTCTGGATGCTTCTCCCTCCAGGGGTGATCCGGCTAATTAACCTGTTGACCAGCACCTGGCCAGGAAAGGGGGCGGTCATGTGACCTACCTGAGCAGTTGCAAAGAGGGCAGCGTTGAGGTTGCCCAGAGGTTTTTGTTTTTTTCCAAAGAGACAGCTGTTTCTTTCTTACCTTTTGGGAAATGCCCGTGGAGAACATTAGAAAGATTTAGAACAGGCTGAAGCTAGAATCGAGGCCACTCTACAGCTAGGAGACAAAAATCCACTTAAGGAGAGTTCTGATAAGCTGCAGTTGGTGGGTGGAGCTGTCATGGTCCAACTCATGTCTACCTAGTTGTCCCCATCGGCCACTAGGCTCCAGCCTTACTGGCTTCTCTCAGTTCCGTGGACACTCCGGCTTGATCTCACCTGAGCCCTTGGCACCGGCCGTCTCCTCTGCCTGGAACGTCTCATCTGCACCCTTCACCCCGGCACTGTAACTCAGCTCTCAGGTCCCCTGAAAATGACATCTCTTCTGGGAGGCCTTTCCTCTCCTGCCAGCCTGCCCCCGTCACCTGCTGTCCCGTCGTCCTGCTGTGTTTTCTTCACGGCGGTGCTCTCTATTGATTTCATCGACTGTTGGTGTGCTCAGCCATCTCCCTCTCTCCACTGAAACCAGACCCCAAAGCCAAGACCCCCGACCATCTCCAGATACCACTCCCAGGACCTGGAACGACGGCTTGTGAATGGCAGCCAATTAATAAATATTTTTTGAAAGAGCAATACTCTCCTAAAGGAAAATAAGGATGTAGGATTTTGGACTTGACCCTTTGAGAACAATGATGTGTCAGGAAATGCACTGTCCCTTACGCACCCTTTGTCCTGTCGTTAGGACGGAGGCTGCAGCTGTGGCCATGCTGGTTCGGAGGATGCCGTGTCCATACTGAAAATATATTAGTGTTAGCGCCAGATCTCTCCCCTTGTGGGGGCGCTGGCTTAATCGAGGGAATCTCCTCGGGTGTGGGCTCTTTCTCCCGAGCCACTGCCCCGTCTGTGCCACTCTGAGGTCGGCCACGCAGTCCTTGCTGTGGCCTCTCCCTTGACATCAGTACGTTGGGCAGGGAGAGTTGGAGCCGGGTTTGCTGTCACTGCTGAGAGCCAGCTGCGCGGGGCCCTGATTAACGCGGATGGAGTTGTTAGTGGCTCTGCACTCTCGTCTTTGGCAGCTCTTGATGGGGGTCCCCGGGCAGCAGCGCCTGGAGCCTGGAGAAGATGCCGTCTTGGCGCCCTGATTGGTGAAGCCCCTCGCCTGGCTGATGAGCGAGGTGGAGCCGCCCCACTGGTTCAAGGAGACACTCGAATCACCGAGTGATTGCAGAAGGGGAGGAAGGACTTCAGACCCGCATCACATCCTGGTGCCCCAGAGACTCCCGTCTCAGGGGGTCTGCGATGCTCCTGCACCTCGCAGAATCACTTGTTCTCGAGGTGTTGGAGACGCTCACCTATTGCCTCCCTACACGTCGACAATGGCCAGGGATCCCTGCAGGGAAAGAAGAGATAGGAAAGATTCTGGAAGGAATATTCCCCCAAGTTGGGCTCAGAATTCTTTGGTATAAAATGTCTTCCTTCTGTTCGTAGCATTTGTTTACTCGGTGGTTTAGGCAGAAATATCCCTTTCCTGTGTACGTGTTTTCTCCTCAACTGGATTGCAAGCTCCCTGAGGACAGAATTTCCCTTTTTCTTCCCTTAGGGTGCCGGCACTTTGCCAGCCAAAGACCCCGCTCCAGGTCTCACCCCACAAGCTGTCTGGCCCCTGGGAGGGGGTCTGGGATGGGAGAATCGAGTAATAAAACTTTAATGAATGACCGAAGAGAATTAAGAGCGTGGGTCTTTTGAAAAGATGTAGAATAATTTCCCATTGAATCGTTCGTGCTTTATAGACCTCTTGGGCTAAAAACTACTTGCCGTCTAGTTGGCTGCCGAGGCCAGCGTTTTTCTTTTCAAGTCCGTGAGTAAAAATGTAGACTACTTATTTTTTAAAAATAAAGACCCTAAGACTCTACTGGTGAGACTTGAAGCCACGATTGTTCTAAGTCAGAATTTTTGGGGAGTGATATTCTCATTGTGAACAGGTTTCTTGAGCCAGTAAAATGAGAAACCCGTCAGTGTTGTACTTCTTGGCGATGACCCGCGGGTATTGGCCCACAGTTAGGAGGGGAGCCCCGCCTCCTTCTAGAAAGCTGGTGGGAGCCTGGTTCCTCCTGCCTTCCCCTGGGATTTCGGGGTCCACTTGCTCACATGCTCTCTTCCCCGAGTTTTCCGGTCCCCAGCTTCCTGTTCACCTGCTGTATCTCAGCTGATAGTGTGAATAAAAATAAAGATTATATCCAGGGGTACCCTCAGTGTGCCCCCACCGTGTGCAGGTCATAGTCAGACACAAGAGAGGGGCAAAACCCCCAGGTCCTGGCCTTTGCTTGGTTATTCACTTTATTTGTATAAACTGGGCACTTTATTACTGGAGTTGGACCTCAGTTTCCCCACCTGCAAAGTGAGGAAGGTGTGTGAGGCCAATGGCAGACAAAAGAGTAGTTGGGCAGCTCGTTGGACATTCCTGTCCCCGCAGCCCAGCTGGAAGGTCCGCTGTCACAGGCGGTGCTGTTTCCCATGGCCTCACGTGGGTCCAGGTGGCCCTTTTCTGCCTCCTCTGACAGTTTGTGAAGTGAACCGTAGAAACGGTTAAACATCGGCAAATCTTATTTATCACCGACTTAGTTTTCTCTGGGTTATCCTAATGTGGTGGCATTTTGCAAAATCAGAGAGTGCTCCAGGCCAGGTCTCAGAGGTGATATCCAGACACTTGTCTCCTGAGAACCTGTCACCTTGCAGGGCACACAGAGGCATCAGGAAGCCCCCCTGGGCAGCAGAAGTCCCTACAGATCCTTTCTTTGACCTTAACCCACTGAGAATGTTTTCCTGGAGCCCCACGGTCAATGCCAGGCAGAACCCTCCTGCCCTGTTCGAGGAAGAGCCACGTGTAGCCTGGTGGCCGTGTTACGTGTTTGAAGTCAGACCAAGTATAAAATAGCAGATGACAAGGAAATTACCATGATTTATCAACAGTCTCATCTGTGATTTTAAGAACTTGTAGCTCTAACAGACAAACAAAAACCCTAAAAACTTGGCTAGCTCATAAATCTTCAGATTTCTAAACGGCGAAGTTGGGGGAATGTTCTTGAAAGGTCCGGCCGCAGGGAGCATGTGTGATTGGAAAGAGACTTCTAACCTTTCATCTTACAAACTGCCCGCTGCAGAGGAGTCCGGAACAATCCTCATAACTCCCTAATGGAGCAAGTGGGACAATGTATTATTCATGCTGCTCCAGGTGTGTTTGACTTTTGACCTTGGCCAGCAGTGGTTCTGAGCAGCCGTTATTTCTGATGCCTGTTAGATTTCGTCTTTGAACAAGGAAGACCTTTGACTATGTCTGGTCCTTCCTTCTGTCATCTTAGCACCCCTCCTCCAGAAATTTGGTGACATTAAGGAGGAAGGACAAATCATTACCATGTACAGATTTCATATCAAATAAAAGAACTCAATTTGCTGCCAAATGGGGGTTTAACCTCTCCCAGATCTTTAGTTGTGCATAATTAATGTATCATTCAGCATTTGACTTTTGTGCTTTTCATACAGATTTCATCTTAAAGGATGCTTCCGAGCTCTGTGCTCACAAAAACACATTTAGCTTATTTCATGGGTTTTGCCTTTGGATTTTGGGGATGCCCGTGCCTGAGTTTTCCCGAACAAGATGATCTGTATGGTAAAGATACCCGATTCCCTTACGCTATTCGGCAAACGCTGTGCCTAACACTGTGCTTCCAAGTGGTTGGAAATGAATGGTTGTGGTGCAGTTACTGATGCCAGTCCTGCTACTGGGATTGAGGAGGAGGAGGAGGATGCTAACGACCAGCTGTAATGCGACACCGTGGCTTGAATCATGGGGAGCTTCCCATGAATTTCTCACTAAATCTTCGGCCATCCTGGAAGGTCGGGGCATCAATCTGATTCTCCAAACAAGGCACCTAGGGCTCCGAGCGCCGAGTGACTTGCCAAGAGCCACATGTAGAGCCAGTGGCCGAGTCCAGGTGGAAATGCCCCCTCCCTGCCTCGTAGAAACCCTGTTTCCCACTGTGCTGTGTCACTGTGGCTGCTAATTTCATGGCTGTGATTACTCAGATTTCGTCAAGGGAGTGGAGGCGGAGCTGTGGCCTTTTTGGGGACTAGAGGCAGAAGGCCAGGGGGACAGTTCACGGAGCCACCAGGCTCTGGTGCCTTTTCCTGGGGAAGCATCTGGCAAAGCAGTCACTGCAAACCCAGTCCCCGGTTATGCCCACCGCTGGGGGTGTTTTCGGGCGCATCTTATAAATGGTTTCTTCTCTGGGGGAAGACAGCACTCCCTGCCTCTGCCCTCTTGCCAAGAACAGGAGATGTAAGAACATGTTTTCTATTGATTTTTAAAAGCAATTCAGGACCCAACTGGTAATAATAGGTGTGACCTGTGCCGTTTTCCAGGCAGTCGCAAGCTCTCGGAGCCTTGTTGTGCGACTCTGATGTTTGGGATGTGCATTCTTTGAAGATTACTTCTAAAGCAAGGCGTCCAAATCCTTAATTCACGATTCTGTCTATTCCTGTGGTGTTTACATTCCACCATGGCAGAAGATCACTGTGAAAGCAAAAGATGAAAATGCACTTTCAGAAAGGGCTTTCTCGCGCAGGCCTCCTTCAAAGACCCTCAGCCCTTCGCCTCTTGTTGACGCCGAGGTCTGTCTTTCATCCACAGGGGACATGGACATTAATGGGTGATTTAAAGGTTTGTCACGTTGCCGTGCACAGCCAGGCTGAGCTCTTGGGGCACCGAGCCGTGTGGAGCATGCGCTGGTGTGATTTCGGGCGTTGGGGCGCGTCCCCCTGGCCTCGCGTGTCCGTCGCGGAGCTCCGTGTATTCTGCCGGGCCGTGATTTCTGCCCTTTGCCGGAAGTTGGATGTGAAGGGCGTTGGGGAGAGTGTCTAGTGGGACTGATCGACTTGGCCGATGAGCAGAGCAGGACTTCGCGGGCCGGGTGCTGAGAGAGCAAAGAATCTCCTAAGTTAGAGAAGTCCCTGAGCTTTGGAGTCTGGGAGCTGCTGGCCGTGTGGACAGGGTCAGGTGAGGCCTCTCAGCTCCCCAAACTCCAGCACGACTATGGCCCCTCCCCCCCATGCAATTCAGAAGGCACTGAATGCATAATATAACCAATGTACGGACTCGTTAGTTCTGATTTTTTCCAATGATGACTGTTTTGGTGCCCTTTTTTTTTTTTTTGAGGGGGACAGATATCAAATGTTGAATACTTTAAAAATATAATTTAAAAAAATCGATATTGTTGCCTCTGCATTTTGGGGGAGTCTTCAGAGCACATGTGGCCTGTCCATCATTTCACCCAGGGCTCAGGGTTAGGTTATCTCTGAACTTGAGGCCCAAGACCTGGCTTGTGATGAACCTGCCCACGTCCTACCATCCCCAAAGTCAGCAACCCCTCCGATACTTGAGGCTTCCTGTTGTCGGTGGGGAATAGGCCACTGTAGGCCACACGATCACAGAGCACTCTCCGGGTGACCTGGGGGGTCAGGGACCCAGGTGGGCTTGGTTCCATGCGAGACCCGTGTCTGCATTTCGGGAGGCCAACCAGGAGCCACTGCTGATGCTGCGTGTCTGCTTCCTTCAGCTTTCTCCCCGTCACTAACACGGGCAGTCGTGTGATAATGGCTCGCAGGTAGAACCCGGAAGGGCTCTCCAGTCCCAGATGGCTAATGTGGTGCAGATGGCCTGAGGTAGACGTCTGCCTTTTGCCTTTGTCAGTGCACTGACTTTTCTACCTTGTGTTGAGAGAGGGACAGCAGGAACCCACAGCTGTCCGAATGACAGTCCCCACGGCCCTTTAAAAACAGCCTCCTTAACATTTTGGGGACAGTTCAAGGGATAGTTTGGCCTTGAAATAAAAAAAATTAAATATTAATTTCTTTCACTTTTGAAAATACTTGCCATTCCCTTTAGGGAATGCTGCCTGACATGGTGGTTTGCCCTGGCTGGCTGCGGCAGGGGGTCACCCACCGGTGTCCCCGGGGAGCTGGCAAAGGCTCCAGAGAGTGTGGTGGTGGATCGTGTGCCCCTCCGTGTCCTTCAGGTCAATGGCGTCCTTTAGTTAGGCTCACAGAAACTGACTTTGGGACTTTTACTGCGTCTCATGCAATGACCTGAGGGACACTCCCTTTCCTCTGAGGGAGGGGGTGCAGCCATCAGCATGCCCTGGTCTGTGACATCTGTGACCGTCAATGATCAAACATAAAGGAAACCCAGAAAAATGGGAATATTTCCCTGGATAAGCATGTGGCTATGGTGTTGTAGTGGGATACGGACCAAGACAGGGAGATTCTTGCTCAGATCCCAAATAAATCAGCTTGGTAGTTTCTAAAACACTTTTTTTTTTTGAGACAGGATCTTGCTGTGTTGCCCAGGCTGGAGTGCAGTGGCATGATCATAGCTCACTGCAGCCTCCAACTCCTGGGCTCAAGAGATCCTCCTGCCTCAGCCTCCCAAGCAGTTGGGACTACAGGCTCATGCCCAGCAGACCTGGCTAATTTTTAAATTATTTTTATAGAGACAGGGTCTAGCTGTGTTGCCCAGGCTGGTCTCAAACTCCTGTCCTCAAGGGATCTTCTCACCTAGGCCTCCCAAAGTGCTGGGATTACAAGTGTGAAGCCACTGCACTTGGCCTCTGAAGCATCTCACTGTACCTGCGTAGGGATAGTAGAAGAAAAGGATTCCCAACTGTGGGGACATTTAGGGCATATCTTATTATTTTAAAAAGTTGCTATGATTTGCATCAAAGTAGTTTAATTTTAACTCCATTTATTTTGTAGTATCTTAAAGAAGGTGGAAGTATTTTGAAATGATGCTGATGATGGTGGTGGTGATGATGATGGTGGTGGTGATGATGATGATGGTGGTGGTGATGATGATGGTGGTGGTGATGATGATGGTGACGATAAGATTTGGCATCAGTTACTGACGCACACCCACTGCACTCATCCCAGGTGGGCCTTTCACCCCCAGGCACATCTTCACCCTGGGGAGCGCTCATTCCATCAGCCTCAGACCTGCAGGGAGACCCTCCTAGCCCAGCGTGCAGAGGGGTCCTAGCTGGCATTTCCAGAGGGCAGTGCGAATGATAAATACTGTTAATATTCAGAAGGAAGAATTGATTTAAAAAATGTGCCTTTGATTCACTAATCTCTGACACTGAGACATTTTTTGAAGTCTGTTGCTATAATTAGAATTCTATAAGCCATTTTATGTCTCTATCAAAATTTTAAGAGACATAGAAAATTTAAGGTTTTTTTTTGGCTTACAATTCATCATATCAACACAAGTCTTTTCTGCAGTTTGGGCTTTGGCGTGAAGCAGTATTTTGGGGCCAGGGACTCACTCTGTCATCGGGGCTGTGCTGACAGCAGCCCTGGTGCTGCCCAGGAACGGCTCACAAATTGTGTTTCTGCCTTGTTTTGATTTGTTCTTCCCAGGCGAACCGTGGGGTTGGACGATCACATAAAGGGTGAACGTGTAGTCCAGGACCTCTGCCTGCGCCTCCGCCCGTTGGCTGTGCCCCGGCCGGCCGGGTGGCCAGGAGGATGGGGGGTACAGGTAACCGGGGACGTGTGGGGCAGTGCTAGCGCCCACAGCTTCAGCCGGGCTCAGGTGAGTCACGGCTGTGCTTCGAGACGGTAATTGGTGGCATGTGGTCCGTGAGCCGTGTGTACGAGCTCTTCCTTAGTCACAGGGAAGGGGAACAAGCTTCGTAAATAAAAGCCTCATCAGATTAGTGAGTCAGAAAAGACGCTAATCCCCATGAGATGCTTCATTTCTACTTTTTTTTTCATCCTAAAGCAGAAGCTGTTCCTGTTCTTAAAAAAAAAAATCAGTTTGCAAAAAGACTGACTTAAGCACAGTCGAAAAGGGGGTGGGGGCGGGCCGTGTCACCATTGCACTGTGACGATTAGCATGAAGATGAGTTGCACTTTAGCTGGGCTGAAACTTGTTCCTAACAGAATGTTAAATACTTAGTGAAAAGAAAGATTATGTCTATCTAGTTACACCATTCCTTGATATATGCTCCATGTCAGAGTGCCATTGTCTCCAGGGTAAAGACGGAGAGTTCAAATACCCACTATCTCTCCCCTGGTGCTCCAAATGCTCTCCTTTGAAGTTTTTATAATCCATCTGTCATCTTCCAGCAAGGAGGGCACATGTTCCGTACCACTCAATTACAGAATTCTCTGCCAGCTCCAGTGAGACAGGGAAGAATGTTATGGGTGGTTGAGAGAAACTGTCAGATACACCGAATTCCTGGGATTCATGAGCACGGTGTTGTTCCAGGGTGGGAACACAGCGGCCTTATTGTTCAAGCGGATTAGGGATACACTGGGCATTGGGGTAGTGATCCTTTGATTTTTTTTTTTTTCCCCTCTTCCGGAGAGAGTTGTCTTAAATTTGATTGTTCTTGTTTGAAAAAACAAAAAAAAAAAAAAAAGAAAAATCATTCCGACCTCCCCTGGAATGTGGGCCCTCCAATGTGAACTGGAAATATGACGTTTACTTTAGCTAGCGAGGACTCGGTGGCCCCACTGTGCGGGACTGGGAAGTGCCGAAGTGCTTTTGTGTCCGTGGTTTCACTTTAGTGAAACAGGATTTGTGCCTGGGCTTGACGGGAGCCGGTGACTCGATGCCGCCTGATCTCCACGGAAATCATTTTCATCGTTGTGAGATGAAAGTCTGGGCGTTAAATGTTCTGCCATCTGGTGAGATCTGAGAAAGTTAGCACTGGCCGGAAGAGTCTTTAACGCGGGTTATTTTATTTAAAGACGATCTACCTTGGAGTGGTTAGTGTTGCTGGATGTCGTGTTAACTTCTCACTCACTGAGTCACGGGTGGTTAAATTCGTTGTCTTATGTGCGATGAGTTTGATGATCTCGGCTTAGCCTCTAGTGGGTATTAATTCACATTATGAAATATCCCAGAATAATTTAGCACCGTGTGGCATAATTTGCATTTTTACTCAAGATAGGGGCAGTGATAGTGGCTCTGGATATATTCTTTTTTTTTTTTTTAATTCAAAAGAGGATGACTCTCATTTGTGGCTTTCAGGGTGATTGTCGGAGGGGTGACTGCTATGGATTTGTTGGGAGCATATGGCTTAAGAGCTTGGTGTGGTGAGAATAAGGAATTTTAGCGTGGGAGCTAAAACCTAACAAGAAATATTTGTGGGGACATAATGACAGCCGAGACAGGCTAGGATTTCGTGACCCTGTCCAGAGTCTACAGAGCCTACTTGCTTGTGCAGTTGTACACAGAAGCACATGCGTGTGGACCTGAAGGACACAGACCAGGGTGGAGGCATCTGGTCTAGGGGACTCTGCGTGCTCCTCAATTGTCAAAGGAATCCTTTCCCTTTACAAAACAGGAAGGTTTTCCAGAAATGCGAGATGCTATTACAGTAATTAATTTAGTGAAACTTCTTAAATCTGATCTTCTGTTCCAACTCATAATGCAAGGATGGGGTAGCTCGATGTCGTTAATTGAAATCTGGAGACAATAAAAAAATGTCTTTCTGCAACTTCAATACAGCAGTCTGGAACTGTCGGGTCAGGCTGTGAACCAATTTTCTTCTCATTACTTTTGATTTTGGAGTCAATACAAATTTCATCAGTGATTGTAGGGTGCAGATCTTCGTCGGCATGGACCCTGTCATGGGAGAATATGTGCGCTTGGTCTCAAGATTTACGGAAAAGCGGTGCCGGTGAGTCAGGCAGGAGAGGAAGGAAATGCTGAAGACAACAGCCTCCTTTGCGACCTCATTGCTGGTTTGTACCAGGAGGCGGCACTTGGGGAGGGGGTGGAGCCCCACGAGGCCTCTGCAAGAGCAGGCTCCGGGGACAGCTGGTGGCAGCTCTGTTTCTCCTTTCTCTTCCTTCCAGACCCGTCTTCAGCCTAAGTTTCTCTCTCTCCCTTTTCCTTTCTGTCTCCCACATCCCCTGAATTTACAGCTGTGGAGAGAGTATTTCTGCAACACACAGAATTTAAGGCCCCACAGAAACTTAATTGTAGAAAAAAGGAAGGGGAGTCTCAACTTTGCAGGAGTTCGTGAAATTCTGAAAGCCTCCCAGGCAAGGAAATCTTTTGTGGGGAAGCGTAGATCCAGGGTGTCTTGTAGGATGCCTCATTTCTTCCTGCATCCCATTTGCATCTTTGCAAGTCATGGGACCAACCCATCTGTCATTAGGTATTGGCCTAATTGGACATTTTTTACGAGCCCAGTTTGCTATTTATGTTAAAAGCAATTCGCAGAAATGCCCTTTCTTCATGATTCGGTATTGGCAATAGCGACGTATGTTTAATCACATTTTCCATGAGTAATTATCTAATTCACATGATTACCAATATAAAGCAGGGAAATAGAATAGGCGCTTAACTCCGTCCTGCTTGGGCGGTGACACAGGCTTCCAGAGAGAACCGGGCGAGGGCCAATGGTGGCTGGCTCTGTTCTTCCTCTTCGAGATCATGGAGATTTTTATTAGCAACAGGAGCTCTCTGAAGCTGGGCCTGTGGAAGGGAGAGGCTATTTGGAATTCTGCTATAATGCAGTTTGAGGTTCACTGTGTCTGCTTGGGTTTTTCACGTTTGGGGCTGTCCTTTCTGAAGATTTCTGGGAGATAGAGGTCACATTTTTTATTCATGTTGAAAAATATTCATTTATCAGTATTGGTGTAACTGTAAACAAGTGATAAAGTGACAACATTCACAACAGTAAAACTGACAGCATTTACTTTAATTTTCTGTCATTTTGGTAATTATATCAATCAAGACCCAAAACTAAAATGATATTTTAGCATGCAGTAAGAAATGAGGAATTCAGATCTTAAAAGACCATTACAATTAGCTTTGAAATGTTCGCCATTTTACCATAATTGTTTCATATAGCTTATATGTCTTCATTTACAGCCGAATATTCTGTTGATCTTTTATAAACAAAGTAGCACCCATCTGCTCCTTGAGACACTCCTGGCGCCTATTCATTGCAAAAATAATACATGTCCTAATGACTTCCACATATTTTGAAATCTCCCTTTTGAAATTGGTCTTGGCAGATTATTTGCAGGTACTTGAGTTGCATCTGTTTGCAATTTTGCAAATGCGGAAGACTTTAGTGTTGAGCACTGCAAGAGGGCTATTTTAATCCTCAGATAACATAGGCTGTCATCAAAAGCCACATTTATCTTTTCGAAGGTGGGGCAAATGTTTAATGTTAAAAGACAGTAAAAGGTCAAGGCCAAGTCTGGGGTCTGAATATTTTTTTCCTTTCATAGCCCGGGCCTTTTGCGGGCTCTTCCTTGCATTGCTTTTTATTTAAGTTTTAGCTTCATACCCATTGCCAAGAGGATGTTTTGCTGATAAAATGTAAGATCAGGAAGAGAGTAAATCAGAAATAATTGTGAACTCCAGGCTCTTGGGCTCATTACCACCATGTGGCTAGCAGCTGACCAGCTTTAGGTCGACTTTGTTTACAGTGAAGACCTAAACAGCGTGGTGCTGGAGGAGGCCGCAGCCTTGACTGCAGTTGCTGGCCTGCCTCCCAGGAGGGGCCGCGACTCTCTGGGGGGGAGGTGTCACTGCAAGGCCAGCTAGCTGCTGCCGCTGCTGCTCCTGGGCAGACCCCTCTGCAGACGGGGGTGCGGGGGTGGGTACTCACTCAGGGAGTCCGGGCGGGCGCTGATTTCCTCTTTGTTCAAAGTCTGGAGCCCAGAACACTGAGGTTAAGTGAATGTCCTTTCCAGAACTCTGTTTCTGACCTGGTCAAGGTTAAGCATTCAGCACAAGCTATCTCGTCACTAGGGTTCTGGGACCCCGGAGGACTGAGGCAGTGGGACAGGTGGTTCCTGATGTCCCTCCTCCCTGGTGTGACCGTGTGTGCCACATGGGGCTGTCCCCAGGGGTTTGCTCTCCTTCCGGCTGCCATTTTGGCCATGAGCCTTACAGCACAGAATAAGGAATTGGGCCGTTTTGTGGTTAAATGGGAGTGGTTGGTCATGGAAACATCACCATTGGCTACAAACGTGCTAACCACCGTGGTGCTGTCTACACAACCTTCAGGACTTCTAAGCCACTTCTGATGGCTCTGGTGGCAGAGAAGGCTTTAAAACTGAAAACTAGCTCCATCTTCCCGTTAAACTGGGAGAAGAGCAAGCTCCACAGACGCCCAGAGACTGCCCAGGATGTTGAAGTTGACTAAGGGAAGGTGCGAGGCATGCCCTACTCCTGCGGGTGTTTCTGGAGGTCTTTCTGGAAAAAAATGTTCAATACGTATTTGTATAATGCATAGTCGTTTCGTGTAGATATTGAAAATGCCTTTGGGGTAGAAAGGAAAGTAGGTTAGATGTGATAACAAAGAATTCTTGACCACCATGCCTTATGAGTGAGTGCCGTGGTCACCTCAACTGATTGGTGCCTTCCGACGGACGATTGGTCTACAGATGTGCATTGTTGTGTGACTAGTGCGTATGTCATATATAGTCATTTGAAATTTTTTATTTTGTCATTATTGCATTTGAATAAGTGTGGCATTAAAAATATTATAAATTTCTGCAAGTGAATCTACGAGAAACTTGCAGCAACCGAACCTCTGCTTTTCTATTTTATTTTATTACTTTTTGCAGCTGTGAGCTGCAGAGAAGTGGCGATTGCTTGTGGTACAGGAACCGGCATCCAACGTCTCTGCTCTTTCTGCGTTGTTTATACTCTGGTGCTTTCACATGTGGGTGATGACACTTGAAAGAGAAAGGACCTCACACTCTTCTGATGACCAAAAATTTTGCATTACCGCAGTGATATCCTGGGGACCGGGGGTGCAGTTCTTCCTAACAAGAGCAGTGATTTTCAAAGTGTGGTCCCGGACGACAGCATGGGCGTCACCTGGGAGCTGATTAGAAATGCAAATTCTTAGGCCCCACCCCGGACCCGCTGACTCAGAACCTCTGTGGTGGAGCCTGGCTGTCTGTGTTTCAACAAGCTTTCCAGGTGATTCTGATGCAGGCTGAGAGCCAACAAAAGGGCAGTAGCTTTTCCAAGACTAGAAGTGCACCCATCACTCCGGAACTTTCTCTCATCTCCTGGTCTCGTGTTGGTTTCCCAGAGGCCATATCACACACCTTCAGATCCAGTAAACCTGCGGTCCCCAACCCCTGAGCTGCGGACTGGTACCGGTCTGTGGCCTGTTGGGCACTGGGCCACAGAGGAGGAGGTGAGTGGTGGGCAAGGGAGCGAAGCTTCATCTGTATGTACAGCCGCCCCCATCACTCGCATCACCGTGTAAGCTCCGCCTCCTGTCAGATCAGCCAGAGCATTAGATTCTCACAGGATCCCGAACCCTACTGTAAACTGCGCATGCGAGGGATCTAGGTTGCGGCTCCTTATGAGAATCTAATGCCTGGTGATCCGAGGTGGAGCTGAGGTGGTGATGCCAGCGCTGGGGAGCAGCTGCAAATACAGATCATCATTAGCAGAGAGCTTTGACTGCACAATAAATTTGCAACGTGCTTGAATCATCCCGAAACCATCCTGCCCCAGGTCTGTGGAAAAATTGTCTTCTGTGAAACTGGTGCCAAAAAGGTTGGGGACGGTTGCAGTGAGCCACGTCATTGGCTGAGTTGTTTGCTTAAAATGCAAAAGGACAGATGGGTGGTCATTTGATATTTTTTTTTGTCTCTTTTAGAGATCACTTATGGGGTTTCTTTCATAAATTTACCCCTTGATCATTGGGACATTGAAAAATTCAGAGGTGACTTTGGTGTCTTAAATATATTTATTGTAGGCTGGGTGCAGTGGCTCATGCTTGTAATTCCAGCACCTTGGGAGGCCAAGGCGGGAGGATTGCATGAGGCCAGAAGTTCAAGACTAGCCTGGGCAACATAGCAAGACCCTGTCTCTAAAAAAAAAAAAAAAATTAAAAACAAAAAATTAGCCAGGTGGTGGGTTGTGCCTGTAGTCTCAGCTACTTGGGAGGCTGAGGTGGGGGTATCGCTGGAGCCTGGGACTTTGAGGTTGCTGTGAGCTATGATTGTGCCACTGCACTCCAGCCTGGGTGACAGAGTGAGGTCCTGTCTCAAAAAAGTATAGATATATTTTAAACATGAATTCTGGAGAATTCTGTCTGTCTATACTGCAGTAGGCCAGGGTAAGATGGCCGCTCTTTGACTTTTGAGTCCTGCCTCACGAGTCCTGTCCCACGGAGGAATGTCGTCACCGCTGTTCACGTGCACAGAATACCCATGTTTCATGGAGTCACTGGGGTTGTCTGTTTAGAGTTCGCTGGGTGGGGCGAGAAGATTCTCCTCCTCGTTGAGGAGCTTCTGCTGGCAGTGTTTGGACAGCAGCCATGGTGGCGAGGCCACTGTGAGGTGTTGGAAGGGAGGGTGCTTGTCCTAGCACAAGGAACCTCCCTTGTCACTCTGACCATTTGCTTTTCTCAAGCAGAACTTTTTTGGCAGTGAGGTAAACTCTTGGCGATGCATTTAGGACAGAATCAGAATGAAAGTTGTTGGCTACTCACTGTGTTGCTACTGAGAAATTCTTCTCTAGGTTGGGACATGACGGGGTGACCCCTTTCTATCAGGAAGTTATGAGCCTGGTGGCCACGGGCACCACCTGTGCCCACCAGACTTAGCATGGAGTCTCGTGAATCCACAAAGGCTTAAGCCCTGGAGGAGGAGGAGGGCATGTGGCAGATTGCTGGGCATCCCTCCCACCCCCAAGCCCAGTCCTGCCCCTGGAGACGGGGAGACTGAGACCCTGGTGCCCCTGACTCCTTGGCCCGTCCCGTTTACCCCACAGCCTCAGCTGTACCTACTGAGGTGTCTCCAAAGGTGGCTCACATGACATGAGACTATCTTAGATGATATGTGAATTTTAACAATTGGGTATCTTAAGACCTATTAGAAACATGCAACTAGCACATCATAGCTGTGATTTCACTGATCCTTATTGCTTAAGGTGAGGCTAAGTTAAAAAATAAGTGAGTTGATTTAAAGTTAATTTGAAGAAAAGCATTAGGTAAATAACGGCCGAGGTGGCAGGAAGACGTGGCAGGAACTGTGGAGGTGTCTGTGGACGGCTGAGGTGCGGAGGTGGCCGCCGGGAGCGAAGGTGGCGCATGTTCCCCGAACCTCCCTGGCTGTCCCCGGGAGAGGCTCCTGCTCCTGGCAGATGTGTGGTCGGCACGTCCTGGCGAGTGTTTTGTTGATGGGAGTCCCACCCACCCCCGTGGCTCGTGCCGCCTGTGGGTGCACTTCTGCGTCTTGTTGGCAATGCAATTACTGGCACCGTGGGAGGTCTGCAGATTCAAAGCTAGCGGATGAGAAATCCAGCTCAGAAATGTGGGTTTGGTTTAGGTGGTGACGGTGGTGTTTCATAGAAGAAAAATGCCACCAAATCATAAAAGACAAATCAGAACACTGAGCCCGGTGCTCCTCCTTCGGCAGGAGCCCGCAGGTGAGAGGGCTGAGCTGCCCGGCTGGTCTCGGCATCCTCCCTTCCTTCCTTTTGGGGTGGCCAGGACACAGGTCCCCGAGGTCCAGGCAGGAAGGGGCAGTCATTGCACTGGACCACTGAGCCTCCCTGAGGGATCAAAATGACAGAACCACTTGTGCTGAGCAACTTTGGGCTGACATGGGGCTCAGAGTGTGGGGCTTGTGCTGACTCAGAGGCCACCAGGAACACCCCCCTTCGTGCCGGGCTGCTCACTTGTGTTTCCAGGCTGGGGGGTCCAAGAGAATGAGCAGCAAGGCGCCCCTGCGCTTCTGAGCTCAGCTCCTTTGCTCCTGCCCCTGTGCTGCTCTGGGGGCTGCTCCGTGATCATGGACTTGGAGACCTGACTTGTCCTGGGACTGGACTGGATTGCGGAGCACTGCAGCACCCTCAAGGGCTTTGGTTGTCGGGTGCCCAGAGGGACCCGGGTGGTTGGTGAAGAACAGGGAGCTAGAGTGTCAGTTCCCTGCGGTGGCGGGGACATGGGGGGACCTCACCCCTCAGAGGGGGGCTACCCAGATCCTGCCACACTCACACCCAATCTCCTTTCTCCTGTCCAGATGGCTTGCAGGGGCTGGTTGGTCCAATATTTGGGACTTTCTGATGACAACTCCAAGGAGGATGAGTTGTGGTTTCTGCCCTTATGGAATTTACACCTACGTGGAGAGACAAGACCACCCCCAGGGGAGGGGCGCTGGGGCACCAACCGTGTCAGGTGTGGGTGCCCAGATACAGGCGAGTTTGGAGAAGACCTCCAGCTGGAGGGCAGAGAGCCCTGCAGTGTGGACAGGCAGGGAGAACATCCTGATGGCCCGGACAGGCAGAGTGGGCGGGGGAGACGGACCCTGGGGAGGAAACAGGGAGGAGGGTTGGGTGGGAGCTGCGTATTTCCTTTGAGAAGACCCAGGATGTTGCAAGTGCCTGGCACTCAGTGAACGCACAGTTCATACCTGCTAAGCTGAGCCCAGTGGGACCAGAGCCTTGGCCACTGCGTGGATGGCAGAGCTGGTGTCTACCATGATGACTTTGGAGAGCATCTACGGGGTCCCTGCCTTGTCTTGGAGCTTGGAACCTGGGGCCCCACAGAGCCCACACCCTGGTGCCGTGACCTGTGGAGTTGGCCGCAGAACCCCCTGGAACCAGACTCCCTGGCATCTCCCAGAGACTCCCCTGTTCCTTTATTAACTGGGTGTTGAAATAATGGGGTGTGTGCATGGCTGGGAAAGGGGAGATATGAAGGGATGAGGGTGAGGGTGTCACCCCAACTCGGCGACTCTGGCGCTCTCGCATTTTGGTCTTTTCCGAATCACTTGCCCCACTCAGCCCCACGTCAAAAATTGATTTGCACTAATCAGATTTTCAGTTACTCCTTTTGTTGCAAGGAGAAGTCTCCTGTAGCCAACATTGTGTGAATGTGTGTGTGTATTTTCTATATTTACAGATTAAAATCAGACTTTGTGTTTTCATCTTTGTCTATCTCTAAGTAAGTTAAAAGCTTTTCCCTGAATCCCTATTGATGCATCTTTTTTACAGAGACACTCCCAGACTGTGCTGGGCTGAAATTCACACACACACACACACACACACACTCACATGCACACACACACACACTCACTTCAGGCTATGCTGAAAAACTGCAAGAGAAAATAAGAATACCCCACAATCCAGAAACCCAGGGAAGGAACTTTCAGTTTTCACTTCCAAGTTTGGCAGCCTGGTGAACTTGAAAGGTTAGCTATGAATAAGCATAATCAGATCTTTCTTTCTGTCCATATTTAATTCAAATGAGACAGCTCTGTGTTGACTTCTAATACAGAAAGGCCACCCACCATGGCGGTGCTCCCAGCCAATGAGGCTGGCTGGTGAAAGCTTTCTTAAACGGTGCTAATCAGCCCGGAGAGGCCTGCCCCCTATCCCCATCAGTATTCTATAATTCAGATGTGCTGATAACCTGAAATTGGATGTGTCAGGATGCAGACATGTGAAGGGAAGAGGGAACTCCAGGCTAGAGGAGCCGGGCGGCTGGGAGACAATGCTGGGCGAGGGTGTTTCACACCCTCCTCTGATCCCCCAGACCCCCTCAGTTGTGCCTGTGTGTGTGTATGTGCGTGCACATGCGTGCGTACACGTGTGTGTGTGTGTGTGTGTGTGTTATTGTTCTGGGCCAGGGATAAAATGGAAGGTTTTAAGTTCTGAATGTATAGGGAAGCTTTGGATTTTGTATATGTGAAAGGAATCAACAGACGTTTGGCTGCTGAGGGGTGAATGGCAATTTGCGATTAATTTTTTTTTCCCCCGAAGCCGAGGCTATTTTAAAACCTTTCTCCCACTTTCTCAAATAAGAGACAGACAGACACACACACCCACCCCAGTCTGGTGAGCACGTCTCACAGGGAAGTTTAACAAAAGAGTTGCTATTGTCCCTGTCCCAGCCGGCAGCAGTGCAGCTGAGGGTCAGTCGCTATTTCTATTTTAAACCTTGATTTTTGCAAAGTTTGTCTTTTGACTGTTCTCATTCTAATCAGGCTTAGTTAGGGGATCTGCTCCAAGCTCCACACCAGGCTGTGAGGACAGAGAAAGATAAACTGGAGGGATTAACCCAAAAGTTCTGCTCTGTCAATAGTGGGGTGTGTGTGTGTGTGTGTGTGTGTGTGTGAGAGAGAGAGAGAGAGAGATGCATTGGCCACCACTCACTTAACAGCCATTTCTTTAATCTCAAAGTGAGTGCAGTTTGTTAGAGCTCTCTCTTCCTCGTACTGCTGGGTTTGACATTGTGCGTGACTTGCTGGCTGTGCTTTTGGGGAGCTGCCTCTTCAGCCTCCCCCCGTGCCTGTGACCGTGTGTCTGCAGAAGACACCGGAATAGCAGCTCCAGCCCGTAGTTTATTCGGTCCCTGGGGCCAGCCCAATGCTTCCCAAATGCTTGGGTGCAGACCGCTGCTCCTCGTTGCTCTGCGTGCTGAGGTCTTGCTCAGCTCACAGGTCTCCTTATCTATGAGTCTCCCCTCATGCTCTTCCAGCCCCACCCCTGCAGGTCAGAGTGCATGTTCCCTCTGCAGGTCGCCCTTGGTCAGAGCATCTGTTGCTCTGTCCTGGTTTGGAGACCTGTGCATGAGTCTCATCTCTCCTCCTGTGTGGCGAACTCCTCAGGGGCTGAGATGGTGTCCGAGGCCCCTCGTCCACCCCTGACCTCCCCCAGCACACAGTGGGCAGGCGCTGGGTGGACACGCCCAGGAGGAGGCTGAGTCGCTCAGAAACGTGTTTCCCAAGGACTTCTGAGGTCCCTGCTCAGGGCTCACCATAGTCACAGGAAAGGGCAGTGGAGGAAGAGACAGCCTGGAGATGGGTAAAGTCGTGAAACACAGGCTACCTTTTCTCATCTCTGCCCCAGGTGGTGTCACCTTGTCACCTGCCACTCAGCCCGGTGGCTGCAGGGACACGGTCTTCCCTGCCATCCAAGGGGGCACTTTCCTTCAGAGCTTGTAGATTTTCTCCCGGAGAGGCTGCTCTTTCCCAGAGTCAGGAGAAGGTCCCGGTCTGTAGCTCTTCATCTCCTCCTCATCACGACCAGACTGATTGGCACCATGTGGCGTGCCATCCAGGAGGACCCAGAGTCCTTCCCTGTGGTTTGGGCCCAGTGGTGGCTTCCCCAAGGGAACGGCTGGCATGTGTTTAATTATTCATCGGTGTTCTCGTCTGTATCTGCCTGCTCCTTGATTGTTTTGTCTTTCCCTAAAAATATTTATTTGAAATTCTGTGATCAAAGACTGAAAAACAAAACAGAGCAGGATATTAAAATGAAAAAATTTTTTTAGGAGGTTGGAATGTCAAGATCATTTTTATTAGAAAAGTTTACAAGATGAAGCCACGAATTATTTACGTAAATTTCATATATCAAGCATAATACTCCCGACTGCGTCTGGTGAGTGATATTGGCTGGCATCACTTGGATTTAAAATACCTTCTACTTAAGGTAGGAAAAATTCATTTTAATTAAAACTAGTGGATTTTTCTTTCTCGATCGTATTTTAACACACGCACACACACTCACACACATCTGTGTTTGGAATTGATAAAGAAAGAACTCTGGTTAAATAATCCACTTTTGTCTGACAACGGAATCCGTTATAGAGGTGCAAATATGCAGAAAGCTATTTGGAAATGCATCCTAGTAGTTGTCAGGTTTTATTATGCAGGAAGGTGTCATGTTTGTTACGAAGCTGAGTGCAGATGGCAGAGTGGAAGAAATGGATCACTAATTTTAACAATGATTAATGAACAGAGATAGAAAATGAATTACATTGGACTATCGGAGGCAAGAAATATTTTTGTGAAAATTTTGACTCATCTGCTATGCTGTTCTCTGCAAATTATTTTCAGAAATTCTATATGTTGTCAACAGTTGACTGCATTTCCCATTACTGTCTATTTCTGTTCTTAAGTACTTTTGTGTTATTAGAGATACATAATTTCAAAATACCAATACATTCCTGATTACTTAGAGAAAATATATGTACCAGTATGACTGTTCCATAGACACTAGCCATAAAAGTCCTGTTTTATAATAATCTTTCATTCTTCCTCATTTTATCACTACATTAGGAATGTTTGATAAAAAGAAAAGGGGGGGGGATGGGGACTCTTCTAGCACATGTGGAATACAGAAAAAATAGCAGCAAAGGTAGCAACGGAAACGTGGTCTGGTGGCTTAGTGCGGGCTTGAGCTGCCACCGACCCTGCCGATCTCTGTGTTCTCTGCCTGTCACCGTGGGAGGCAGGGCCAACCGCTCTCTGGCATTAGTCTCTGTGGTTTGTGGCCTCTCCTGTCCTGGCCCTGTGGGCGACTCTCCAAACATGTCCTGACTCCCCATCCGCTGTCAGACACAGGGAGTTGTCACCGATTCCTGAAGTTGTCCCCGTAATGTTTTCTTCTGAGTGTCCCTCACTCTGGCCCCGTCTCCCTCTCCCAGTGGTCCTGGCATTGGTAGTGAGTTTTCACCGTGTTTTGTGAGTCTTGTTTTCTACAACAGCTTAGCAGCAAACGTGTGTGTGTGTGTGTGTGTGCGCGTGCGTGTGTGCGCATGTGTATGTGCGTGTGTGTGTGTGTGTGTGTGTGTGTGCACGATCTGCAAATGAATACAGCTTATTTGTTTATGATCTCTGCTCTTGGCAGGAAGCCCACCTGTGTGATTTCTCATATGGAAAAAATGGATAGTGATTTTTTTCTTCCACTTCCGTCCCTCCCTCCCTCTCATCCTTCCTTCCCCACCCCCATGAAGATATTAGCCATATTAAATATGATGGTTTTAAGGCTCCCCATTTTCCTGAGATCCTCTGCAATTGACAAGTGATCCACTAGTGTTTGGATCCTGCGTTGCGATTGGCGGTCACTTAATTTCGTTTGTCAGGGGCTGCTTTTGTGGTGATGGGAGCAAATGCCACAGCTTGCACTTCAGGGTGCCCAGTGTTTCAGGATGACCCAGTCGCGGTGCAGCCGCACGTCTGTGGTTGGTAGTGCTTGTCCATTTCGCATGTCACCACTATTTAATGCCTGGCTTGGGTGTCAATTTGTATTAAAACTTTGCATGTACACGTGTAGTCCTGGCTTGGTTCTGACACCCCGGTCTTTTTCTGAGAGGGATTCCCCCAGGACAAGAGCGCAGGGTGCTCCTCGACCCTTCCAGCGAGTGCCTGGGAGTCAGGCTTTTGTACACGGCTGAGCTGCCTCCTGAGAGCTGCCTGGTGTCTGAACAAACGGACGATCTGTAACGACTTCCTTCTCCCACAAATGAGCTTTCCAAGTTTCCAACTTGACTGTTTTATTTATGCTCTTGACCTGTAAAAACAAGCAGGCTGTTTAAAAAGCAAAAAGTACTTCCCATGATTAGAGCACTTGGAGTTGAACTAAATTGCAGAATGAAGAGGACATTCCTCGCCGCTCCCGTAGAAAATGTCACAGCGGTTTTGCTTCTTGGGAATGGTTTCTGCTTCTCCACATCAGGACTTCCCAGTCTCACCAGCCTTGGGGTCCCCAAGGAAGGATTCACGTGTTTTTCCCCTTTTCTTGTTTTAGGTAATAGGATAATCCTAGTGAATGTTTGGAATGTGTTTGAGAATGGTTCTAAGTCAAGTAGTTTGCATATCATTATGGTCCTGGTGGGAAAACACTTTGGAAAAACAACTAGTGATGCCACACAAGTCCTGCTCAGGCTGCACAGCACATGCTAAACGCTGAGGAGACACAGGCGGGCTTGAGCGAACAAGGTAGGGGAAGGCTCCAGGGAGCCAATTTAGAATGTGACTTGAGGCAAGCGTGGCTTTCCGTGTCTATCTCTCTTGGCAAGCGTGTGGCATAGCAGTGGTCTCCGGGATTCCCCATGAGCCAGCTGGGTGCCGCACGCACAGGTCTGTCCGGAGAGGAGCGTGTTGAACATGTGGCTCAGAGAGAGGCCCTGGGCGTGCGCGGCTTGGTGCGGACGGTGGTCGCTTGCCTGGTCTCATCTAGAAGTTGCACTGCGGGTGATTCAGTGGTGTGGAATGTGGAGGGAGGGTTGGACACCCGCAGGGAGAGAGAGAGAGCCCTACAGTTCATGGTTAGAGAGGCCAGAGGAAATGAAAAGGGACAAGTGATCCCGAACTACAGAACTGTCCCCATGATTCACGGTTTGGGGCACGTCAGGCGGACGGTCTACAGGAACAATTTGAGGGTCGTTGAGATTTAGACATTTGGATCTCAACACCGGGAAGAGCGCTGGTGTTCAGGTTATGTTCTTCCTTCAACTGTGAGCATCTTGTGGTGGTTTAACCAGAGTACATGAACGTCCATGTAAACCTGGCTCCTGGCATGCACTCGTGGTAAGGCGGTCCCCAGCCTCTGCTTGTGGTGTGAGCGTGCCACAGCCCATGTCTGCTGGCGTGGCCTCCACACTGCCGCTCCCGTGTTTCTGCAGAGCAAAGTTGAAGGAGATCCTGTTTCTAGCAGGTTCCGGTTTTCAGAGACAGCTCTGTTTATGTTTCTGAAATCATTATCAGTTTTTTGTTCTGGTTGTAATTACCTTCATATTGATCTGAACTAACTCATCAAGTCTGAACTGAAGAATAAAATGATTTGAAAAATTATTTTAAAATACCTTCTTTTTTTTTGAGACAGGGTCTTGCTCTGTCTCCCGGGTTGGAGTGCTGTGGCATCATCATAGCTCACTGCAGCCTCCAACTCCTGGGCTCCAGCGATTCTCCTGCCTCAGCCTCCCAAGTAGCTGGGACTACAGGTGCCCACTGCCATGCCCAGCTAATTTTTCTATTTTTAGTGGAGATGGGGTCTTGCTCTTGCCTAGGCTGGTCTCAAACTCCTGGCCTCAATTGATCCTCCCGCCTCGGCCTCCCAGAGTGTTGGGATTACAGGCGTGAGCCATGATGTCTGACCTAAAATACCTATTTCAAAATAATTAAAGGAGAACTCAGCCAGCCAACAGACAGGTATACTCCCCTACCACACACACTCCTTAGACCACAATCATTGGCTTTTCCAGGGACTGTGTGTTTGATGCGGTGGCATCTCTGCTTGTGAACATAAGACCCACCTGCTGACAATTCTTCATGGGAACAGATATCTAGGCATGTCCTCTGAATGTGCCTTTTAAGCCTGCCAACCCCTGGAATATATATTGAAGTTAAACCGAGTTGAGTGATTATAATGCTATGGCCTATAGCATGAGCTGGAGACTATTCAAGATGTCTGTCATCCTTCTATTACCTCAGGTAAATAACTGATTGACCTTTTTGGGGCTCTGATACTTTACTAATCAGAACCTGAAATCTGTATAACAACACTTCATTTACTTGATAGACAAAAGAACAATTGCACTTGAAGTAATGTGATTTCTAAATAGACACTGCCTGTCAAAAATAAATGCATTAGAAGTAAAATGTAGCTCAAGGAGACAATTAGCAAACAGAGGTGACACCGTAAACAGGTGCACCCATTATTCCCAAAGCTTGTGGCAATATATTCGCGTCTTTTAGAGTGATGGAAGATCATGTGACGGTTTGGTGAATTATCTATCGGTATCATCTGACTGATGAAGCCTGCCGCTGTTGCAGATCATTTAAAAATGCATCTCACAAATTACATGGTAGCTGGGAAAATGCAGGTTTTTTATTTTTTTTTTTAAAGAACAATGCTTTTCTAAAGCTATGTGCTGGCATACGTAATTTTTTTCTTTGAAAGGATGGAGACCATTTCATTATGCTGGGTATACAGTCAGTTAAGGTTGTGCAAATTCATTACAATGTTTGTTAATGTATAAAACATTTTCCATTCAGGTTTTAGTGACATTGGATTTTTTTTTTTATAATGTGCTGTTTCTGAAACATCTGCCATCCTTGTTACCTGTGGGCAGAGGAGAGAGAATATACTCTTTCTAAGAATGTTTATAAAATCTTTACCAAAATGGAAAGGCTTGGGAGAGGAGAGAGAAAGGACAGGTTTTCTTTTCTGTGAACTGTTAGGTCTGAATTTTCTGGAATAAGAACTTTACCGTGGGGAAAGCAAAGGGGTCTGCTGTTAGCTGCTCAACGGGCCAGGGGAGGAAAGGGCCAGCTCCCTGGGGGCCTCTGTGCCCCTCTGTGTCTGTGCATCCTGCAGTGGGCACCACTCGGAGTGCATGCTTCTGGAAACTTTCCCTGCTTTTCATCTGTCGTCTTTGGGTTTTGTTTTTTTTTGTGCTTAAGCATGAGGGATGCTTGAGGAGCCTATTGCTCTGGCAGTTACTGTTTCTTCTTGTTACTATAAAATCATGGAAAACAGTGCAGAATATTTTATGTGACCTCCAAATTGGTCTGCCCTTGACTTTTCTTGGCCTTCGCTGGAATAACCAGTAGCTGGAGCTAAACTTAATATGGGTTAAGAGTTAAAAACAGTTCACGAGGACAGGCGCATTTTGATCACACCCTCTGCCCGGAGAGGGAAGTGGGGAAGATGCCACCTTCTCTTTAGTGCTCCCAACACTCTCAGTTCCTGCTGGTGTCCACCGCGACACCTGTCTCATCTCCCAGCCACAGCCGTGGCTTTGCAAGTGTCCCTGGGACGCTGGGGCAGCCTGGGCAGCCCCCCCGAGGTGTTCTGGACATCAGCTCCTCAGAGGAGGAGTAGCCAGAGCTTCTGAAGGACCCCAAATCTCTAAGCACCGGATAGATTTCCCGATTTGCAGAATTGGAAATACTCCAGCCAGGCAAGAGTGTTCCCTGGGCTTCTTCAAACCTGTTCTTGTCCCTTTTTCTTTTTAAATTAGTAGATTTTGTTTTTTAGAGCAGTTTTAGGTACAAAGTAAAAGTGAGCAGACAGTACATAGTTTCCATACACCTCCTACCTCTTTCCCCACAGTTTCCCCTGTTTAGTAACATTCCATCTTAGCGTAGCACGTTTGTTACAATTGCTGAATCAATATTGATACTTTATTATTAACTAAAGTTCATAGTTTACATTAAGGTTCACTCTGTGTCCTATAATCTATGGGTTTTGACAACTGTATGATGACACATATTTGTCATTACAGTGCCATACGGAGCAGTTTCACCACCCTAAAAATCCCATTAATCCCTCTACCTCTTCCCTTGAACCTCTGGCAACTCACGGTCATTTTACTGTCTCCATAGTTTTGCTTTTTCCAGAATGTCATATAGTGAGTTTTGTATGCTAGGCAGTCTTTGAAGATTGGCTTCTTTCACTTAGAAATATGCACTTAAGTTTCCTCCATGTCTTTTCATGGCTAGATAGCATATTTCTTATTATTGTCGAATAATGTTCCCTTGTATGGATGTAGTGCAGTTTACCTATTCACCTATTAAAAGACATCTTGGTTTCTTCCATGTTTTGGCAATTATGTTATTCATAATAACATTTGATAAACATTCTTCTATAAACATTTGTGTGCAGGTTTGTGTGTGTGTGTGTGTGTGTGTGTGTACATAAGTTTCAACACATTTGTGTAAGCATCACAGAGCATGATTGCTGGGTAAGACTATATTTAGCTTTGTAAGGAACTGCCCAACTGTCTTCCAAAACGGTTGTACCATTTGCATTTCTGCCAGCCGTGAATGAGTGTTGCTGTTGCTCCACATCCTCGCCAGCATTTGGTCTTGTCAGTGTTTCGAATTTTAGACACTAGAATAGGTTGGTAGTGGCACTTAACTTTCATTTTAATTTGCAATTCCCTAGTGACATGATGTTGAACATCTTTTCATATGCTTATTTGGATATCTTCTCTGGGGAGGTGTCTGTTCAGATCTTTTTTTTTTTTTTTTTTTTTGAGACAGAGTCTCACTCTGTTGCCTAGGCTAGAGTGAGTGCCGTGGCGTCAGCCTAGCTCACAGCAACCTCACACTCCTGGGCTCAAGCGATCCTACTGCCTCAGCCTCCCGAGTAGCTGGGACTACAGGCATGCGCCACCATGCCTGGCTAATTTTTTCTATATATATTTTTAGTTGGCCAGATAATTTGTTTCTATTTTTTAGTAGAGACGGGGTCTCGCTCTTGCTCAGGCTGGTCTCGAACTCCTGACCTTGAGCGATCCACTGCCTCGGCCTCCCAGAGTGCTAGGATTACAGGCGTGAGCCACCGCGCCCGGCCTGTTCAGATCTTTTTGTCCATTTTTTAATTGGACTGTTTTCTTCTTTTTGAGTTTTAAGAGTTTTTTGTAGATTTCAGACACAACTTCTTTATCAGATGTGTGTTTTGCGGAGATTTTTCTCCCAGGGTGTGGCTTGTGTTTTCATTCTCTTAACCTTTTCCCTTTTTAACACCTGTGAGGACTCAGCCACCTCAGCCAGGGGCTTATGTTTTCAGAGGGCCAAGCAGTGTCTATTTGCATTTGGGACCTGAGGCTTTGGGACATTTGAAATCAAAGATACATGTGATGTTCTCAACTATGTTCATGAACACACACACACACATACATACACACACAGAACAGAAAGAAATGCACCAAATTATCAATAGCAATCACGCCAGCTAATAGAATTATGGAGTATTGTGATTTTCTTCTTCCTAAATCTCATATGTTCCAAATGTTCTACAAATGAGCATATGTAACTTGAATAACCAATTTTATAAAGTAAAAAGTAAATGGACTGAAATGAAACAAAGATGGTCCAGTTCGAACGTGTATCACTTTCATTTTGACTTCAGCAAAGACCAGTGGGGACAACATTTCAAGTGATATTGATGATCATATGTTTTCTCTAAAACCCTGCTTCAGAAATCAAGTGCATTTGCTGTGGGACCAAACTGGGCTGTCAAAATGGCCCGATTTTTTGCTAAGCTCTCGATTGGTACCGTAAAACATACACATAACGTAAACCATGTATGCAAGCCATGCACGCAATTTTGAACTTTCTAATCACCACGTTATATTTTGTTTAATTCAGTGTATCCAAAATATTATCATTTCAACACATAAGAAATATAAAGAATATTAATGAGACATTTTACATCCTTCCAAATGCGATTTGTGCTTTATACTCACAGCACATCTCGACTCGGACTGGCCACGTTTCAAGTGCTCAGTAGCCACGTGTGGCTAACGGCTACCACATTGGACGGTGCAGCTCTGTGTGACGGCTGAATATTCAAGCAATATCTGGGAAGTAGAATATCTGAGCAGTGGCGTTACCTGCAGCAGTGTAGGTGACACGGAAAACAACCACTTTGTGGTTTCCAACTATTTCACATCTCTTTTTCATGATGAGCTACTTCCTAGATAGGTGGTGATTTGATGATGCTATGAAATCTCTTCTGTAAGGGGACAAATATTCTTAGTTCATGTGGCGATGCAATCTGTCAGATTCATCTCTGGAGGCCAGAGTTATCTTGGATTTGCTGTCAAGTCTTGAGCTGAGTGGGGTCTATGTGCTCGCGGATGGGGTGGGACCCAGGACGGCACTGGGCAGAGACGTGGGGGGCAATGGGGCCCAGGAGAGCCTGTCAAGCACTGGCTATAGAGGAAGTGGCCTGTGGGGAAGGAAGGAGCCTCCATCCTGGGTGGGTCCTGCCTCCAGGAACCCACCAGCACAGCAGCCTTTTGGAAAATTTGTGCATCTGGTTCGTTCTTCCTAAGCACACTGGCTTACAGGATAAGTTCTCCTTCTCCACCTTGTCCTGGGGCAGAATCGTCCACGTTGGGATGGGCAGGAGGAATCCACATGCCGAATGGGGCCAAGGGCACAGTCGTGGGGGCCGTGGGAGGTGTCTGACCGGTGGGTGTTAGACAGACTTGACTGCCTGGACACGGGGCTCTCCAGGGCTGTAGGTGAAGAGCTGTTGCCCCAAGTGGGGAAATGGTGTGGCCCAGTGGCTCCCAGCACAACCCTGGAATCAGCCTGCGGGGATTAAACCTGGATCCCCTGTGCAAACCTCTTAACCTTGGGCTCATCGCTTCATGGCGAGTGCCTCAGTTTCTCATCAACCAGTGAACATGATGATGATACCTGCCTCCTAGGACTCTTGTGAAGATGAAGTGAGATCGTGCGAGTTAATTCTTGGAACTCTGGTTGGAGCATGATAAGTGCTCAGTAAACGTTAGTTGTCACTCTTACTGAGTTCAGGAATGGTTGTTCGATGAGAAAACTCCTTCAGAAGGAACTGCATGCATGTGAGTGTGTGTATGAGTGTGAGTGTGTGTGTGTAAACTCTGGCTGTCTCCTGGAACACATCTCTTTAATGGCTCAAGTGTTCCAGTCTCCTGCACCATCAGCCTGGGCTGAATCACCGGCAAGAATATCTTTCCTTTCCCTTCACTTTCTCTCTCTTTTTTCCCCTTCTCAGGGCTGTTTTGACTATGAATTAATTGTAGGTTTGGGGACTTGCAAACAATAATCAAAGCCAATAAACTTCAAAAGGATGGGGAGGACCAGGCCACCGGGGGAGTGCAGGGAGCCGACTGGGGCTGTTGGTGGCTGCAGCGTGGAGTAAGGAGGGGACTTTCTACGTTTCTTCAAAGGGGACTCCAAGTGTTTCAGATTGTCACTTAAAAGCTCAGATGCAAAACTTTGGAAATCTGGTGAGAGGTGACGGTTTCCAAAACAGCTATTTTTATCTTTTGCCAGCAACCGTGAGCCCAGTGGAACGTAGAGTTAAACTTGGAATTTCTTGGCAAGGGTTAATAATCAATGTAGATCTCCTAACAAAGGAGATGCTGCCTTATTATACTGGGAAAGTTTTTTTTCTTAACTGTCAGTGAAGCAGTACTAATTATTACTCCAGTGTAAATGAGGTCATTTCCTATTAAGAGAACAAAATGCTCAGCCTTGCCTTGCCAATTCATACCAACTATTTTTCACACATACTCAGCTTTTTAGTTTTTTTTTAAATTTTGATAAAATCCATTCATTTGTATTAGAAAAGTGTAAACCATCGCAATAATAGTTGCCCATGATTATCCAGATGAGCTTTTGTAATGTGTGGGTTGTTTGAATACCATGTGTTAGCTATGGAACAATTAGGCAGCTGAATGGATCTTTAAAACAATCAGATACTTTTATCTCACTGAAAAAATACATTCCTTGGATGTGTACTGTTAAACCGTAAATTCCGGGGAACATTAAGCCCACGTCACGAGAACTTTCGGATATATGTTGATCAAGGACAAAAAGACATCCAAATATCTTGTCTTCATGTTTTCATTTTTTTTATGCAAGCAAAAAGATTTAAGGAATATTGTAGCAAACAAAGGGTAATTGTTTTAGCCCAGATGTTGCTTTTGCACAACAAGCAGGTTACAATGTTCCCACAGAGCTGATGAGCCCAATCAGGGAAATGATTAAAAATTGATTTTGTCCCTGTAATTACAGTATGTAAACTACTTAGCTTGGATTGCAAAGGAAGTGATTTTCTAATTACGTATATACTCTGGTGTCTAATGATTGGTTTTTTGAAGTAATGAAGAGAGAGCACTAACGACTCCTTGGTGTTCTGTTGTTTAAGAAAGACCATCTTTAGAGTAAGCAGCAACAGACAAAGAGTTTAAATTGAATTTTCAACACTGTTAATGTGCACATGGATTTGTTTATTAAAGAGACAGGAATGTAATTTGATTGGCTCTGAGCATCTTGGCTTTTTTTCATGCTAAAGCATGTAAAACTACATGCCCTGGGTAGGCAAGCTGGAGGGAAGAAGCCTCTGCACTCTTCTTCTGCCATCCCCACGCCTGGTCCGACATCGCAGGGTCTCAGGTTTCTGCAAGTGTCTGATGTCTGTGTATCCTGAAAGCATTTAGATCGAACAGGTATCAAATAGCTTCTCCATCAAAGTTACCTTTGTTTTAGAATGAAAGAAGAGGCTTCCTCTGGAAGCATGTCTGGGCAGCCCGGCGCACTTTGGGTTATAATATTTCAGCCACGTCGTGTGATACTGGGCTCTGCGTCAGGGTGGCAGCTGCCACCACCCTCCCCAGCATGCACGTGAACGCTCACACATGCACACGCAGGCACACGCTTACACAGATGCCAGTGCCCGTGTTCAGAGGCCTCCTTCCAGCGGGTCTGTTGCAGGATGCTATGAAGTAGACTGATGGGGGTTAGGGGGGGAACTGGCTGAGTTCTGAACCTGCTTTGAGACACTTTGTGGCTGTCGAATAGCAGCTCCTCAGGCACCTGTGCTGGCAGAGGTTGGAAGCGGGTGGCCGGTGCCCAGTAGGCGGGATGTGCTTCTGGGGGAGGGGTAGCTCCATGGTGACCCCGACGGCAGGTGCCTCAGGCGCTGTCTTTGGCAGGTCCCTCGCACGTTCTTCCTTGGCCCGTCCTCTCCTATGTGGGCTCTGGGTTGGGAACTTGGCACCTGATGTTTTAAAATGTTAGTTTTATTATCATTCAGGTGTGGCGAGGCCAACAGAATGGGAGACAGCTGCCCCTGAAGAGGGAGTTTGTTACTCACAGTTTCCAAGATTGGGGTGCACTGTGCCACGGGCAGGCCACCCACAAAGCACCGGGTCTGTCGGGGAGCAGAGAGGGTGGGGGAAGTGTAGGCAGGAGCCTTTGCTGTGGTTTCTTGGGGCGAGGCCAGGCAGGAGGGGGTGCAGGCTCAGGGCCGGCCAGTCCGAGTCACTGCAGTGGCCCAGGATGTGGGGTCGTCTCCAGCTGTGGCTTCCTGGCCTTGGGTGATTGGGACGGGAAGATGGTGGCCCCACCTGGGACAGCCCTGCGACAGCCCTAGTTGTGGCACCTGGGACTGTGGATTGGTTGTTTCACCTGCAAAAGGAGATCCCTGTGGTCTGTTGCCGCCTCTAGGAATGGGCCAGCTCTGAGAGGGACAGTCCTGGGGTCACCACGGGCCCAAGATGTCAGAGCACCAGAGCCAAGTGGCTAACGTGCCTGAGCCCTGGGCCAGGGCAGGTTTGGGAGGTAGTGCCCCAGGCCCCCAGCGTCCTGGGCTCTCCTTACTCTGGGCTCTACTTGGCAAGTCTCCCTGGCTCTGTGACGGAACCGTCCTGAATCTGCCTGCTTTTCTCCATGGCCATGGCCCCTCCCAGGCTGAGCCAGCGTCCTTGCTCACCTGGACAACTGCAGAGGGTCCCTGGGGGTCTCGCAGCTTCTGCTCTGGTTCTTCTGCTCCGTCCTCTCCGTAGCAGGCAGAGTGGCCCTGGTACAGTGCGAATCAGAGTGTGATAGTCTCTTGCTCAAAACCCACCAACGACTCAGGATAAAATCCAAATTTCATACCCTGCCTGACAAGGCATGTGGATCCTAATAGCCCATCTCCCGCTCACTCTCCTTAACCTGGACACACGGAGCTTCTTGAAGCTCCTTGAATGCACCATCTCCTTCTGACCCCAGGGCCTTTGCACGCACTGTTTGCTCTTCTTGTAAGTTCTTCCCCAGCTCCTCATTGGGCTTGCTCCCTTCCTTCTGGTCTCTTGGCAGATGTTGCTTCCTTAGAGAGGTCTTCTCTGATCGTCACTGTCACTTTCTCCAGCTTTATTTCTCTTGTTAGAGCTTGTTATTTGCTGGTGTTACATTTTACTTTTGCTTCCCTTTCACTGGACTCTGCTCACTAAAACGTAGGCTCCGCCCGGGTGGACATGCGGTTTATCACCGGGTTCCTGGTATCTGGGCTGGAGCCTGAGGGCAGGAGGTGCTGGGTAGGTGATGGGTGGGTGAGGGGCTGATTTCCTAAGGCCCTTTCCCAGCAGCCGTCCTCTCCAGGTACCCTCTCCTGCTGGACACTGGAAGGGACGGTGGCTGTGCCACGTGGGGCCCTGTATATGCCCCGGCATTCTCTGAGAAAGAAAGTGAGACTCACTCAGTGCCGGGACACAGAACTTCCAAGTCTGGGGGAGCTGTGGTTTTTGGGGGGGCCCTTGTTCCTAGTGGAAATTGGGAGTAGTGAGCGCTGGGCCGGGAGGACCCGGAGCCTTGGGCGGGAAGTTGCAGCCCCGGGTGCTGGGTGCCGGGGAGGGGCTCCTGGTGCCTCGGGCTGGGGAGGCCTGTGCAGCGCGGGAGGCTTTGGGGGTGCTGCCCTGCAGCCGCAGCACGCGGGGCTGTCGGGGACGGGAGCTGGGCACCCAGGTGCCTGCCCTGTGGAGCCCGTTGGTCTTGCCCTCGTCTGGGCAGAGGCCTGAAGGAGTCCGCTGGCTCCCCTCTGAGTCCCTCTGTCCCTCCATCCTGCCCACCCAGCATGACTGAGCTGCAGGCCCTCTGCGGGGGCTCCTGTTGCTACCCTTAACGCTGCCGCGGTTTAGGGCGGGACACGGGAGCGGTGCCACAGGAAGGCACGTGCTGGCCTACAGGAGGCTCTTTGTGCTACACACGAGGCCCATTACGAGCCCCGGTGACGGCAAGGGGACGGACCCATCTTTGCTCACCTCCACTGACGTGCAGGCTCCACCTGCTCCCGCAGCACTGGGCCCGAGGCTGGGCGGCTGGGCTCTTGCCCGCCTTCCTGTGAGAAGCCCTTGCCGGGGGTGGGGGTGGGGGTGGGGTGTCCCTGGCTCCACTCGAGCTTCCACGTGGGCTGGGCCAGGGACACCCGGGGAGGGAGGCGCCCGGCCTGTTTCCCCCACAGGGAGCCATGTGGCCTCCCCGTTCCGTGGGCAGAGGAGCGGCAGGGCCAGCTTTTGGGTCTGCGTGGAGCGGGGCTCAACGAGCTCCGCTCTCCCTGCGGAACTCACAGGGGTGGGCTGTGTGGCGGCAGGGTGGGCCCACCGAGTTCGGGGTGGGCCAGAGCCGCAGGGCCCCTCCCGCTTCCCACGTGGTTGGTGGCCCCGTGTCTTCCTGTGCTCCCCGTTCACCCCCTGAATTCCCTCTCGGAGCGTTTCATCCCCTACCCGCCCGCCCCTTCCTCAGACGGGCCTTGGAAGGGCCTCTGGCTCTGAGGGGTCCCTCGTCCCTCCTTCCTCCCCACCACCCTGCACTGCCCCCTCTGCCCCGACAGGCCCCGCCAGGCCTTCCCTCGCCTGCCCCACCTTTGGCCCCTGCAGAACCTTCTCTTTCCTTCTGGAGTCGCAGCAACTCTGCTCCTTTCTACGACCCCGTAGCCCTCTCATGTCAGGGGCTGTGACCCTCTGCCCTCCTGCCTGCAGCCTGTCTCCACCGGGGACCTGCTTAAGGGCTCAGCTCAGCTGTGTCCCCTCCCCGGGGCCTGCCCTGCTCTCCTGGCTGGCGCCCTGCCCCCGCGGCCAGTCTCTCCGCAGGCTGGGCTGTGTCTGCATCCCAAGGGCGACCGGCCTGGCCCCTGGCCTCCCACAGGGGCCTGGTGCACAGAAGCTGCTGGGAAGAGTCTGGGAGCCACCGAACGGACAGGTGTCCTAAGGCCACTCACGCCAGGTGCGTGTGGCTGGGGACATCTGCCCGTGAGCCTTGTCCGCGTTATAAAGGGGAAGCAGGGGTATCAGTGTTTAGTGGCTGCAATTCCAGGCACTGAAACACACCTGTGCAGGGCAAGTTTTTGGTGAGGTGGCTGCTACCCAATGTCCCCAATTTCCGCCACCTTTGCCCTCTGCCCCTTCCCCGCCGCCTCTGAGCTGCCCCAAGCTGGGCCTGTGGGCATCGTGGCCCCTCCCCTCCTGTGTGGGGTTCCTGTGCAAGGCAGGGACAAGGGGTGGCTCAAGTCCTCGGGACTGGCTGTGTTCTCTCTAAATGCAAGTCACTTGCACCAAAAGAGCCGTTTCTTTCGTAGAGGAAGACAGGGTTCCTACACCGCCGTTTTCCTTCCTCCCCAGCCCGAATCCCCAGACATCAGTGGCCTGATGTGGTCACCTTTCCCCGACCTGCAGTGACTGTAACGAGATCAGACACCAGGAGCCCCCTCCGATTAGACTGGCTCAGAAAGACACAAAAGGAACTAACTCAATTTCCTCTCCTGTGGGTTCAGCGTAGCTTTGACACGCCGGCTGCCCCGCTAGTGTGTTGGGCTAACCTTGCCCACACGGGTCAGCCACCTTTGCATAAACCCCCTAATCAGTCGGGAGAGCACAGCCCCCGGGAGGCCACGGGGCTTGTGCGGGGGCCTCTAACGATTAGGGCACCTGAGGCCTTGGCACCCGCCACGGGGTATGCGTCTCGGGAGCCGGTGGCGTCCGATCAACGGCGGGAAGCCGGACAAGCCGGCGTGGGGCTTCCCCGATGAAGTCACCCTGTGTTCTCTTGTCATCGGAATTTACAAAGCTTCTAAGTGAACAGCCCCTGGAGGATAGTCCTAGAATTTTGCAAGTCATGAGCCTGGTTATAAAATCTGAGCGTGTCCCCCACCTCCTGCCGCCCCTCCCTACACACGAAGAGTCTCGTGAGCAGCGCAAATTCCTCTCATAGAGCAGCTGGGGACCGGGGACCTGTCCAGCTCAGCGCTAGGACAGAACCTCGGAACGTGTAGCATCGAGCATTTATTTGTCACTTCTTAGCTTTTAATGTTGAGCGATACAGAAAAAACAACCCCAAATGCAAAAGATGATCTCACTGGGGGAGAGAGACAGACTGAGACTTGGAAATTTCTTTCCTTGTTGCAGGTGGCTGCGATGTAAACTTTTGCTTTGTGTCTCAAGAAAGGCAGGTGGAAATGTGTTTACAAATTACAAGCATCCCTGTTGTAGCTTGAGAGAACACTTCTAGCATGCAGTCAGCAAACACCTTTGTGGTTGCCAGAAATCGGTCTTGGAGCTGGGTGGAGTGTCGCAAGCCGGTGGTTTGATGTTCCAACTTCTTGGGCTGGGGCTGCCTTGCTGGGCCCTCCAGACACATCTTCTTGTTTCCCACTTGCAGAAGTGGAATCCTTGAATCCATATGGGAATTCTACTTCTGTAATCAGAATTTACAACTTGAAGTTCAGTAAAGTATAATGTATCAAGAGAGAACTCTTGCTTGCCTTGTGAAATCCCTTCTGTGACATGAAGAAACAAATGAGATTTTGAACTGTGCCGGATGAGGGGTGGGCTGGAGCCCGCAGGTTGGGGCTGGCCTCTGTCACCCCCTCAGCACCGGCTCTGGAGCCGCAGCGGGCGAGTGCTCCAGCTTTCGCTCCCAGCCCTTATCTCCTCCGAGCACTCAGTAGGAGACGAGATCGTCTACGTGGGGCTCATTCCAGTTGTAACACAGAATGAGCAGGTAGAAAATCTTCCTGGTCTTGGTTCAAGAGAGAGCACTTTGATGCCAAACACAACATCTCTAAGCCTGTCAGTCGCAGATTCCTGTTTTGGATCTATTGACCACTCCCCTGGCCGCTCAGCAGGCTCGGCCCGTTGAAGTTTTGGTGGAATTTTGTCTACTGCAGGAGGCTCCACAAATCATGGAGAACACAGGAACCCACGAGAGCTTGCTCAGCTCCTTCACTGTCAGAATTCCAAGGAGCAAGAGGAAGGGAGTAGGGAGGAGGGAGAGGGTAAGAGAACCCTTGTTTGCTCGTATTTCTCCTCTCCGTCCGGTCTAGAGAAGAGATGGTTAGAAGCCCCGCCCACTTTTATTTTTTATTTTTTTGCAGGTGGAGCTTTGCCACTGAAAACAAGCTGAGCAAATCTTGTTCCTTGCAGAAAAAGTCACATAGTTCCCAGTGTTTAAAGTGCTCAAAGAATTGGGGCAGTGGGGCTATTAAATATTTTTAGGGTCTCAATCAGCCCAGCAAACTGTTACCTTGGATGAATGCTGTTTATGTGTCTTATTGAAGTTGATACGTTTGACATTTGCAATTTCTAACAGGTCTTGTTTTTGCAGTTCCTGCTCACCACGGCTTTAAGAATACCCTTCAGCCAGGAGGGAGACCCACCGCTTTAAGACTTGCCGGGTAAGGACCGTTCCGAGTTTGCTGGAGTGGCGTCTGTCTGTGAGTTTGTTGGGAGAGCCCAGGTGGCCCACTTCGGGTGGCAGATTCCTGTGCTGAGGAAGAGTTCTCCCAGGTACTCCTTTTTACTCCAAGGGCAGAGGTGGACCGTGGAGGAACGTCCAGGTTCAAAGGTGTCTGGGAGGTAGCGTGGGTTCCTTCTGGGTGGGCTGAACACACAATGTGGGGACATGCTCCTGAGTCTCAGAACGGGGTCACCCACAGGGCAAAGCCCGGCCAGGGTGACTTCTTTCTTTCTGTGTGACATCCTGAGTCGCTGACACCAGCCACCAGCCTGGAACCAGAGCTGAAAGCCAGGTGACCCCATCCAAGCGGCACCTGCGGTCTGCGGCCCCATCACTCAGCCACGGATTCGGTGGGGTGGCCTGTTCTTGAGGGAAACCTGTCCCAGAGTGGCCCTGGCTTTGTCATCTCAGTCGGGCCCCAGATCCCAGACTCCGGAATGGAGTGCTTTTCTGGCGTAGGAGCCGATAAAAACTTAAAATACAAAAGAAAGGGGGTGCGTGCATTTGGTGTCCTCGGTGGCTTCCTGAGAGGCTGCCCCTGACATCTCTGCAAACTCACCCTCGGACCTAATCAGCCAAACCCACCTTCCCCTGACCACGCATCTTGGAGGTCACTACGTAAACCAGGGAAATTGATAGTGGAATTATGTGCTCAGAAATTAATTTTATATTGTACCGAATATATATATATATTTTATTGTGACTTTATCTTGTTGGGAAAGTGCTTACTTGTGATTTTGTGGCTATTCCTGACCATGGATTACTTTTATTTTGGTTTTTACACAACAGTTATATTAGAAATTTGCTGTTTTATTCTTACCTTCTTAGTAAAAATCCTTTTATCACACAATGGGTAATTTATATCCATTACCAGGCCTTTCAATCCTTTTCAGTGGGGCTGTCAGTGCCGTTGGCACAGTAATGATTAATGTGATCTAATAATAGTGCACCATTATATTACCTTAGTAAAACATGTACCAACATCCTATTCGGATCTACCAAATTCATAGCTTCCTATAATATTTTTGTTGAAAGACAGGATTACTATTTTTCAAAGCTGATTTTTTCCCCTTTAACATATTTAATGAAAATCACAATTCTTTGCCTTGGTAATCCCGGGCATGTGATTGGGCTTGATGGGTGAATTCTGCATCTGTAGCACCATGGTGATCTGCCAGGCGAGGGGTCGGGAAGCCCAGCTGATCTGCCAGAGAGATTATTTCATTTCTCTTGGGCCTGGGTGGTTTTGCCTTGAAGGAAAAAAAAAAAAAAAAATCGCCAGGTTTCTAGTCCATTCTGACCCGTAATAAGGAAGGTGTGTTTTAGATCGAAATGCAAGAGAGTAAGTGATTTGGTTGTTTTGTCTTCCGTCTGCCGGCAGATTGGACAGTGGCAAAATAGCTTCAAACCACCTTCCCAGGAACGACCCTCCCTGACGCCGGGCTGGGTAGTTCCTTGCTGTGGAAGGCTGTCTGCTCATTGTGGGGTGTTTACCAACATCCCTGGCCTCTACCCTCTAGATGCTAGTAGCCCATCCTCTTCTTCCACTGTGACAACCAGAAATGAATCCAGAAATTTCCAAATGCCCCCTGCGCGTCCCAGTCAGCTCTTGTTGGAGGACCACTGGTCTAACATGGTAGGAACATAAGCTGATATTTTGGGGTGTGGGGGATTCCTGGCAGAGTTCCAGAGCTTCATGGTGCTTCTTGGGATGCCTTTGGCTTTGGGGGACAAGATGAGGGGGTGGTGACTGCACCCCACATCCTTGTCTCCACTGAGACATGGCCCTCTGCCTTCCTTCTCCTCCTCTGCTGTCACAGAGCCTGGCCCGAGCCAGGGCCTGAATCTTTGCTTCTTCCACTTAAATCCCATTATAATCACACTCGTGATTGATAACATTCCACCTTTTCAAAGGGCTTTAAAATCTGTGTCAACCAATGATGACATTATTGTAATGCAGGTGAGATGTATTCAAACAATTACACACTCAAATCGAATTGGGAAGGTTTGTCCTTCTCTCTCCATGCCTTTGTGATGTGGCTTCAGCCAGCGCCTCGGTGTCCCCCCCCGCCCCGCCCCCCGCCCGGCCCTGGAAGAGCAAATGGGAAGGGGCAGGTTTCGCCCTGATGCGGCTCAGCTTTGGAGGCAGCTTGAGTGTTTGGGCTTCTTAGGGCTGGAAGGTGGGGGAGGAAGGTTGTAGAGCACAGAGGGGAGACACAGAGAGAGAGAGAGAGATCCTTGTTTTTGATTCAGAACAAAAATTACTGCTGCCACATTGGCTCGCAATATGCAATCAACTGAAATCAGGAAAAGTATTTTGAATACAAAATTTATATTGAAATACTTGAATCTTGATACGTGTGCACTGACATACATGTATCTATTTAAATCAAGGATAGAGAAGATGAGAAATAAAGCTTTTGTCATAAAAATATTGCCTGCAGTATTTGCCCTCAGATGGTTTTGCCACGCCGGAATACATTTCGTGCCGTTAACATTTCCATATGCGACACTCCTGTTTGTTTTTACAACTGATCCTCGATGATAACCACAAATGAGGGAATGGCTCTGATTTACCTTTGTGTTAGGAAGACATCAAATACGTCGCAGTGTTTGGGGCGGGAAGCATGTTGGCAACCCACTCCTTTGCTGGCTCTGGTCTGTCTCCCCACTGCAGTACAAGCCTGGCAGGGTAGGGGCCTTGTGTGTTTAGTTCCTGGCATGGTGCCTGCTACATGGTAGGTTCTCAACAAAGCTTTGGTGACTGGAAGGATGGGTGGGTGGATGTGTAGTTGGGCAGGTAGATGGATGAATGGAGGGGATGGATGAGTGGATAGGTGGGTAGGTGAATGGATGGACAGATGGATGGATGGGTAGATGGGTGAATGGATGGGTGGATGGATGAGTGGATGGGTGGATGGATGGGTAGATGGGTGGATGGATGGGTAGATGGGTGGATGGATGGGTAGATGGGTGGATGGATGGGTGGATGGATGGGTAGATGGGTGGATGGATGGGTGGATAGATGGATGAGTGGATGGGTGGGTGGATGGGTGGGTGGATGGATGGATGGGTGGATGGATGGGTGGATGGATGAGTGGATGGGTGGATGGATGGGTAGATGGATGGGTGGATGGGTGGCTGGATGGGTGGCTGGATGGGTGGCTGGATGGATGAATGAGTGGGTGAATGGACAGGTGTGTGGGCGAATGGATGTGTGGGTGGATGGACAGGAATCTATCTCAAGCTCTGACAGAAGCAGAGTGCTGGGCCCAGTGGTCCAAATGAAATCTTACTTTTATCATCTCTTCCTCCTTTTGGCCTCCTAAACGTATGTTTTTAAACTTTGAAATGGTCAGTTATAGCAAGGCATTCTCATTATTATTTTTTAATCTATCTTTTTAAAATAAAAATGTTTGCCTAGGACTATGCTAGGTAGTCTCTGTGAGCTGAGAAACACCTTGTTGTAAAAATATCTTTAACATCCAGAAGGGCACATACACAGATGACTGCAACAGAAGACAAGGAGGCAGAGGAGGAGACAGCGACCTCTTTCACAGTAGGACATGGATGAGGAATTTACGAGACTCAGAAGACTTCCTGTCCACGGGACCGGATGTCCATGTCCTGGGTGCGACTCTGCAATTTACCGTGTATTTCATGTTCTTTTGGAGGTTCTTGGGTGACCCCTTCAGAGCTGCTATGCTTGATCTCTGTGGGACCTGCCACTGCTCAGCCGTACAGGGTCAGCCTCTTTGGGGGACAGGCTGAGGTTCTGAGGAATGGGGTTCTGAGTCCAGGCATGGCATGGCAATATACCTGTCAGTTGGGAAACTTGTTCCTAGCAATGGGGAGGGGCTGCGCCCTCAGCCCAGACCTTTAGGCGATTGCACAGTGGACATCACCGCAGTACCACGAGAGCATAACGAAGAGAGGAGACAAATGACCTTGAAACCTGGCAACCTGTAGCAAAGGCGTAGGTTCTGGAACTAGACTTCCTGGGATCGGAGCCCTGGCTCCACCGCTCACTAGCCGTATGACTGTCTCAAGGGACTTGCACCTCAGTTTTCTCATCTGCAAATTGGGAATGACAATAGTGACAGTGTGGTAGATCACACTATATGGTGCATGTAAAACAATGCCTGGCTAAAGTAAGCATGAATGAAAGTGTAACCCTGCTGTTCTGATTGTTTTCATTTTCTCTGTTCAATCATCTTTTCCCATTTCTCCCTCTTTATTTAAGATTAATGAAAGTATAGGCCATTTTCAGATAATTAGCCTTTTCCCCTTCAGGCTCATAGCAGAGCTAGGAACCCCGAGACACTGCCAGGCTTGTGGTCTCTCCCCAGTACCCCGGGGACCGTGGTTAGCAAGTTCAGAGAATGTCAGAGAGGGTGGTGAGTTTCCTAAGTCAGCCTCCCCATCCCGTTTCCTTTGAGCAGGAGCGTTGTTGACACACCACTGGGGTTTGGGACTGGCCTGGTGTTTGGAGAGTGCATTCCTGAGGAGGACGCCACGTGGTCACGGTGGGTGGGGAAGGCCGGCTCTTAAAAGGGAGGCACCACCCACAGTTTTTCTCTTCCGCCCCCTTGTAAGTGAGACGCAGCATCATGGCCCGGTTTTATATTTTTAGCTTCCACTGAAATGTAATATTTTGCTTTTGGTTTATTATGTATGCAAGTATCTTTCTGATAAATTACATGTGTAATTGCGCCATCGTAACCACCACTCGTCAGCGACAACATGTAATTAAACTCACCCTTGCAGTCACTGAACTTTCCTGTCCCTGGCAGGATCGCTGACCACTTCTAGGAGGGTGCACCTCCACGCACGAGCCCCGCGACTGCCCCGCGCTCCAGCGCGAGCACACGCGTGCGACAGACCTGCTCTGGACGGCGGACGACGGGGTTGGGTTGTGAGGGCTGGGGTGCCTCTCTCTTCGCTTCCATGTCTATGCCCAGATGATTATCGTCCCCGGAGTGGGTGCCTGGGAAAGGCTTGTGCGAGTGAATCTTAGAGTTTCCTTCCTTTGCCTCTGAGCCCTCTTCACATGGAACCCCAAAACCCTTCCATTCATTTTCTTTTTGGAGGTGTTTTCTGTGCAGCTCTGATGCCCTTGTGCCAAGGGCTGGTAAGCTACAGCCTGGGACACACCTAGCACACTGTCTGGGCTTTCTTGTTTTGTGTTTTGTTTTTTATTTTTAGAGAGGTGGTCTGACTCTTTTGCCCAGTGGAGTGCGGTGGCATGATCATAGCTCATGGCAGCCTCGAACTCCTGGGCTCAAGTGATCCTCCCGCCTTAGCCTCCCAAGTGGCTGGGACTACAGGCGCCATGCCTGGCTAATTTCTTAAAAATTTTGCTATAGAGACAGGATCTCACTGTGTTTCCCAGGCTGGTCTAGAACTCCTGGCCTGAAGTGATCCTCCTGCCTTAGCCTCAGCCTCCCAAAATGCTGGGATTACAGGTGTGGTGGCGTGTTTTCTTTATCCCACTTCATTTAAAAATTGAAAAAAAAAAACCCATAACATAAAACTTGCTGTCTTGGCCATTTTAAAGTATACAGTTCAGTGGCATTAAATACATTAATGTTGTTGTGCAATCTTCACCATCACCTCCAGAGCTTTGTGATCTTCCCAAACTGAGATGCTAAACCCATTAAATACCTCCTCATTCCCCTACCTGCCAGGCCCGGCACCCTCGGTTCCGCCGTCTGCCTCCGTGAGATTTAGCTACTCCGGGAACCTCGTCCGTAAGTGGAACCACACAGTATCTGTCTGTGACTGGCTTATTCTGCTTAGTGTGATGTCCCCAAGGTTCATCCCTGTTGCAGCATGTGACGGGCTTTCCTTCCTTTTTAAGGCTGAAAAATATTCCATTGTATTTATGCACCGTATTTTGCTTATCTATTCACTTATCAATAGATGCCTGGGTCGCTCCCACCTTGTGGCTACCGTGAACTATGCTGCCACGAACATGGGCTCACGTGTCCCCAGGATCCAGCTCCCAGGTCTTTGGGGTGGAATTCCTGGATCACATGGCCATTCTATTCTTAATTTTTTTGGAACTGCCACAGTGTTTTCCATAGCGGCTGCACTGTTTTACATTTCTGCCGGCAGCGCCCGGGGATCCCGGTTTCTCCACATCCTGGCTGTGCCTGCAGGACAGTGGCCGTCCCAATAGGTGCAAAGTGGTTCTCAGTGTGGTCCTCCCTGTGTTTGTGTGGCTCGTGAGCTAAGAAGGGCTTTTACATCTTTAAACGACCAGAAAAAATTAAAAGAGAAATGATGTTTCATGAGACATAGAAATTGTATGAAATTCAGATTTCGGGGTTTATGAATAAAGTTTTATCGGCACACAGGCCCTCCGTTAGTGTGCACGTTGCCTGTGGCTGCTTTTATGACACAGTGGCAGAGCTGGGGAGTTGGGACCCAGCCTGTGTGGCCGCAAAACTTAAAATAGTGACCAATTGATCCTTTCCCAGAAGCACCTGCCAGTCCTGCCCTGCGGTGAGCGCTCGGCCCTGTGTTTGCTCCAAGCTCGCTGGCAGTCCGCTCTGCAGACACGCAACTCCACCACGTCACGTGTTTGAACAGTGGCTAAACCACGTTGCGTGTGCTCGTCCTGGTGACTCCCAATCTTGCAGTCGTGCCACAGCATTAGATGAATGAAATCCTTTGGGGACGCTCCTGCCAGGGAACTCTTGTGGGGGTTTTTAGTAAGCCTGAGGTCAGGTCCTAATTGAGAAGAAGGAATTGTCATTGTGCTAAGATGCGACTTTGTCCTTGGCAAGGTGGCCAGTCACCGGAGAGAGAGGGTAGGAGGAGGGGCAGGTGAGCCGTGCTTTCCTTTATTTCTTGCGTTTGAACCCTGAGACCCGCACCTGACGCGGCAGGGCCGGATGGACCCTCAGCTCGGCCCAGGAGGAGATAGTCTCGGGAAGCAGGCACGTCTACACGCACGACATTTCCTCAGGATTAGAAGAAAAGCCAAACAATCAATAACTTCTTGCATTAAAAAAGCGAATTATTCTCATAACCAAGAGGAAAGAAGGCCGGGTCTACAAGGAGACGTGTCCATTGATCCTCCCCCTTTGTTCTTTGATCGCACGTTGCTGGGGACGAGCCCTGGGGTCCATATCTTCCGCCGCCCGATTCCTTCTCCCCCGAATGTGCGGATCTGCTCTCCCTTTTCTCAGGGCTGTCAGGACACTCTTTTGCCTCTCAGGCTCATGGGCTCAGCAGGCGCGTGGCAGCCAACGAGGGGACCAGGCAGCCCCCTTCTCGGCCTCTGCCCTGCTGGCCACGCTCACCCTCCCCCAGGATGTGCGGACTGGGCACAGGAGCTCTGCTGTTCCTCACCACGGACAACACAGTGGGGATCGTTATTGGTTCTTTCTTCAATGGGGAGAAAAGCTGTGATTGATTTCATGTATTTTGTGCGCCTCGTGGAAATCCGCTACCAATCCCGAGTATCTGGGGGACACTGGGGGGCTCCAGGGAATGGTGGGTCTTGCGTCTTTCTCGGCCAAAGAGCCTGTGGTTCTCCTCTTGTGTTTGGCTGTGCGCGACGTGTCCCCCCAGGAACTACTGTGTTTCGACAACAGGCTTCAAGCAGCCACAGCGCAAAGCATGACAGTGTTTTTCATGAACTTTTGGCTGCGGGTTGGGTCCAGCGGGGCTGGACTTCTTCCCCTTACAGTTTTCTGGCTGGATTCACTTTGCACAAAGGGAAGTACGATGATCTGAGTTGCAGGATGATAATGTGATCGGCATGTTAGCACATTGCGAGAGAGACAGCAGTGACTTTGGATTTTGAGTTTCATCCTTGAAACTTTGCAGAGCTGGCTCAAACAAGGGGTCTGAACTTAGTAGGTGCTCAGTAAATATCTGAGGAATGAGTCAGTGTGGTCATTGCTTTGCGTCTGAAAATAAGTGGGAGAGATATGTAATAACCTAAGCCCATATGTTTTTGGAAAGGGGGTAGCTATGACTTTTTTTTTTCTGTTTAAAGATTAAGTTTGGTTCTTAGCTTGGTGTTGGTCTCTGCCTGCCCGGTAGCCCGTAGGTGGGGGTAACACTCCCACAGACTCATCTGACCTTGGGTTTCCAACTCTCCTGGCTCTGACTACTCCCTTCTATGTCTCTCCTGCCAAGTAGCAGCTGAACCTTTACTGCGGGGCCCTGTGCTCAGCCTAGCGGGTGGGATGTGGTCCGCGACGCCGGGGAGCTCGCTGCCCCGCACAGAGGGACTTCGGCTGGGAGGTGGTGCATATGTGCGTGTATCTGCTGGGTGGGCAGGAAGGGGTGCACGTGTTGAATTTTCCCTGCCACAAAGGATTTTTACTTTCTTCCTGAAATACCGTACCGCAAGAAGATAATAAAGCTTTTCTGATGTTTATATATGTGGATTATTTCATGTCTGAAAACAGTTAATAGCACAAAACAATGATCTCATGAGTAAGCTGAGCTGAACAGAATAATTTTTGTTCTTTAACAAAATATAACTTGTGACAATATTGACAATATAAAGAATAAGTATGGCATATGCTGGAATCATTCACCAAATTCCTGTTTCTCCTTTCTGCGTCCCGATGTGTGTGTGTGTGTGTGTGTGTGTTTAAACATGACTTTGATGTTTCTAGAAATGTGACATCCCAAATATTGTCAGGTCTCTGGTAACAAGACAGTGAGTGGCAAGTGTCCCCACGGGTGGCAAACCCCTAGAGGAGGTTTTGGAGGTTGCAGACGACCTGGCAGGAGTCCCTGCCCTCCCCTTGCAAGCTCAGCCGCTGCTCCTTTGGGTGGGGTCCTCCCCCTCTCCTCTCCTCTGAGGCCTCAGCGAGTGAAGGCTGAGAGAAGGTTCGAGGAAAGTGGAGGCAGGTGTGCCTGCACGGAGGTGGTGTGAGTGTGGGGAAGAGAGTTGATCCCGGAGGGAGGAGGCCGTTTCTGATTCTCCACCTGCTGCCATCAGCCTGGGCGACCTTGGGGAGCCTCAGGCCGGTGCAGCTGCAGGCTCGTGCCTGAGGGGTGAGTGGTTTGAGCCCCGGTGTCTAAGGTTCTTAAACGGAGCGACCTAGCCAGGGTGTCAGTCACGCACACACAGAGCCCGGGGGTGTTGGTAGCCTGCAGACTCTGACCCAGTAGGTGTGGGGAGGGAGATTCTGTAACTCACGGGCTCCCGGCCGATCTGATGCTGCTGTTCTCAGACCACACTGCGAGCAGCAGGGGACTAGATGGACAGTTCTTCAACTTGGCCATTGATTAGAATCACCTGGGGAGCTCTTAAGACCTGCCAGTGCCTGAGCGTCCCCTGGGAGCCCCAGACCAATGCAGTCAGGAGTCTCCTGGTGGCAGCAGGGTGACGGGTGGCAGATGACTCATGTGCAGCCAGGGTGTGAGCCCTGGTGTGGTGTCGTGGCCCTCAGCCGGAGCAGGCATCAGAATCTCCTGGAGGGCTTTGTAAAAACAACTTTGGGCCCCGACCCAGATCTTCCGATTCAGAAGTTCTGGAGGAGGGTTTGAGAATTTGAATTTCTAGCACGTTCTGAGGCAGTGCTGCTGCTGCTGGCCCAGGGTCTGCTCTTTGGGACCCCCTGGTCCCATGTAATCAGTTACGTTGATCGTCAGTAAACGGTAGCCATGAGGGGCGGGAGTCACTCCAGGGGTCACGCCAGGCACATCCGCCTTACACCGTGAGCTGCCTCCATGAGCTCTTATTTGAAAAAAAATTGTGGGTAGAAAAAAATGCCTGAAAACCTCCAAAGTAAGGCAAGACTTTGAAACATGTGGACAGTGAGTGTTCATTCTTCAACTGAGAGAAACACCAGGCAGGGACTGTGGCCATTCTTGTTACCAGATGTGGCCATTTTTGACCTCAGTCCTGCCCTGTCCTGCAGCAGTTGTTTCCCACCTGTGAACTCCAGCCCCCTCTCGCCTGTAAGTGCTCACACCCATTGAGAGTGCTCACACCTACTGAGAGTGCTCACACCTACTGAGAGTGCTCATACCTATTGAGAGTGCCCACACCTACTGAGAGTGCTCACACTTATTGAGAGTGCTCACACCTATTGAGAGTGCTCTCACCTACTGAGAGTGCTCACACTTGAGAGTGCTCACACCCACTGAGAGTACTTACACCCATTGAAAGTGCTCACACCTACTGAGAGTGCTCACACCTATTGAGAGTGCCCTCACCTACTGAGAGTGCTCTCACCTACCGAGAGTGCTCACACTTGAGAGTGCTCACACCCACTGAGAGTACTTACACCCATTGAAAGTGCTCACACCTACTGAGAGTGCTCACTCTTATTGAGAGTGCTCACACCTATTGAGAGTGCCCACACCTATTGAGAGTGCCCACACCTATTGAGAGTGCTCACACTTACTGAGAGTGCTCACACCCATTGAGAGTGCTCACACCTACTGAGAGTGCTCACACCTACTGAGAGTGCCCACACCTATTGAGAGTGCCCACACCTATTGAGAGTGCTCACACTTACTGAGAGTGCTCACACCCATTGAGAGTGCTCACACCTATTGAGAGTGCTCACACCCATTGAGAGTGCTCACACCTACTGAGAGTGCTCACTCCTACTGAGAGGTCTTGTGGGGCCTGGCCTGGTGTTGGGCAGCTCAGCTCACGGTGAAATCCAATCTGTGCAGCTGCTCTGCCTGTTGACTTTTACTGAGAGTCATGCACTGTCCTCATTTTATGGGCATGATCTCATTTAACTCTTGTAACGACCTCATGAAATAGATGCTGTCATTGTCCCATTTCAGAGATGAGTATTAGATGCTGCCTCCCAGACTGACAGTGTTGAAAGGAAGCTACAGTCCAGGCTGAAGGGCAGGGAGATGCACCTGTGGGTGAGGACAGTGGCATGTGATGGTGAAGACTGTCCTTGTTGGTGTTTTGGGAAGAGACCAGAACAGGGTTCTGCCAGCTCCATAGGTCCCAGTGCCCAAGGCCTGAGCCAGGTGACAGAACTCAGAGCCCCTGGCTGCCTGCCCAGAGTGGCTGGCCTCACAAAGAGGTCACTGTGACTGTCTTGGTCAAAGTCCCAGTTGGCCAAGACCTTCTGGAGAAACTGGCCCGTGAGGTTCCTCCTGGGTGAGGCCCTTTTGTTTACCTCTTGATTATGCAGAAGTGTCTGGGAACCAGGCAGGGAGAAGGTGGGTAGATCTCTCCAGGGTGTGGGTCCTGTTTCTGTGGCTGCTGTTTCTAACCACAGGGGCTGGCTTGGTCAGCCCTCAGCTTGCCCTCTGTCACCAGCACCCCTGGGAGACGAGAGATGTGTCCAGCACAGTGGGCTTTTGCTGAGGCATCTCCCTGCTCACCTAGTGTGCTTGGGCAGAGGTTGGGGGGCCCCTGATTGGAGGAAGGGAGCCACGGATGGGCATGTGGTCTTCCACGTGGCACCTGGGTCCTGTCTGTGGGGGGAGGATGGCAGCGTCCTTTGCCCCCATTTGAGCTACCTGCTGTCATCCTTGTAGTTGCGCTGGTTCCCCTGGTGTGACTTGGCATTTATAGCTGGTGTTGGCAGTGGAGAGCAGGTGAGAGTGAATCTTCCAGAAGGAAAGCTTCCTGATGAGGTGTTAGAGAGGCCCCACAACCAGGCATGAAGCCCCAGTCAGGAAAGACCCCTCCAGTGGCCAGAGTTGTGCCACTTCCCTTGTGACTCAGATACCAAGACACCCTGCAAAAGATTTTCCTGTGTCGTGAATGAAACTCAGTCCATCCTCAAGTCCAAGCATCTTCCCTGTGGTTCGCTGGTGCACCACCTTAAACGAGGTGGATTTAATGAAAGGCTGACTTGGAAGCTCTACTGCGATTGTTCCCAGGCGGCGAATTCCAGAAGTCTTTCTAGATCAATTGCATACTCTCCTAGCCTGCCTGGCAATGATCCATGGGCGAAAGTTTACGTCCAGTTTAACAGAATTCCCACGTAAGTGCTTTTCCCAATAGACCACATTTGATCCTAAGCCACCGTGTTTTGAACCCTTGAGGGCTTGATTACTGGACTTTAAAAGGGTTGTTTAGTTCGGAGGCTGACGTGTTCTAGGACGGAGCCACACCGCCCCCCAACACAGACACAGGTGCGGTCTGTCGGGGGTAGGCAGGCTTCCGTTTTTCTCTGCAAGGCAGCACAGGGGTGTAGCTGAGTATCTCCTTGGAAGGGTTGGATGTGCAGGTATTAACTGAGAATGTTTAGAGCGGATGACAGCTCGGGCAAAGCAGTGGCCACCTATGGGAGGGACATTCTCCCCTGGGTGTCCCTTTCTCGAGGCCAAGTGCACAGCCCGAGTTGTGGGTCTGCCGCCGCATAATCTGCACCGCGTAGTGTGGGGAGCACAGGGGCCAGCCAGTGGGAACCCCTGGCTTGTGCAGTGCCCTTCCCTGCAGGTCTCACGCCTTCCTTTAAGGAATTCCACCGGGCCTCCTGGCACCCTTTCCCTTTAGATCAGTGGGCTAATTCCAGACGCCCCTTAAGAGACCGGAGACACACCAGCACGCACGCTGAGTGAGGCCAAGCCCCTTGCTTGCACCTGGACCGAAGGAGGCATGCCCAGGGTGTCCCCTGTGGGCTGTATCCCCCTGTCACCAGCTGTGCAGAGGGACCGTGCCCTGACTTTACCTTGTGCAGTGCAGGGGACTAGTGAGGCTGAGGGTTGGCACAGCCCAGAGTGTGGAGTTGAAGCTTCGTTTCTGGTGCAGGGTTTCTCCAAGGGAGGCCTTGTGAGGGTCAGGCTGGCTCTGTCTGCAGCCCTATTCTCCAGTCTCCCAGATCTGCCGAGGACTATTTGAGAGTTTCTCAATGCTGGTGGCCTTGGGGTAGGGATCCTCGCACCTTCCCAGAGCTGTTGAGAGATCCTTGTCAACTACAGGAACATCCTGTCTCATTCAAAGGAAACTTTTTTGCAATCTGGGAGACTTGGGACCAGGGAAGGTATTCTAGTGATGGCTTCAGGATTGCTGGAAGAATCTGTTTCAGGTGCGGATTCCCAGGCCCGATACCTGGAATCGGGTTGGTCTAGGAAGGGGCCTGGGAAACTCCATTTCTCACAAGCTGCTTTGGCTGTGCAGGTGGTTCTGGGCCCATAGCAACACTGAACCTAAATTTCAGTGGGTGGACCTCAGGAGGCTAGATTCTAGCAGCTTCTTTCCTTCTTCTCAGCTGTGAGACTTTAGGTCAAACATTTTGAGTTCAGTTTTCTTACCAGTAAGAAGAGAAATGAGGTCTGTATGATTTATAAGAGTCCCTCCCATTCTGAAGTTCTAGCACATTACGAATATTAACCTTCCTTCTAGGCCTGGCAAGTTACGTCGTGGAAGTGTGGGCTTTGTGGTGTGAGCCCAAGGTCACAAAGGTAGCCTCTGTGGAAGAACCATTTGTATTACTGAGATCACTGATTTTAATCACCTTGGATGCCTCCTTGATAAAAAATTATAATCCTCTGTAAATTATGAATACCTTGAAACTCACAAATTCTATCACTTTTGTGATTGGCAACATTAAATGGCAACGGCTCATTTAAATAAGCAACATCTGGTCATTATTATTTTTAGGGATTTTTTTCATCTGTTGATTTAGAAATCTGGGGCCTTTATGAATCTTGCATGAATATTCTTTTATATTCACATCTACTACCAAGACACAAAGAAATAGCCAAAAATATTGTCCAGTGGTTCTTTGATGCGATGCATGTGTTTTTTAAACAACAAATCCATTGTGAACGAGAGAAGACGTGAAAGAGGCTGCCTGTGTGTGTAGGTGGAGGCAGCAGCTCGATCTTCCAGGAGCCAGAATAGCTTGACAATTCAAAGCCACAGCAGGGAGAAGGTTTTGATTTTATATATAATAATATAACGTTTTAAAATAACAATATAATTTTGGGATGACGATATCAGAATATGGCATTCACTATTCCTCAGCATAATCCAATTTAGAACAATGTATTCTGAGCAGGTTTGGTAAAAATAGAAGATCTATCATCGCATGGTATAAGATAATGCATTAATTTTTACGAGTGAGTTATGAAGATGTACAACTTGGTTAAGAGTTAGGATAAACATAATATTCCTTAATTAATCCATTATGCTGGGGTACACATGTGCCATTTTTATTACCTTAAAAATGAAAAATGTCAAAAAAGGAAATTGCTGCTTTTTATATCAAAAAAGCCTTTTTTGAAAAAAATCATAAAATGCCTAATCTAATTCACCGTATAATACTAATGAGCTTAACAAGCCATCTCCATGCACAGTTTAGGATGGAAGGTCATCAGCGTCTGGCAGTCCAATTCCAGTGCTTTTCAGAAGAGGCAAAACCTTTCAGCACCAAATATTGGAAATGGCGTTTGTGATTAGAAGCGTTATTAATAGCTATTTGTTATTAATGTGGTAGAGCTTTAGAAATTCGTATTATACCCTCTTTGCATTTTTGAAATCTTAACGGTTGCAGACGCCAACAGCATTTGTGGAGTTCGGGCATTTTTCTCCCCGGAATCTGCTTTACTCGTTGGGCCACCCCAGCTCCGGTGATGCTGAACAGGAATCTCGCACACGCAGAGTCCTGTTTGACGCTGCGCTGAATTTCCCCAAATCCCTCTGAATCCCCTGCACATATGTTCTGGTGTCCGTTTGCTGTCCAGGCAGCGAGCCTGCCCCCCGTGGGTGTCAGTGTCCTCTGCCCGCTGTCCCTTTTGTCTGTTCCTAGCGCAGACCCGTCCGAGGCTCACCCGGGCACCTCCGGCCGCAGCGCGTGGTGGCTGCAGTTGGCCTTGTTACGGAAAAGAATTGCCCGGCGGGTTCAGGGAATGGCCAGCAGCGGACTCGAATCATGAAGCTGAAAGTAATATTGCCGACTGGAGGTCATTTTTCCCAACTGAGGGGCAATAGTTTGCCACTATAAACTGCACGCTGCAGTCAGTATAGGTTTTATTAAACCATTTAAGGAACTTGGGAGCCATTTCATTTAAACTTCCTGCTTGATGTAGCTCAGGGCAGAGCCCAGAGCAGCTCACAGAAGAGGCCTGGAGTCATTTGCAGAAGAAACACCCGTGTGCCCCGCAGGACGCAGCACAACCGGGAGCGGGGGGCGGGGGGCGGCGGAGCCCGGCCCGGGCGGGACCCAGCACTGACAGAGCTCCCGACGTTTGGGAGGATGAGTGTGAGTGTGTGTGCGTGTGTGCACGCGCGCATCTGGAGGTTCTAGTCCCAGCTCTGCCACTAACTAGCTCCGTGACTCTGGTCAGATCTCTCAGCCTCCCTGGAACGGCTTCTGCTGCTACGAAATGAGAGGATTGGGCTCGACGTGAGCAGCCGGGTCCTCTCCAGCTCAGGGATTCTATAAAATGCTGATTGCCAGGGGGTCGCCCCTGGAACCGTGGTTCTGGGTCTCCGCCGGCCTTTGTGCCTGCCCTGCCCGAGAAGTCCCTCAGGCTGCGGACGTTCTGCGGGGCTCTGGGGACCACGGCTGCCCTGGCCCGTGGGGAGGTGCAAGTTCTCAGCAGAGACCAGAGGAACTGGCAGCAGTAATGTGGTTCTCAATTTATACAAAAATAACCTCTTTGAGATGATGCTTTTGTATCTGGGGAGGGAGGAGAGAGAGGTGAGGGCACCGACCCTGGGAGCACAGCGCTGGGTGCCGGGACCACTCGGGCTGCGGCTTGCTGAGCAGCTCGACACCCCGCTGCGCCTCAGTTATCCTGTCTGTGAAACGGGGAGGTGGTGACGCTGCTGCCGCTGCCCTTACCTCCTGCCTGGTAAAGTCTGAGGACTGGTGCTTGTAAGCTATGAGTGCTGTAGAAACCATGCTTTTCATCTTTACGGAGAACTTCGTGGTTATGATTTAGCTGTAAAGTCTTCCCTGAATATCATGCCTGTGAATTCTGTGTTCACAGTTTATTCCTACAAGAATAAAGGAAAAGTGAGGTGAGATGTGCTTTATCTTCAAGAATAATGAACAGGATGGAATTGGGCATTTTGGCTTTCTCTGCCCTAACCGGTGGTCTTTAGTAGGTGGCCTTAATTCTACAAAGTTATATAACCAAATCTTTTGTCTAATTGGTAACTATATTTAGGAGGTAGAGAAATATGTGAGCTATTCGTTTCGATTAAATTTTTTATTATGCACTCTGCATTTGGATTGACAACTATTAATATTAAAGAGCTTGGCCAAATTGAAATTTGTATTGCTGGAGAGACTTAAATATAATGTATGATGCTGAAAAAAAAAAAAGCCCCAGGAATATGGGAATTACCAGGCTGGGCACAGAGAGGTCCTTGCCGGGTGCTGGCGTGGGCCGGGCGGGACCACCCCACCTCTGCACGCTCAGGAGGGCTGAGTGGGGAGGGGGAGGTCCGCAAGGCCAGGGCCAAGGTCTTGGGGCTAGAGAAACCCGCATGGAGCTGACACTAAATAAAGATGTAGAGCATGTTTTAGTGCATTCTAGAAATAATTCTTTATCATAACTGTGTGTGTGTTTTCCCAGCACTAGTAAGGAAATTTGGAGTAAAGTCATTCTCAAATAGGATGCAGGGACCCCTGGTGCAGTGAGGAAAAGAGGGAGCCCAGCATCCTCAGAAACCCCAAAACAGACTGCCCTGCTGCCCTGCCAGGCCTAGAGAGGGTGACAACTCTGTCTGTCCTGTAGGAGGGGGAACTCAAGGCTGTGACCAGGTGGGGAGTACGCGGGGAGCAGGTGGGAGTCCCGGTGCTCAGACGTGCGGTTCCGTGTTTTGGGGCTGCGTCCATTCCAGCAATGCCTGTGACTTTGCGCGGTGTGCTGGATTGCCATGTGCGGATCCGACACGGTTTGCACAAAGACCCAGGAGGCTGCAGACAAGGAGCAGTGAGCTATCTAGGTCCACACAGCCTTTGAGAAACAGATGTAGAGGCAGAAGTCAGCTCTGGAGTGTCTGGGGACACTCCAGAGAAAGTGCACTGTTTCGGAGTCTGCAGGTCTGCAGAGCCGCTGAGGGCGCCCCGCTAGCTGGTCCTCACTGACTCAGGCCCCTCCACCTTCCACAGGTTTCCTCTTGCCATGTCCTCCTCATCCCCAGCCTCTAGGCAAACGCCCCAGGGGCCCAGGCTGAAGAATGTCCTGGCAGTGCCCCTGAGATCGATCTGTCCTCGGGCTGGGCCACACCACCTTGCTCAGCGGCTCCCGGGCCCCCCAGTGCCTGCACGCAGAGCTCTCAGTGTGTCCCGAAAGCCTACACCAGATCTGACCCACAAAGGAGGGGAGACAACGAGCTGTCCACACTCGGTGCTGGCGTTACCTAGTTAACGCCTACCCACACTGGACTGCAAACCCTCTGGTGGGTCTTTCTTGTGATGTTTACATAATTTTTCCTGATGCTGGGAGCTGCAATACCAACGTGGGAAAACCCCCCTTAACAGGAACGCTCAAAGAATTGGTGGTTCTGATTCAGTGAATTTCATGGACACTGAGATTTTCATCCGCAAAAGCTTTTGGCTCTGAACTCTTGGGTTATGTGTCATTTTAAAGCTCCCAGGAACTTCTGGTTGAACAATGGTTTTTGAGGCCCGGCTGGCGTCCCAGAGCTCCTGGAATGGGGACAGGAAACACACCCTCATGTCCTCACTGCTGTTGAGCCTGTTCCATCTCCCAGAGGTGACTCTGGGTCCTGGAGGTTGGGACACGTCTTCGTCATCCCTGTTCCCCTGTCACCGGTTAGCTTGGTGGCTGGTGTGTTAGTGCCCGTGAACGGCTGTGCGTGGTGCAGGTCCCGGGCTGCAGGTGCAGGGCAGAGGTGGGCTGGCTGCAGGCTCGCCTAGGACAGCCTCCAAGAGGGGTGTGATTTCCACCAAGTTTCTCTGATCAGCCAAATTCACAGCTTCTCTGGCGAGCAGACATCCCAGAGGTTGTTTCCAGACAGAGTCTGGTTCCCTGTTTGCTTTTGACACTTTTCCATTAGCCAGGGCTAGCGGACTTTGTCGGTGCCCTGTGGCAGCCCCTTGCGGCTCCAGGCTGGGGGCTTCCCAACCCCACGGACGGAGGCCCAGTGCCCTCAGCGCGGTGCACCCCGTGGCCTACTCTGCACGGTTCCTGGGGCCCCCGGCCCTCCCTGGGGTCACCTCCCACACAAACCTCCTGCCTTGGCGTTTTCGTCTCAGGGGCTCTTGTGAGGAGACAGCCCGAGACGCAGCCTGCTGCAGGGGACCTGGACCCATGGGGGCCTGGTGGGCACTTTGCAAAGCTGGTTCACATGAGCTTTCTTCATCTGAGCCTTCCAGAAGGAGGGAGCGGGAGCTGGCGTCCTCACCTGACCCCTTGAGAACCCATCGTCGACTGCCTCAGTTTCCCTGTTTGCACAAAATGAGGAAGGAAAACGCTCACTTCCCTGTGTACAGGGAGCGGGTGGAGAGTCCTCCATGAACCGAGTGAAGGGCTTGGCGGACGGAGGTGTGATCTGAGCAGGGAGCATCTGGGCACTTAATGTTCTTAGGGAGAATCAGCTCAGGCTGCTCTGTGGCCCGAGTTTTAAGCCCCTAAGATACGCCCGGGCCTCAGCCCCGCCATCCGCTAGAAGCGGCAGGTGGTGTTGTCTCCGCTCGCCCCAGCACCGACACTGGAGGCTGGGAGTGTTGCGTGGGCCTTTGCTGCTTGAGGCTAGCTCCGTAGTCTCCTGCCAAGGCCCCTCTGGTGACCTTAGGCCTGGGCCTGGGGGGTGGAGTTTGGGGTTCAGGAGCCCCCCTCTTATCATAGGGGGAACCTCCCAGGCAGGATTGGGTTGGTGACCACGGCAGGCAACCAGGGCCATGTGCCCTGCCCCTCGTTGGCACTGGTTGGGTTTTGGGCAGGGGCCAGCATGAGCAGGAGAGGTCTGTGTCGCCAGGCGCCCCGTCTTCCCTGCTCTGCCTGTGGCATCGAGCCCAGGCCAGGCACACAGTGTGTCCTCCCGAGTATTTAGTGATTTGATTTGACAGTGGGTCACATCAGTTTGTTTTCCCCTCCAAATTTTAATATCAGATTCATTTATTATGCTGACTGCAACTGACAAATGCTCACATTACTCACCCATTTATTCATTTGCTCATGAAATCTCCGTTGAGTAATTGTTCTGCCTTATTGGCAGTTTTAATTCTATACTCCTTTTTTGCAAAAGGTCAATGGCTCGCTAGCTGACCAGGCCGGCATGTGCGGTCCCTGGAGAGACATTTTTGTAAAGAGAGGCTCGTTCACGTCAGGCAGGCTTCAGCTTTGAGTTTCTCCCGTCTCTTGTTGCCTCGGGTCAATACCTGGAAGTCCGGGGACTCGGCGGGGCTCTCGTGTCATCCTTCTGCCGTCCCACTTCCTGGCTGATATCTGAGCCCCTCACCCCACAGCGAGATTATTCTCTTTCCTCTGCTCGTGCCTTCATGTCAGGATCTAAAGATGCACGATATCAAAATGGATATGCCTGTTCTGGGTTTGTGAGATTCTTCCTTCTAATGTGTTGATAGAACCAGGGAAAACCGTCAAGCGCCTCAGCTTGGGTGCTTTTGGCTTCTGCCTAAAAGTGCGTGAGAGCGAAAGAGAATATTTCAGTGGCGATTTTGATTTGTGAAATTGAAAAGTTGGTCATAAGTTTGTTTGAGAAAGAAGATGGGAAATCTAGTCCCAGTCAGGTTCCTTCTGAGCTGAAACGCTCAGAGTGCAGAGGTCTATAGTCTGGTGTGTCGTTTTACGGTAACTTGCTCTGTGCAGTTGTGTTTGCTGCAGAAACTCTCATTTCTGTATGGAACACTGGATGAAATATGAATGTGCTTTTCACAATTTAGTACTTTTAATAAAGGATTTGTGAGCAAAAAGCTTAAGTACAAGAACCACAAAACATATAGATAAAAATATAGCCATAATCACACATCAGACCCTAGAAAATTCATTACGTAAAGAACATCAGTAATTGAGAGAAGTTGAGAGAACCGAAAGAAAAATAATATATATACCCAGAATTCTGAAGGCATGAATCCTTTTAGCTGGGATCAGGGCTTCTGAGTTCTCCAGGGCGGTGTTTTATTATAGTGGATGCTTTACTTAGAAGGATGTAATTTATTATCATTGAATTCGCATGGCAACATGAATTTGGATTTGGGTTTCTGGGAGAAGTTTACAATTAGTCCCCTCATATATATTTATAGCTTTGAAAAACACTTGATGTTAAAATAACTTAAATATCTTCCTTTTTTTTTTTTGATTTATCTGTGAAATATTGCCTTTTTAAAAAGTCCCAAAGCTAGTTACTGGTAAGAGTGGCACGGCCGTTGTGTTTGGGGACATTGTGTTCAGCGGACACCAGGATTAGGTGGGCACTGTGCCCAGGGTGAGGACATGCAAATCAAGACACATCCATTCTGTACACTCGATTACCTTGGTTCACGTGAGGGATGCTTTTAGTTCTTCTAGCTTTTCGTGGTTTCCTCACTGGAAACTTCTATTTGGGGTTTCAGAGCAGGTGCTAAGGAGAGGTCTAACTAAGAGTTATTAGGAAGATGCCTTTTCCTCTTTCCCACTCTGGCCCCTTCAACCAAGAGTCACCCTGACCCCTGCAGCTCAGAGCCACCTTCTCCTGGCACCCCCTGTTGCTTCCTAACATTTAGGAATCGTCAGTGGGCTCTGATCTCTACAGTTTTTTTCTTTTTCTATTAAAATACAGTAAGGACTTGATTATGTGTTTCAGTATTTCTCAGCCTGACCCACAAGTAAAACCAGTGACAATGATTTAGTCATCGGCTTGTCTTTGTTGTCAGTGCAGTGAGCTCGTGGTGTCTGACATTTTCTTCTCGCTGGGTTGAAGCTTTTAGCGAGTTGCTCTTCTTACCCAGAAAGCAGGGTAGCTTGGCCTCTCCTTGCAGATGGGTTACACATTCCTTTAACACTGGCATGCTCCCCTAACCTTCCCGGGTGGCTTTCGATGACTTAAACACAGTAATTGGCATGGGAGTCTGAAGCTTTATTTTATGATATTAAATCATTCTTTTCTGGAAACAGAAATCTGCAAAGTATACCATTCATTACACGAAGGCCTGTGTTAACATGGGCTCTGGCTGACGGATGGTGACACCCTGGAGAACTTGTGTGGCACATCTCGAGGGAGGCGCCAGCTCTCACCTGTGGAGGTGAGTGTCAGAAACAAGGACAGAATACAGGATGCCACCTGCTGTGCCTCAGGGATAGAAGTGCATGGTTTTCCTCCATTAGCTTGAGCACAAAGGGTGATATTATCCTCGAAATACTCAGTGTGGACTCAGGTGAACCCTCACTGCTGTGGCCTTATTTTAGGGGGACTTGGCGCTCTCTCCATGTAATCTTGTGAACGTTTTTTTTTCATGCGAACCATGATTTTCTTGAAACAAAGAGGATTATCAGTCATAAGTTCTGAAGACTGAAATGGGGTGGGAGGAAGGTTTAGAAAGAGAAGATTTTTTTGAAGGACTTACGAAGCCGGCACTCAGCTCCAGCCAGAGGGGAGTTCATGAGTTGGGCGCCATCTTGGTCCTCTTGCTCCACAGCAGGGAGGTGGGACTAGAACTTTTAAGGCCCTTAGGGTCCTTGTGTGTCAGGTGAGAACTGGTTCCCGAAGCTCGTAGTCAGCTACCGGAGGGAGTCAAGGCGGGGTAGGAGAACTCCTCCCCAGACGGCGTGGGTGGTGCAAGTCCCAGAGGAAGTCACTCTGTGGTCACAGCTGGGCTGAGACCTGGGCTGGGGGCTTTCTTGTAGCTCCAGCAGTCTGTCCTTCGAGCAGCTGCACACCTTCCGTGTTCCCATGCGGAGCACAGTGACTTCTTGGGAAAGCTGCATGGGATAGGTCTTAGGTGATGAGGCCAGCTTGGAGGGATTGGCCCCTGAGAGTCCTTATGATGCACCTGACTGTGCTGTGATTTGTTGCAACACCTTTCAGGTCTCCCCTTCCCTGCCCGACCTAGCACGGTGGGAAAGATCTCCGTACAGCACTGAGAAGAGTCCTGCAACAAGTGCGAGAATTTCCCACCCCGGTCTGGGGATAAAGTTTTAGAAAACACACGCAGTCCATTGGGACAGAAAAGAGGAAACATAAAGAGAATCGAAGCAAACAAAAAACTGCCTGAAAGTTCAGAGTCTCGAGAGGTAGCCGCTGTAATGAAATAACTTAAGGAGAGAAGTGTTTACTTAGTCTTTCTAATTGCTTTCGGGATCGTCTCCATTAGCACATTTTAGCCCTAGAAATAGGGGGGAAAGAGGGAAGACAAACTTCCGGGAAGGTTGAAAGAGACACGGGGTATCTGACAGGTGTCGAGGGGCCAGCGCGGAGTCGCTTCCGTGTCTAGGAACGATTTTGTCAGTATGTAGGTCACATTACGGCGCTGTCTGGTTATTGGGCGTCGCCTGCGATAACTGTTTGTGGAGTATTAAATGGTTTTGCTGCCTCAGCACACTTTTTAACTGGTATTTTCCACACAGTTGTGCTGCTGAAAAGGCGCAGTGCCGCAGCAGAAATCAATTTATCTTTCCCTCTGCTCCTTGTGTATTGTGAGTTCTCGTGTTTTACCGTTTGATTAATTGATATTCTTTGTGTTGGGTATCATTTGTAATGCCGCTGTCCAACTTTGGGTGCCTTAAAAACTTTCATAAGAACACGGCGTTATTGATGTGAGACCTCCTCATGACGGGGTACAATGGGGAGACGCAGGAAGAAAAATTAGATCAGAATGCTCTTGGCTTATAAGTTTATTAAGGGTGGAACAATGTTGCCATTCACGGCTCCCCTCCTTCCCGCCTCCCAGCGGCAGGGTGGCTGCAACAGGCTTTGCTAGAAAAGTTGGGATGGGAAAGTTTTTCTTTCTCTGGGCTTTTTCGGGTGATCATCTTGTGCAGGGTGGAGGGGCTTCTGTTCCTTTTCAGATGAGAAAAGTGAGAGGGGAGGCAGTAGGAGCCGGCATGGTGTGGAATGAAGGGGCCACCCGGTCGGGGAGCCCCCGGGTACCCGACCTGGGCGCGGGAGAGGGCTCCATCTCCGTAGGTCTCTCCTAGGGCTTGCCGGAAAGGCCCGATGATGCTTCTAAAATAAATGTGTTTGTGTGTGCATTTCACACGGTGCGGGTCTTTCCATGGGTATTATTAATATCTATTTTTAGAGCAAAGAATGAGGCGGACGAAGGTATGTGAGCCCCGCATTATAAAAACAGAACAATACTGTTGCTTCCCTGTTTCATTATAAAGTTTCTTTGACCCTGTGGTTTATTTTCAAACATTCAAGTTATTTGTTCTGGTGTATTCTTAAACAGGGGTTGTTTTTCTCCCTTTCAGAAAGCGAGCACAGATGGTGATGGGTTTTTCAAGTGCTGACATCCCTGCCTGAGAAAACGTTCCCACCTTCTTTGTGCCGAGCAAGTCAGGCAAACTAACATGGTGATGTGATCGTCGGTTTCATGCAGACATGCAGAATTGATTGACAGGGGAAATTTCACATAAACCACACATTCTTTCAGTGCCTTCAATTTCTTAATGATGTTTATTTGTTGGATATTAGCAGCGGCAGGGATTTCATTTAAGGCGAAAAGGGGAGGGGGAGAAAGGAGAAGAAGGAAATAAGAAAACTTGTTCCAGGCAGGCAGGTTTAAGAGGAAATTTACTGCTCTGGTAGAGTCTCCATCAAAACAATTTGCAACTGCTCCTTGGAGCCAGCTCCGGAGCTGGGGCTGTCAGCGGCTAACCAGCCATTCTCAGACCATTGCTTCTGTTTGCGTGACTAAATACAGACAATTAAAGCCGAGCACTTTCTTCTCTATGAACTCATTGTTATCCAGGGTTCAAGTACTCGGATAATGGGCCGCAGGGAGACGGTCGGGTCACCGTGGGCAGTGTAAGAGGGCCCCGGGAAGGCCCGGTCCCCACCTGACGCGGGCTCTCCGGGGCGGTGCGGGGCTCCAGGTGGGCTCCTTGCCCACGGGATTTGGCGAGGACGGGCCAGGGAGGTCTGATGCCCCCCCGAGGAGCATGGCCTGGCACTTGGATCCCAAGAGGAGCCCTCACTTCCTGGGACCCGCAAGTGACAGGCTTGGGGACGCTCTGAGGGGCACCAAGGGTGAAGCATGGAGGGCCATGATGACCACTGCCCTGCTGATGCTTCTGGTCACCGTCTGCGTCACGGGGGGCCTCTCTGAGTTTTCTGAGGCCGTGTCTTTGTTTTCCGACGCTTCGGGCAGGGGTCGGGGAGGCCAGGAGCCACCTGCCTCCGAGCTCCAGGCCTCCGTGGCCCTTCCTGCTGGGGACCTACTCTAAGGACGCTGCACCCGGAAAAGGCCGGGGCTCCCTGTCTCCACCCTGCGTGCAGTACCGATAAAAACAGTATGGAGCTGTGGCGTAAGTGTGGGGAAGCCAAAGAAAATTCTGATGTTCAGTGTTTTTCCCCAAAGCATCGTATTTTTTCAAATAATTTGTCCTCAGCTTTTTGGCGTCTGCGCTTGTTCTGGAGCCCTGGGCAGGTGCTTAGCCACGTGGCAGGTGATCCTCATTTAAGTTACCTGCCAGTCTTTGCTTTTTCCTTTGGTGACATCTGTGCTTTCCTGTTATTTGTTTAATATTTTCTCGGAAGTGACTTTTATCAACTTCTCTCTGTCTCTGTCTCTCTCTCCCCCCGACTTCCCTCTCCCCACTGCCTGGTTAGCCCTTCCTTCATGCAGCTGTAAGGTCACGGGTTGGAGATGCTAGTTATGTTCTTCCTGAGTCACATCAAGACAAATGTGTAACTATGAAAATAGAGTCTGAGCAAGCGAGCCTCACCTCCCGTCACTGGGGCTGTGCCGCGCTCTTGGGCACCCGGGTGCAGCTGCTCTTGCCCTCTGCAGGTGGAGAGAGGAGGCAGCTGAGGGTGGGCCCTGCCAGGACGGGGAGGTGCTGTGACCCTGACCTGGGGGAGGACAGAGGGTCTGTGGGTGCCACAGGGGCGGGCGTGGAAGGGCAGAGGCTGCCCCAGGCTTTGGGAGAAAGCTCTTCTCTGTGGACGGGGTGATGGTCCGGAATCTTCCACCCCCTTCCCCCCAGCCCTGCCTGCCCCAGGCTCACAGAACTTTGCAACCCTGCGGCTGGTCTTCCAGAGCCCCCACAGAAACAAGCTTCTAGGATTTCTTGGAATTTCTCTTTTTTAGTTAAGTCAGATCAATGGAGTTTCTGAAAAGTGCTGATTTTTCTTTTTGTGCAAAACTAGTTTAAAATAAAAATCAAAATTCAAAGATAATAAAGTTAAAATAGCATTTTCTGTCTTTGAAGAGCTGCCCTGTTTTTGCCTGGGTGGGGAGTCTCAGTGTCAAGGACCTGCCGGAAGGGGCATGAGGAACACCCCAGCCACTGCTGGTCAGAGTGTCACTTGGTTTAGGGCAAAGGGACGTGCCTGCACAGCTGCTGAGCATGTGGTCTGCGGGCCGTGCCTCGGCTGCCGGGCAGGCCGGGATGTGCACCGCGAGCTGGGGGCCTGGGTTCTACCACTGACATCCCTGCGACCGTGGGCAGTTACCCTCCCTCTCTGGGACTCAGTTTCCCCCTTTGCAAAGTGAAGATGGTGGCATGTGCCCTGGTCCTTTACGGGGCGGGGGCTTCTCCAGGCCCCAGAGACAGTGATGGCCACGCTTTCCAGACCTCGCAAAGAAAGAAGTCAGAGCCTTCAAGATGCTGCCCAAAGCAAGCCCCGCAGCAGGGCTCGCCAGGTGTCCTCCCCGGGTCTCGGCGATGGCTTAGCAAGGTGACAAGGCTGTGGCAGGCCCACCTTGCCCTAGAGGGTGACACAGTCTGTACAGCCCCTGAGGCTTGGATGGAGGCCGGGTTGCCCTGGGCCCAGATAGCAGGGTGGCGTTTGCGTACAGGTAGTTCCTGGTCCAGGTGTCTTGCACGGTGAGCTTTCTGGTCAACCTTCCCCGGGAGAGCGGGCCCCACGTGGGTCTCTTGCTGGTGCCAAATAACTTTAAGTGGATAAGAGGGACCCCCAGGGAAATCTACTAGGGGTGGCTGACCTCTGCTCAGGGCTCCTGCTCCCACTGTGCTCTGTCTTGTCTTGGCCACACACAGCCCTGTCCCCAGGGGCCACAGGGAGGTCTGCCCTCTCTGCACCCTTCATGGGTAGCCCTTCTCTGAGCTCTGCTCCCCACTTCCCCCCAACCCTCACACTCACCGCATGGCCTCCCCAGGTCTCCCAGGGCCGGGGGTCTGTGTTCGATGCCAGGGCTGCGAGCACTGGGCATGGGACAGCAGTGACAGTCTTGTGGCCTGGGGATGCTCACGTCGGCCGTGGCTTCCAGTGTTCCTGAGGAGCCTGGGCTGAGAGTGGCCTCCTGGGGGTCCGCGGCTCTGTGTGTCACCCTTAGTACAGGGGGCCCCCTTTTAAGGAAGAGCAGCGTGTGACATGGGAGTCTCCCACCCTGAGGGCCTTCTCAGGGGCCAAATAAAGTCCCTGGGAGCTGAGCACTGGGGACAGAAGGCCCTTCCCCTCAGCCTGCAGTACGTGTACTTTAGAATAAACATGTGCTGGGCTGTGCTGTGGTGTGAAGAAGCCTAACGGGGTTCTGGTGTCTCTTGTGGTGACAGCTCTGCTGCTGCTTTGGAACTGTCACCTCCAGCTGCTTGTTTCACGTGCTTTTGCGTGTGAGGGGCTGTGTCGCTGGCGTCCTGCACAGATGCGCCCACAATGCCTCCCGGAGCTGCAGGGTGAGGCTCTGCTCACCTGCTGTGCAGAGGACATTGCAGTGAAGGGCCTGCGGACCCTGGCCTTCTGTGGAAGGGTGGCAGTCTCGAGCTGCGGGCGCACCACGGTGCCCTGTGGGGTGGAGTCTGGGGCAGGGCTGCGAGGGCTGTGGTGTCTAGAGGGCTCCACTGACTTCTCTCCTGGGCCCTGGTTCCAGGGACACGCTGCCCATTGGGTGGTTCTGTGTGGATCAGCTATAGCTCCCAGGTAGCTCAGGTGCCTCCTGCCAGATGTCACACACCTTGAGGGATCCACTTTTCAGGAGGTCCTGGCTGTGTTGTCCTCTGCCCTTGCTGCCTGCAGGACAGGCC
>CM052449.1:31126489-31151803 GCA_028533085.1 Varecia variegata | reverse complement strand
CCTTGTGCGTACGTGCCAGTGTTGTATGCACCGTGCTCATTTCCTACAACCTCGCCAATGCACTGAGCATTACTGCTCTTTTAGATGTTCGCTGATGTGAAGGAGAAAAACAAGGGAAACTGGTATCTTCCATTTGTATTTCCCTCATCAACAGTGCAGCTAGCTGTGGTTTTATATGCATATTGTGCACTCCTGTATCTCCTACAAATCATTCGTTGATGTGTTTCCCATTTTTCTATTTTTTTCTTATTGATTTCTAAGAGCTCCTTACATAGGTTGGACATTAACCCTGTGTTATGCAGATTTTAAACATTCTCTCGGGCAGCTTTGGAGCAAGGGAAGGACACAGTCCGAGCCGACACCGGGAAGATGGCTCAGGATGGAGCAGGTGGGGCAGAGCAGGGCCACGGAGATGGTCCCAGGCAGCAGCGTGGGGTGAGGGTGAGGCCTGAGCAATCTCTATGTCACAGGGCACGCGCCTTGCTCCTTGGCATCCTGGGCATGTGTTGAAGACTTCTGGGAAGGTCTCCGACAGGTGGGTGCCAGGGCTCTGCCTCGTGCCAGTTCACAGAGACAAGCCCATCAGCCCTTCCCGGCCTGGCAGGCCACAGGGCCTCATGCTGACCCTGGTGGTGGCGCCTCTGGGTCCAGGTGGGATGCCAACACTCTCGCCCCATGGCGGCATCCCGGGGGCTGCCCGGCTGGGCCTGGCTGGGGACGCCGGGGAGCTGGGGGCACAAGGGCTGGACACTGCTCTCGCGAAAGCAGAACGCGGCACGGTGGGCGGAGTCCGGGCTGGGCAGCAGGTGGGCTCTGAACAGGGGCCCCTTTGCCCCTCTGTAGAGAGAGGTCAGCCCCTGTTGTTTTTAAGGTGCCCCAAGCTCTGTTAGCCTGTAGTTCAATAATTTAAGTTTTAAAATGTAGCTGAAAATACTAATGTTAAAAACATTGCCCCACGGGGAAGACCACGGCCACACGTGGAGCCTGGCCCTTCCCAGAGGCCCAGCTCCCCTCTGCCTCAGAAGACAGGTGTCGTTATGCTGGGTTTGCACAACCGGGGAAACTGAGGAGCAGGGGGCTTGTTGCCTTGCCTGGGGGTGTCCAGCTAGTTCCTGTCCGAGCTCGGACTTGGTCTTGGCCACCCCCCCAGGTGTGGGAGAGCCCCTGGCAGGTACCTCTGAGTTCAGGGTGGACACATGGCAGATGACGTGTCTTTCCAGGGCCAGGAGACCTGGTCTCACACCTGTGCACGTGTGTGGAGATGGCCTGGTGAGCCCACCAGCCGGGGAGTGGGCACCTCCACCTCCTGCTCCATCCTCCCAGGGCTCTGCGCTCCGGAAGGCTCTGGACATGTGTGTTTGCACCCAGCCCTCACGTGAACTGCTGGACATACATCCTGGGTGAACCCTTTGCCCCTGCCTGCTGGAGGTGGGGTGGGCCTTCTCTCTGGAAGGGGCAGAGCAGGGCCCCTTGGATAAGCTTCCACCAGTGTCCGTGGAAGGTTTACCTCGTAACGGGGTATCGAGTCAACACTCAGAATTAAGAGCAGGAAGGTAGCATTTAAAGGCATTTCATGGATTCTTCCGAGACGCCCACACATCTTGTTTTCCCTGCTCACTACTTAGGCACAATTTCTCTTCTTGCTTCTAACAGCTACCTATAGAAAGTGCTGGAATGCAGATCATATCTTGATGGTATTTACTAATATAAATATTTGCTTTCTAGAAGCAACGTTACACAAAGTGCCTACACTGCAGGCTAAACAACTAAATGCTGGTGGTAAGAAATGCCACCTGTGTGGCACGGAGCTGGCGTCTGGCCGTCTCCACGGTGAGACACGGAGACGGGCCGCGTGACCAAGCGTTGGCATGTCCGACCTGCTCTTTCCAAGGACGTTGTGGGCATTTTCTACATGACAAAGTCATCTTTGCCAGAGTCCCCTAGGATCCCGTGAGCTGACGGAGACTGCTCCCAACACCACGTGACGTGGCACCGTGTGCCGTGGCAACCCTCAAGGAGCTTCCGACGTGTGAAGATGGGGCGACATCAGACATCAGTGCATTTATTCTGCCTTGTGTAACAGAGAAGAAAAGAGGCAGTAACAGAGCGAACCAGACACAGGTCTGAAAAGAGCCAATGAAATGATTCAGACCAGGGCTAGGGCGGACGGATGCCTTTGCAATAGAATTAGAAAACTTTAAAATATGGGGCTTATTTCAAGCAATTTTAAACATCATGGAATTCTACTACAGCTAGAGACCATGGAGAGGCCTTGGAGTTTGAGAAAAAAAGAATTGGGTAAGCTTGAGGTTTTGGATTCACCTATGACTCTTGGTGTAGGCTGCAGCACGGGGCACTGGGGCCAGGGAGGAAGACCGTGTGTGTGCGTGTGTGTGTGTGTGTATGTGTGTGTGCACGTCACACACCTACGTGTCTGCATGTGTGCACGTGCATGAGTGCACCTCTTGCCTCTCAGGGTGAGGATCTACAGAAAATTCGCTGCAAATGAACTCACAGCCCTGGATGGCTGTGTCCTTCTGTCTGTGGGTGAACGAGCTCCCCTCCTGAGGTCAGCTTTCTTCACCCGGGGGCTCCATCTTCAGATCCCCTGGATTTCAAGAGTGCCTTCTAGGCAGCTCCCTCTCTTCTTTTATATTTGATATTATTGCAGTTTTTGTAACCCAAATGGCATTGGTTTTTACAAATAAACAAATGCTAACTGCCAACTTCTTTGGCTGGACAGGCGGGAATCGGCTTTAGTGAGGGAAGAGATGACATATCAAAGAATATGTTGACTAATCCCTTCCCTGTCTGAGAGCGTCTTCCAGATCGTAGACAAATGCACTGGAGGCGTTTAAAATAGAAGGCCGGGCCTGGCCATCAGTGCGTTCTGGGGAGTGACGAAATCCACATGCTCGGGGCAGGTGAGTGTCTCTAGGAGATGCCGTGTAGTTGGGGACGCCCAGGAGTGTCCCCCATCGTTTGGATGATTGTGGCAGGAACACACGGGAATATTCTGCCTTTATTTATTATTTGCTGCTACCGATGTGACTATCTTTTAATTTTTTTAAACAAATAATTTAGTCGTAAAGGCTCAGACTGATTTTTTTTTTGTGAAATAGTTCTAGTGAGCTAATTTATTTTTCAACTTTAAAACATCAGCATTTTATAGATCTGAATTTCACAATGTGAGGATGATTGCTACGTACAATTTGCAAAATTGTGATTAGCCAGCCCTTGCTTTGAGTTAGTTCTCCCTAATTCACAAAGGCTTCCAAGAATAGTCTGCACAAAATTCAGTTTGCAAATTGCAGGGCAGATTTTTAGAGGGCAGTTTAAAGAATGAAGTCCTAAGGGTTTTATCTATATTTATATCTCTTGTTAAACCAAACTCTTATGTAAATGTTACAATCTGTAAATAACTAGCAGGGCTGCCTTCTTAAAGGCAAGATTGCATCTCCATTTTTGAGATTTAGCAAAATTATTAAATGGCAGAATTGACTAAGATGCAAGTATATTTGGAACAAGCTAATAAACGTTAATCAATATCATCAGCTGTATTTGTGATCATATTTGAGAGTTTAAAAGTACGGAGACCTTTCGGTTTGCAGTTGAATTTCTCACAAATTAAAAAAAAATTAAAAAGGCATTGCCTTTAGTGATGTTTTGGGGGGAAAAATGGAGATAGGTTTGTATGTTCTTACTTTTTGTAGTCGCTGTTGCAGTGAACCTTGCGTGGCTGTATCCAGGGTAGATTATCTTTCATCCTTTTGCCATTGGACAGGAGAGGAGTTAGTGGCTCCCGTCAGCGTCACTGGCAATCCCCGTGTTCTGATCTGTTCCTTTCTAAACATTTTACCAACCTTGAAGATATGTAGTTGGTGTGAGAAGCTGACTTGAAGAAAAAACTTGGATGATAAAAAAAAAATTGGTGAAATACCAGAAGTCATTTCCCAATAACTATCAATGTTTCGGTGGCCACTGTAGTTTATTTTTTTCCTTAAATCTAGAAAACTTACAGACATTTTAATCATGTTTAATCTTTGAATTAAGATGAATTAGTGGCTTCTCATTTTTACGTCGAAGTCTCATGGATTCTCTCTCATTGATTTTAATCAGTCTTTGGGCTGTATTTGTAAGGAATGTTTTCGGTCTTTCTTAGAGAAATCTTGTAGTGCAAATTGTTCCTTCTCAATTCCTCTTTAACCCCCAGTTCCCAGGTGAAATCACGAAGCATCTCGGGGGTCAAGAGGAAGGGTCTGGGCCCGCCGGGCCTGGCAGATGTGTGGCACGGAGCATGTACTGTATCTGAGAAATTTGGGTCCAGGGAAGAGTGAAATGCCCCCCTCCCCCACCCAGACTGCCCAAATGATTAATTTCCTCTGCAAAGCGACATTTGGGTCTCTCCTCCCCTTGTTTCCCAGCAGGATCAGGGCCTTTAATTCAGCCTATGAGCAGTCCTGCAGGCCCACTGTGCGCCAGACACGTTGTTGAAGATGGAGGTATATTCCAGTGGACCCATCCACGCAATATGCATTGAGCGGTTGTGGTGTATCCCGTGCTCACAGTACAGTGATGCACAGAGCAGTGACACTGTGACCCCCAGTCCTTTGTTACCGTGACACAGACAGACGCGTCACACTGGTTCCCTCTCATGGGCGCGGGGCATCCTAGCAGGTCTGGCTCCAAGGTCAGGTGTGGTTTGAGGACATCGGCCTCCGCTGTCCTCTGCAGCCTCCCTGGGCACGGCTGCCTGCGGGCTCCGCAACACGGTCGTCCTGAGCCTGCTCATCCTTGAATGCACCTGCCCCAGCATCACCTCCTTCCTGAAGGTGCCTCTTCTCCGAACTCCGAGATAGCCTGGGACCTTCCCTCCAACTGCCCTCACCGTGCTTTCAGTTTAAAATGATAAAAGGAATCTTAACCATGTGCCGCACATTTGGAACACAGTGGACGTGGGAACCAAAGCCACCACCGCCCCTGTAATTCTCACCAATCCGACACAAACCAAGTGCTAACTTCTCGGTCAACTTCCTTTCCATCTTCCCTTTTCATATACATTTTTTACTCTGTATAATTGTAATAATTACACCCTGACGTCACGTCACTTCCCCAGGCATTATCTGATTTATATTTTGCCAAATTCCCATATGCTTTGGAACCATCTTTCGTATTAGCTCCGTTTTCCGTTGAATGGCTATGCCGTAATTTACATCTTCATTCTTTTATTATTGGCATGCAAGTTATTTCCAGTGGTTCTCTAATAGAAAAAAGGCTGTGATGAGCATCTTTGTATGAGAAAGATCTTTTTTCCTCATGTCAGGTGACTTCCCCAGGCCAGGTGAGACCTGCGGTGCTTTCTCGCTGTCTCTCACGTCTACCTCTGTTTGTACTTGGCTGTGTTGCCACGGGGTTGCACGCTCCTTCCAGGCAGGGGCTGCACCTGTCACACCCCTGCTCGGGAGGTCCCTTTGAAGCTGCCCTTGGCCAAGCCCATGGGAAGTGAGATCAGTCTTCCTAAGGAACTGCCTTTTTCCTGAAATTCCCTTCTTCTTCCATCCTTTGTGGGTGACACGATCCGGGTTTTGGAGCTCACACTACGATTTCGGACCTTCCGGTTGCCCAACACCTGGGAAGGCCGGGAGCTGCCCGTCAGCCCTCCCCCACGACCCTCACGCCATCTTGCGCTCACTCCCACACGGGTGGAGACCACTCTGCGTTCGTCCATCCCACCTCCTGTGACTTCATGGCTTCCTCCTGGCACCGAAGGGGAGAGATCTGCTGGGGTTCGAAGGCGTCAGGCATCCTGGTTCTTCACGGGCAGTGCTAGGTCGCAGGTGTCCTCCCCCATTGGCTGGAAGAGCCCGTGATCAGAAGCAAAGCCAGGATCCAGGACCCTGAAGGCCCCGAGCCGTGCTGAGGTCTCCACAGGACTCTGTGTTATTCCTGAGGCACCAGACTCCCCAGAGCTGTGGAGCTTCCCAAGGGCCTGGTGGCCTTCTCACCTGGGCGGAGCTCTGCTGGGAGAGTCCAGACCGCCGGCGCTTGCTGGGTGCAGGGACAAGTGACGGAGAGGAATTCCCCTCTCAGCTCACGTCCAGGGCTGCAGAAACCAGACGGCTCCTCTTCCCGGCCCCTCACCCCTTCCTCTCTTGCCCCCCACTGTCCTCCACGCAGACAAAAGGCACTTAGCTCCAGTCCGGCAGCACCTCCCACCACCCCGTTTGCATCCCAGATCTTTCTCAAATTGCTAATTCACCCACAATCAATAATTGTATTCTTTTAAAGAAACTACAGAATATTTCTAAGTGTGTGCAGGGAGAAGGCAAAAGCACAGTGTGTGTCGTGTTAGACTTGATGCGTTCTGGATTTAGAAATGCTGAATAATTCATTCCTGTTTAAAAAATAAACATATGATCTCTATCAGAACCGGCCTGGGGGTCTTCGCCACAAATGGGCTCCTGGACTGTGGGGTTCGTGGCCTGGGCAGCACGAGGAGGAAGGCAGGTGCTGCCTGGGGCAGCTGACCGCTCTCCTTCCCATTGTCCTGCGTCCGCCCCTCTGTCCACCCCTTCTCCCCTGTATGTCCCACCCATTCGGTCATCCACCCCTGTCCAGCTGCCTCCACCATCATCCCGTCCACCCACCAGCCAGCCCTGGTGTCGTGGGCATGTGCACGGTGCCAGTGCCTGAACTCCACAGTGCCTTCCCTTGTATTCCAGCGAGAGCTTCAGGCAAGGAAGTCACGCGGAGTGACACCAGGTGGCTATTTCCTATTCACTTCACCTGCCCTCACCCTGCCGTGACGTCAGAGCCTCTTCCTCCCGACGTGCACGTGCGTGCGTCCCCCGGCTCTGTAAGCCCTGTCTTCTTCTGGTCCTCCCTGAAGACGGGCGCCCACTGCCCCAAGGCCTTGGTGTGAGCAACCTTCCACCTGATACCTTCTGACCTGGCACGTGTGGGGAAGGAGGGCCAGGAAGACAACACGGCCGCCCAGAGTCTGAGTGCCCTTGTCCACATCAGCCCGGGGACCGCCTAGGCACCTGCTGGAGGGTCAGGGTTTGTGTCTTCCTAATGCGCAGAGATTAGCAGTGGGTGGGGCGAAAGGGCCTTTTGTCGGGGGACGGTGTCAGGCGCACAGATGCCCCTTCTCAGCCCTCCGCACGCTGCCTCTGGTACCAGGCTGCTCCTGAAGGACAGACGACAGCTCTAGTTAGAGGAGACTGGGTGTGGCTGTCATGCCCACGCTCAGCCAGGACACAGCTGGGTATTGACTCTGGGAGAGGAGAAACCCGTGCCGTGGCCACGACGCTGAGCCGCTGCCAACTGGCTGTGGGGCTTCTTTGAGCCCAGTTTCTTTGCCTGTAAAATGGGAACAGGATGCTAACGTCTGCTTGGTCAGTGTCGGGGGGCTGGGGCGCGGGTGCGGCAGGAGGATGTGCGTGGAAGCTCCGTGGCAGGTCGGGCTGTGGAGAGGGCGATCTCAGGTACAGCGGCTGGTGCCCCCCAACTCCAGGGGGTTCCTTCGCCTCCCACTAGGGAGCCTCTTTCCTCCCCTCCTGGCACAGAGTGCTCCAGTGATCTCTGGGGGAGGCGGCACAAAATCTCAGAAGCGGCAGGTCTAGCATTGCCCACGGCACCCGATTCTGTGGACCGTGGTCTGGGTGGAAGTGTGGCCCTGACACCAAATCCTGGCAGAAGGTCAACCCGGACGTCATCGTGAGCAGCCACCAGACGTGCCCGTTGTGGGCGGAGCTGAGACTTGGTCCCGGCCCCGGGCCTCCCGGCTGTGGCACCTATTGGCTGTGTGGCTGCTGGGCGTCACCCCTCCTCTTGGGCGTCATGTCCCTGGTATGAAGGGAGGGGCTGGCCCCTCTTGGGGGTGAGCCCACGGTGCGTTCGGGGAGCCCACTCCCACGCCCGCGGTCTGCACAGCACATACTCTGTCTCCTCTCTGCTAAATCACAAACAGAAATTGAACTCGAGGTCACGCATGAAGTCACGAGTGTCAGTTTATTTTTTACATGTGGAGTCTTCTTTATTTACAGTCAAAATCCCCTGAAGATTAAACTTTAAAAAGATTTAATAGTGCTGGGGTCAGATGGTAACCTCTTGCCATGCTCCAGGCGAGCCGGCCAGGCTCAGACATGGCAGCCCCTTTGAAGAGCGCGGTGAGGAGGGCGCCCGGTGCAAGGAGCAGGTTCCCGCCGGCCGGCCGGGGCTCGGCACTGCCCTGCCAATGCCTGGGAGGAGGCAGGGGCCCTCAGGGTCTCCCCGATGGGGCCGAGAGGGGAAGGGTGGGCACAGGGTGGTGGCTGGAGCAATGCAGGGCAGAAAGGGGGCAGGAAAAGGGACTGATTTGGGGCTGAGAATTGAAGTCGGAGATCTTTAAACAGTTCCGTCCTCCTTTTGCTCCTGGTGGCAAAACAGGTCTCCTCCAGACAGCAGGGCGCTTCCCTTTGGCTTCTTCTAGGGCGTCCTCTTAAAGTTGCTCACCGCCAACTTTCTGAGAAGAGAGCCGTGGGGTGCTGACTGCCACCCATGCCGGAGACGTGGCGTGCACCCCTGTCTTTGCACATATGAGACGACGACTGTGTACAAGTGGCCCTCGAAAGATGCGCATTTTATTTTAACTAGGAGACTTTTAAAGGCTTTTTTGCTTGTGCAAGTTTAGCCTCCTGTTCACTCAAAGTCTCTTGTTGAGGGAAGCATCGTGGTCAAAATGAACGCATGAGGAGCGTGTGTCCCCTCTGGCCTCGGGCACAGACCCTGAGCTCAGGGCCCCGAGGCTTACACCAAACTCCCGGGGAGTGAGGCCGCGTGGAGCCTGCCCCGGCCCGTGCAGTCGGTCCCGCCCCCGACTTCCTCCGGGAATCCAGGCTCTTCTGGGTGAGCAGTTGTTTTATGAGGAAAGTGGGGTGTTTTCCAGGCCTGTGTTTGATTTTCACTTATAATTATCTACACATAAGACTTCAATTTTGGATTTTGAATTGGAGACACATGAACCCAGCTATGCATGTTAAAAGATCAGTGACAAAAATCACATGACATTTGCATGCCGTAATTGTTCCTGCCAGTCCCCTCCGCAGCCTTTGTTTGGAAGTTCTGGAAAACCGGCACGCAGCGGCCCCGGGCCCTTCATGTTGGGGGGGCGGCTCTCATGAGTTTGGTTTGGGTTTGGGGTTCCTCGTGCTCACGTCTGGAGTGCCCCACGTGGAAAGCTGGTTTTCAGCCCTCAGACCACCCTCCTGCAGCTCCCCAGACTCTGGTCTCCCCTCTGCCCCCTCTGTGGCGTGACCGGTGGGACTTCTGTCCTTCCGGTGATGTCTTTGTCCTCTGCCGAGTGGAGTTAGGGCTCAGAATGGCTTGTAGGGATGGGGAACAGGTTTCTGTGACCCAGTGACCTTCCCTATCAGGGAGAGCACGGCCTTGACAGTGAACTTGGGATCTCACAGTCAGCAGTAAGAGAGGGCAGGGTCGGCCGGGCTCCTCGAGCCACGATGACCCCTTCTCTCAGATGAGGGTGGAACCTGCTTTGTGGGGTGCTTGTAGGTGACACGAAATCATGCGTGTCACGCGCCCAGCACAGTGCCTGGCACACAGGAAAAGCCTCCGTGCCTGATTGCAATGACGAGCATCACTGACCTATGGGTGTATCAGCGAGCAAGGAGGTGCTTTGCGCGTGCCCAGCTCTGCAGAACACGCTGGAATGCGGAGGGCGTTGTCCAGCTCTGGTGACCGCAGTGCCTGGAGAAGTTGGCGGAGAGGCTTTCGGGGCCTTTGAAGCTCCCTGAGAAACCAGCGGCCAGAGGGCAACTTTGCTTCCACTTGGGGCTTGTGTCCCTGTCACAGCAAAACCCCTGTGGCCCCGGACAAGGCATGAAGGGAGCTCATGTGCTCGTAGGAGGGGTCTTCGTGCCACCCACTCTCCGGGCTCCGTGGCGGCTCGATCTGCACTGGGAGCGCGATGGGAGTTCTCTGCGGCGGCCGGAGGGGAGGCTGGGCTCCTAATAATCGCTCTTTCTGCGAGTGGCAAGGCCTTGTCCTGGCCGTCCACGCAGCCTTAACTAATCACCCAAGTTCCGGAATTCTTTCGTAATGCAAATAGTTATTCATACCACATGTGTGCTTCGGAAATAAAGGTCTGATCTGTGATTCCACCCGATAGGCGGGAGATCCTTGCTGGGCAGATGGATGCCGGGAGGGGCCGAGCGTGCCTTTCTCCGGAAGAGCCGTGGCGTGTTCAGAGATGTGAGAAGGGATTCCTTCTGGATTTTCCCGCTGCTCTGGAATTAGTCTCGTGGAGAGGGCGCATTTACACGAGGGATCTTATTAAAATGGATCTTGTCTGAGGGCCGGCTTTGCGAAGGTCGGGGCATCAAGCAGGCCGGTGGCTTTAGGCGAGAGGCACCCCAGGCGTCAGAAGGGCTGGCGCAGGGCCCTCTCAGCTCTCGGTAGACAGACACCTGTCCCGGCCCCTCTGAGAACACGGTCTGCGCGGCTGCCAGCGAGCAGGACAGAGCGTTATTGAGAAAGTCCTAGAAGAACCGGAGCAGTCAGCTTACCGGGAATAGTTTTGCCTCGTAGGAATGTGGTCCTGCTTGCTGAAAACGTACCCTTTGCGCAGAGAACACGCATAATCCTAGGCCAACTCTGGCCTTTGGGTAAAAATATGCTTCTCTGGAATTTTGGAGGTGGAGGGTCTGGGGAACGGGAGGTGGGAACGAATCTATTTCAAGCCCCTTCAACAGAGTATCCGCTCAGAGACAGGGCTCGGAACGTGTACAGCTAATGGCGTTCTGTCTTGTGAAGTATGTGGGACCAGCTAATCCAATGAGACACCCATAAAAGTGGTGACTAAGTTCCATTTAAGAGAGCACCTAAATGGCATTAAGGCCCTTAAACGTTCTGGTGGGAACTCTCTTTTGGACAGACCTTGGAGAGCCCAGGACGGCACAGACGAGAGTTCATCAGTCCCTGTCTCTCGCTGTGTCCAGCCGTGCCGTTTGGTGCCGCTGTAAGTTCTCAGGGTCATGTCGATATTTCCATTAAAACACACATTTTTTTTAATGCAGATTTATTACTCTGACAGGATATTTTGCTCTGGAGAAAAACTCGACTTACTGGGTCTACACTTGTCGGGGGATGATACTTCTCTACCAAATTTCTGGAGAAAAATCAAAATTGATTTAGGGGTTATTGAACCGTGCTACTTGATTTTCAAAAATTATTGATTGAGCAGAATAGGCTAAAATATTGCAAAACAATACATTTTTGGTGATTTTTTATAGTCTCATGACTTAAATGAGATGCTGTAGTTGAAAGTACTTAGTCTCATGCCTGGTATACAGTAGGCATTCAATGCATACTACTTTGGTTCTGTTACGATGACTACTTCCACCACCACCACCACCAGCATCACTTCTAATTTTTCCGAGTTGGGTAAATATTGAGTAATATATCATATACCTTATTCATAGGAATGCCAGGAGGCTCTGGGTGCCCACATGTTAATTGTACTAAGTCTGATCATGTATACGTTTCTGGCCAATAGTTTTATATTAAAATAAATTTGATGGTATAAGCAGCTCGGACCAAAGTTGCAGAATTGGGACGGAAGTCCTTTTGAGTGGCCAAGTTCTTGCACAGTGGTTTTTTGTGAACACGGGCATCTTAGGGGCATTTGAGCCTCACATGTGCCTTCACTGCGTGGGGATAGAACTCTGGAATTTTCTGGGATGGGGGGACTGGAAGGACTCAGGGTATCCTTGACTTTGGAGCTGGGAACTGGGAGGCCTGGTTCAAAGCCTTCCGCTGCCACTAAGGGATTCAGAAACGTTGCGTTACCACTCTGGGCCTCGGGGTCCCGTTTCCAGCAGGTAACTCCAGGGCTCTCGAGCGCTGACACCTGGGCTCTCTGGGACCATGTCTGTGAGTTAACAGCTGGTGGGCTGGCTTCACTGACCCTCACCTGCTCTCAAGGCACAGCGTTGTAGGCACATGTGCTTTCAGGATCAGAAAGGGACAGGAACATTTGGCCAGGTGACTTCCAAGCATTGATGTGGAGTCCCTTTCACAGCCCTGAGGACTCGCTCCTGGGGACAGCTTGGCCTGGGTGTCTGTGCAGCCCTTGCTTGAGCCAGGGAAGAGTTGGGACCCTTGATTCCCAAAAGATGACTGCACCACTCTGCTTGCACAATTGCATTTAGGAATTTAGGGCTAGAGGTTTCACACCCTGTTGTGTTTCTAGCATTGGACTGGGAGAATCAGGCAGGAGGTCATCGACACCAGTAAATAAAAGGCACCGGCACAAGCACATTTATGGCAGCACTAGTCACAGTAGCAAAGATATGAATCAACCTAAGTGTCCATCAACCCACGACTGGATTAAAAAATGTGGTGCACACACACACATGGAATACTACTCAGCTATGAAAAAGAAGGAAATGATACCTTTTGCTGCAAGATGGATGGAACTGGAAACCGTTACCTTAAGTGAAGTGACTCAGAAACAGAGTCAAACATGCGTGTTCTCACCTAGAGGCGGGAGTGGTGATGAGTGCGCAAGACGGACGTCGGAGACGCAGCAGGCAGCGCGAGGGGTGTGGGGTGAGGAGTCACCTGTGGGCCGTGTGCACGCTGATTGCATGGTGGTTACACAAAAGGCCACAGCTTCACTGCTATGTGATGTATCCACGTAACCAATCTGCACCTGTGTCCCCTAAATCTATAAAAATGAAAAAGAAATTCATCCTAAGCTGTAGAAAAGGAAGAGTGTTATTTGCTTTCATGACAGACGACCATTGCTTGTGAGATCATTCCCCAGTACCGCGAATCTGAGATCCCTCCTGTCCCGGTGACGACAGCGCTGGCTCCCCATCAGACTGCTCTGTCAAGCACGGTGGGCGTGGCCGTGTCGAGGGGTCATTCACGCCCAGCGTCCTGGTCCCGCCGACTGCCCAGGTGCGTTTTCGCTGAGTCCCGCAGGCCGGCGTCACTGCCCAGGAGTGCCAAGGTCGTGCATCCCACAGGCTGGACTCGGCTTCCTTGACCGTCTCAGCTCCAGTGACTTCGCTTCCACGTGACCGGAGCCACGCCCAGGCCCCACAGCGACCGATACCCGCATGGCCCCTGCAATCCGGTCCCCCCACCTGTGCTGGGTCTGTCTTGGCCTTTCCTCCCCGCGCACCTGCTGTGATGTGTCCACTGACAGATCATCAGTGTCCTCACCCCCTGGCCTTCTGCTTCCGCGTGGATCACGGCCTTCCTCTTCCTCTTTCCTGCGTAGAGGTCATCGTCTGTCATTTTGATCACTTCCTCCAGCCCTTCCCAGCTGTCTGGCGTCATTTTTCTCCGTTGTGTGGCCCTGCCCAGACTCAGCCCCTGGTGAACTCAGGTGTCCACCTTTTCATGCCAGCTCCTGGCACCTCAGCTCCACGGGACCAAAGTCACAGCTGAGCTGGCGGGTCTCACTGAATCCAGGAGCACAGATGTCAGGTGGGTCCTCGGCCTGGCCTGTGTCCGCCGTGTCCTCTAGGGCTTGCTCTACACAATGGCCACGCTGCCCTTTCTCCTCTTCACTCTTCCCTGCTGGGGACCTCAGCCCCCTCTACCGGTCTACAGATCTCTGTCCCTTGTCTTCCTGCTCCGCCCTGCTCCTCGCACAGACGGCCACCTCTGGGTCGGGGGGCCCAGCCACTCTCTCCTCCCTGGGAGCAGCTCACGGGCACCCTGTGTGTGCCCACCTGCACTCGCCCTCCTGCTCCTTTGCCGGGGCTGCCCTTCCCGGGACCCCTGCATCCCGCTCGCTCCCCTCTGCCAGGCCTTGTCTGCAGCGTCCCTTCTTCAGGAAGTCCTGCCTGGACCTTCCTGTATGAACTCCCCTTCCCCAGTAGGTGCTGGCTCCCGCCCTGCTTACTCACTTTATAGCACGTCATCCTAATCCGTAGTTATCCTAATTGTTCATCTACTTACCGTCTTACCTCTTCCCACAAGTGGAAACCCTGTGAGGGAAAGGCAAGCACCCCCTGCCCCTGCTGCACCCCGGCCCCTGGGGATGGCTGACCCGCAGCAAGTGCCCAGCGAGGCTGTGCGGAAGGAGCGTCTTCTCCAACCACGACGCCCGGAGAGGCCCCTCTCTGGCCGCAGCCCCAGTTTCCCCTCCAGGGCACTGGGGGCCCCAGGTCTGGGGACTGCTCTGCAGCCACACCTGGTTCTGCACTCTCTGTCCCTCTTAAGAAGTGTCTCCTGGGGTTCTGCCACTGAGGAGAGCTGGGTGGGGCCCTGGTGCCCACACTGGACACCCAGGTTGTGGGTTGTGGCCTTGAGGTCAGCACGGCCGTGGGGCCTGTCGTCAGGTGGTCCCCCTCATCTTCCCGCCTGGAGCTGTCTCCGCTTTGGGCTCCCGGACACCATCCTGGCTGACAACCTGCTCACTGCTGTAGCCCTGTCTGGTCCCAGGGCAGTGTCCCTGGGTCCACCTTCCGCCACTTGTCCCACTAGTAGCTTCCACCTGGCCTCGGCTCACCCAGACCCTGAGCCCCACCTGTGAAAGGTGACCTGTGACTCTGCTCGAGGGGCCCCTGCCCACCAGCCGGACCCCACCGAGACCATCCACAGACAAACCACCCTGCAAATTAGTGGGCTGTGTCTGTGTTGACATATCTATTCTCACCCTAATGCTATGTTTATTTAACTGATGACTGCTGTCCTCATTAGGGACTCATTGTTGAGCCCGGAATAGTGATTATTTTTGCTGATATTCCTTTTCTGCAAAGATGATTTTTTAAAAAATCACTCTTTTGGTGTGCTATGAATCCTTAATGAGGATAGTTAAATTTAAAAGAACCCCCCAAACCGCCCTTCAGGTTGAAAATAGAAGTGTCTGCACAAGCCGGCTGCTAATTTACTGATTATTGATCGACACGATTGGTGACAGTCCCCCAACTTTTAAGAAAAGGAGAGCTCCCCTCGTTGGAGCCTGGTAGCAGCCGGAAACAGAAGCAGCTTAGCCAATGGGAAGTGAGGGCTTGGGGTTCAGAACATTCTCATCCCTTTATGCAGAAAGAGTCATCGTTGTGACAGTTCGAGTATTGATAATGGCGTCCAGATTGGACCCAAAGCTGTGCGGTTCCTGGGGTGGGTAGAGAAGGGTGTTTGTAAAGGCTTGTCAGCTGACTACCTAGAAAGTCGATTAATGAACCTAGCAGCCCCCAAAACCTATCTTTCTCCTTTGGGATCCAATCGAATTCCTGTGTGGCAGGTGAGTGTTAACTTCTTGCTCCTCAGACGCAGAGAGTCAGACCCCACGAAGCAGGAACTTGGGGGAGACTGGGGCAAGGGTGTGGCATCGGGACCGCGGTTAGACGCGCCCGTGGCAGGGCCGTTGCAAAGGCTGCATTTCCGCCGAGCCTCTGTCTTCTCGTCATCTGCAGGCTGGGTCTGTGAACACCGGCCTGTCTGCCCTTAGGCGGACACGTGCAGAGACAAGAACTATGACCGTGCTTGGGAACTGTAGCACGGTGGCTCGATCGCACAGCTGCTGCTGTTCACGGTGAACATTCCGGTGGTCTCACCCGACGCCGGCCTTTAGGCCTCCACAGGGCATGCGGGGCTGGGGGTGGGTGGAACAAGTGGAGCGTGGCGTGGGGGGTGTCGAGGGAGGCCGATGTGGCCTGAGCTTGGAGGACTTGGCACCAGGGGCGAAGGAACCAGCCCAAGGGCCTGGCTGTCGGTTCCAACCCTGCCACGTGTTAGCTGTGCAATCTTGGGCAAGTCATTTAACCTCTCTGAGCTGTTGTTTCCTCACCCCTGTAACAGAGCTATTGGGGCATCAGATAAAATGGTCATTTTGTAAGAGGCTCAGTTTCATCTTAAATCCCCCAAATGGAAGCTGCTGCAGCCACCGCCGTCACCCTGCCTGGTAGCTGTCCCATCCTGTCTCCCAAGCGTGGTGTGTCCTCTCCCTTCGTGGCCTGTGTGTGCTGGAGGCCTGGCCACACCCCACCTGCTTTCCAGCAGAGCCCAGCTGTGCACCAGCCGGGGGTGAGCAAGTGCAGTCATGTGGGGGAGTCCGGTCACCTGACCTGCCCCCACAGCTGACCCCTTCCCAGCGCCTGGTGCCTTTCCTCCCTGCTGCTTGGGCCTGCTCCCCGGGGGCTGTCCACTGTCCCCTGGGCCCGCACGCGGGGAGGAGTGTGAGCACCACTTTCCGCACAGCTCCCCATCTGCCCTTGTGCGTGGACACGGCTTCCTCACCCGGCTGCTCTTGCTCGTGGCCTTTAAGACATTTCCACTTGCTCACTGACACCCGGGTCAGTCCCCTTCAGCCGCTGCCACCCACGGCTCAACGTCGGCCTGCCTGGCAGCCACTGAGAGCCACAGGGTGGACCAGCCTCGGTGGTTGAGGGGAGGCCCTGGCTCAGCGGACCGTCCCCCCCGAAAGACTCGCTCCCAGTGTGATCCGGGAGGGGTTCCAGAAGCAGGGCCCGGAGGGATGAGGGAGGAGGTGACCCTGCCCAGAACCGTGGGCCCGTCAGCCCCTGCCCAGTGCCAGCCGTGTCCGGTGCTGGTGTAGGCCCCAACACGGGAGTCAGGCAGGGCCTGACCTCGAGAAACCTACGTCCTGTTGGTGTATTTGTCACTGATTCCTTCTAGAAGTTGCCCTCCAGGAGGGCAGGGGCCACGTCTGACGGTTCACTTTTCTCCTCCAGGCACCTGGCACTTAGTAGGTGCTCAGCAAACACTTGCGGAGTGAATGGGGGAGTGAACGGACGCCTCCGGGGGGAGTGCTGGCGACAGCACAGGGCGGCGCACGGCACCTTGCGTGGATCTAACTCGCTGCGGAAGTTCAGAGGCTGGCGAGGTCCCTGCGGGCTTGGGCTGTGGAAGGCGTGCTGGGAGAGGCTGTGTCCAGGCGGGTCTGAATCCTGGCCGGCCCTGGGAGGCAGGGCGGGGTGGGCGAGCGTGGACAGGCAGGACCACGGGAGGTGGGCGCCTGGGGAGCCTTAGCGACCGTCTTGGAGAGGCCGGGACCAGCCGGAACGCACAGGCCTAGGCTGCAGAGCTCATCTGTGACCTCTGATGTTATTTTAAGGTGGTGGCTTTTCCATATTCAATTATGAATGAAATTGCATTTGAGGATGGCAGCTGATGATGGCGTGTGGTCATGCTGTGTGGGCTGCCTTCAAAATAGCTCGCCCCAAACTTCATTAGCGACTGGTTCGAGGAAAGTGCAGCCTGACCCGCTGGCATTATTTTTCATATCGTCTGGGCCTCGTGAACTCAGGGAGGGGCAGCTGGTGGCCTGCAGGTCTCTGGTGACATGGACCATCTCACCCAAGTCTTGTTCCTGGAGGTCCATCCCAGAAGAGTTTCTCAGTGGTGGCCAGACTGTCACTCCTTTCTAATTCTCCTCTGCCCCTCGAGTTGGACCCTTTCCTACCCAGTGAGCTTGGACCACCCTGAGGGAGCCTGATAGGAGCCGCTGTCCGAGGCTCTATGGCAGGGAGGCCAGAGCTGTCACCGGACACTCCCAGCCAGGCCGCCTGGCCTGCAGTTGGACTGCTGAGCCGACGGCTGGCGTCCCGGCTCTCCCAGCTTCTAAATATGGTCAGTGTTTGTGGGAGCCCCCCCCACCGTCCGCATCTGCACCAGCTGTGGGTTTCAGCTTGGCCACCCCGCCAGCCAGGCCTTTCCTGGCCACCCGCCCTGTGCTGGACTTAGGGTGAACCCTCATCGTGATGTGGATGAGCCTTGGAGGGAAGTCTGCATGGACTGGCGGCAACTGCAGACCCCAGCAGCGTCCCTGCACCTTCCTGGGCATGGCATGCGGTGCCGGTCCCCTTCCCCCTCTGAGAGCCCACTGCGGCCACCGGCTGCAGAGACGGCCCACGGCTCAGGCGGGGCCCACGACGAGCCCTCCCTCTTGTCCACGTGTTTGTGCGGGGTCTCCTTCGTCTCACTCACAGGGGCTGAGACATGACGGGTAAACGAGGTGCCTGGGGTTGCTTTTGGCTCTGCTGCTACTCACTGTTCGACCTTCAGTAAATTGCACAACCTCTCTGAGCCTCAGTTTCCAGTGTCCGTATGGCGAGGATAAACTGAATAATAGAAATTAAAACAATAGAGCACAGAAGTTAAAGAACTTGGCACCGTGCTGGCCTCCCAGCACGAGCTCAGTGTCTCCGATAGTGTCAACGATGGTGACGACGATGACGACGGCGATGATGATGATAGATGCGTGGTTTAGTGGCCAGAGAAGGGAGCCGGGTAGTCTGGGGCTGAATCCTGGTGCTACGCTTCCGGTTATTCACCTTGGGCAAACTACGTGGCCTTCCTCGCCCCGGTTCCCTCCCATCTGCAGGAGGGCGGTGCTAATTGCGTTTCACAGGGTTGTTGCAGGATTTGAACTTGGACCACACCAGGAGGGACTGGCACACAGCAGCGTGGCTATTGTGCTAGCCAGTGAGCATTCGTTCTTATTGCCTAGCGTGATGATCGTTTTATTATTATTTCAGTAGCTGCGTGGTTGTGGGCATGTCAGTTAACCTCTTTGAACCTCAGTTTCTGTGCCCATGAAGCCGGGGCACAGGGCCTGCTGCAGGGGGTGGTTCTGCCGACCGGCGGCCGGCCCCCCAGGCCAGGTGTCTGCCCTGCCCTCTGCTTGCTCCCTGCCTGCCTCCCTCCTCCCCCAGGCTGTGAAGCCCCGTAGCTAAGTAACCCTGGCTGATGTGTGGCTTTTGACGGTGGTGCTTGCGGGAGAGCTGCCTGGGCCGCCGCCTCCTCCTTCGGGTGACAGCTGTTTCCAGGCAGATGCCTCCCCCATGTTCTGGAGCAGTGCAAAAAGGGGAGAACGTCCCAGATTTAAATTTGGAATGTGTACGGAATCACGCCAGCCTGCCTGGGAGCCCACAGGGCCCACGGGCCGGGTGCTCTTGGGGGTGATCGCTGCTGGGGACACCAGGACGTTGGGTGCAGGGTGGGGTCTAGGGTCTGTGTTGGGCCCTTGGATCCCCGAGCCCAGGGGCAGTTCCAGGACAGCTTGTGGGGCGGGAGGGCAGCGCTGACCCTGCTTTGAGGAGGCTCTGGCTCCTCTGCCGGGCGAGGGGCAGGCGGGAGGTTCCCCCAGGAAGGGTGTGCACAAGGGAGCAGGGAGCAAGGGTGGGACACGTCAGTGCCCTCTGGCCTCAGGTGTGGCACCCACAGGGCCTTGCTCAGCCTGGGCAGAGACCTCTCACTGCCCTGCTGGCCTTCCCTGGCATCCGGGAGGGTCCCTGGGCCCCTGTCGCTCTCCTAGCAGGACAGCTCCGCCTTGGGGGCAAGCGTTGCCTCACGGGGTGGAGGGGGGTGCTGCAAGACCCTGCGCCGTGGGGTGACCGAAGGGCTGCTGTGGTCCCGGGGTGGGGAGGACAGAGTGGAGAGAGGGATGGGGACGCCAGCAGCTGTGCTCCGGGCAGGCCGCTGGCGCCACGGGTGGCCGGGTGAGTGCTCCCGGCTTGCACTCGGAGGCTGTTGGCTTCCAGAGGCCGGGTGGACTTCTCCGGCATCTCCAAACCTGGAAATGTTCCCCTCTTCCCCAGAGATCTGTGTTTGCTTCCAACCTCGGGGGTGAGCTGGGTGGACCTGTGTGAGGAGGGCCTGGGGACACGCTTCTCCCTGGGGAAGGCAGGCTGCCCCCTGCACCCCAGCCCCTGGCAGGCTGCCACCCTTCCCTGACCCAGCTCTGGGAACGCCTGCTACCTAAGGGGCGGCCGTGCGTGCAGGGAAACTGTCCAGCCTGGCCTCGTGGGCTGACTCACAGAGTCTCCCTCACTCTGAGCCTCTCCTGGGGGAGTCAGAAATACGCCGCCTCGCATGGCTACATCCCTAGGGGAGGCGGGGCCGGGTAGCTTGCCCAGGGAGCCCAAACTCAAGGTTCACACAGGCAGGTTTTGCTCAGAAGTGGCTTCCAGATGCTGGTGTCAGGAGGGCCCTTACGACACATCCCAGGTGGCTAGTCAGGTCCCAGGCGGGGACAGCACCCTTGGCCCCAACGCCCCGGGGGTGCTCACTGCCCTAGGCAGCGGCGTCCTCTGCGCGCAGGGACTGGACGAGATGCTCAGCCCTGCTAGCTCCTCCCCTTCCCCCTTCCTTTCTGCGTATATCAGCGACAGGCCTTCCTCGTGCACGGAGGTTTCTTCCTGCGTCTTTGAGGAGTCTTCACCGGCTCAGGTGCCTTTGCATCCCGAGGACCAGGGCTCAGAGCAGGAAGCATCGGCAGTCTCTGAATCTTCATTGTGTTGTACCTGCACGTGTACACAGAAATAAGCCTGGATGCTTTTTCTCAGTATGCAATGTGCTGGCTATTTTTAACTTGTACGCAGAGGGCCCAAAAGAAAATTCTGTGAGGAAGTGAGAGCATATTGAGGTTGCAGGTATACGATCACCAGAGAACCTGAGAGATATCCTTGGTAAAGTGCGCGTCTCTCAGAGAGAGGCTGCTCCTCTTACGACAGGCGTCGTGGTTTACATCCCTTTTCTTCTGCCGCTGTGCACTTAATTCCATCCCAGCCATGGCAGGAAGGCTCGAGGAAAAAAATCCCACCATTAAAGACGTGCTCTTTGTTTTTCAATCTGTGACCCCGGCAATCTCTTCAGCAAGCCGTGGTCCAGTGGACTGGCACACAGCAGCCGCTCAGTGTGGAAAAATCATAAAACAGATGGAAGGTTTGCATTTTTGTTTAGTTTTTAAGAGCAGTTTTTATGACATCGCTTAAAACCATTCTGATGCATCATACTGTTTACACTCGGAGCTTTGTAGCTGAGATGTTTACAGTATGGGGAATGTTTTAAGATATTTTATAGTTATGATATTTAGATAATTGGCAAGGAAAAAAATAGTTTGTTGAGATTGCAGTGATGTTGGTAACCGTGAAGTAACTTATGAGTCTCAATAAATATGTCCAGTTCGGTGGAAAGTACAAACTCAGTTAAAACAAAACAACGCAAGAGGGAATATCTTTTTGGTGAAATCATTTCCTTTTCTTAATCAAAAGATGACAGGCAGGGCCTTAGAACTCCCATCTGTGCGGCACCGCGCCACGGCCCACGCTGTCTGCGTCTCCCCCCGTGATTGATGGCCGCACCCCCCAGCCCATTGCCGTTCCACGCGAGTTCACGCAAACACCAAAGTTAATAAAGTTCGATTTCAGGAGACCACCTTAAAACAAACCCAGGGTAGCTCCCCACATCTCTTTGTGTGGTGGAACTTGCAGAGATTTTTTTGTTGTTGTTTTAATGTTGAAGAATTTATGCAGAGTGAGGACTTGGAACTCCCCCCCCCAGCCCTTTTTTTTTAACTGCCCCAAAATGGCATTAATCAAAAACAATAACTCCTTTTAACTTTTCTAAGTGCTCTAAAGGCAAGTATGAAATAATCTGTGTGTGGGCCACAAATGTAGAGAATGCAAACATTTCACAATAAACATGTTTAAATGAAAGTCCCTGGCGAGATAGTCTGAAAGATAGTGCATGCAGGATTAATTAATGCACACTCATAAAAATAAACCTCACTTTTAAGATTTGACCAATAAAAATCATTAGCATATTTGGATCAGATGACTTTATGTATACATTGAACTTCTCCATAGCAAGTCGTCCTTGGAAAGGCTGGAAACAGACTTCAGTTTGAAGTCAAAACTCCCCTCATATTTGCTGTGTGTTTTCAATACAGTGATACGATGATTTATTCCCGTTTTATCTGTTATACCTGCAATTGATCTACTGGTGATGGGATTATATTTATCATTTTAGATGTATAAATCATAGTTATATAGCCAGAAAAATGTTTAGTTGCACAAAAATTCCTGGTTTGCTTATGACCACAGTGTTTGATTTTCACCAAAATCAAATTACAATAATGCATTATTTTTACTCCAAGATGTTTATTTTTTGCTATCTTAACTGGAATCATTTTGGCCTATTCGTAAATGCTGTCTTTAAAAAAAATATTTTCTTGAAATCATGTATTAAAACAAATGTTGACTTTGGGTTGTGGGCTGTGCAGCATTCTGAGGTTCTGCTAAATTAGAAATCACGTAATTCCCCAAGTCTAATTACAGTACAGAAGATTCTGGTTTTATGTTGTGCTTTTTATACAGGAAGAGACAGACTGCTGCAAAGACCTCTTCAGTATGAAGCTAACAGTAAAAACAAACTCGTTTTAAAAGAACTGAAATTGGGATTCATAAACTCCGTAAGAAGTTAAGTTGTAACTACTCAGACTGTGCAATTCTGAACCTCAGATAATGCTGCATCTCAAATCCTTATGAAAATAAAAACAGCCCGACAAAAATTATTGAGGGGAAAAACTCCAGCATGAGTTTAATTTTATCCAACTTTTATTGGCAGCTTATTTTGAACTAATGTGCAGTAAAGTTGCCAAGCAGAACAACGGAAAGAAATAAGAAAAAAAATATTTTTTGTTGTTTTCTTATGCCGTTTTAATAAAGACTGCGGTTCAGTAAACATCTGCATAAATAATCTGGGTTTTTTGCTGGCTAGAGGGCCCTAGGACTTGTCAGTCATGCTGTTAGTGGCCACGAAAGGCCAGGCACTGGCCCCGCGCTGCAGACTTCCAGGCTTCCCGCCCCCGTGGGGACAGGCCTGGGCCCTTGGGAAAGCCCTTCTAAGGTAGCATCACCCGAGCTTGCCTGGGAGCAGGGCAAGCACCCGCTGCGAAGAAAGAGCCTTTCACATGCATGTTTCTGGAAGGAGGGCTTGCAAGTTTGAGGGTTCCAGCGGGTTATAAACAGTGTCGGCTTCACAGCCTCGCTCTGTGCCAGAGACTCAACATTGCCTATTTTAGAGACCGTGTGTTTACGCCTACAAAACAAACCTCTGCGTGTGTGTATATTTGTCCAGAAGCCACACCTAATGATTCCGGGGGTGTCGGGGGGAGCCTCTCTTCCTAATATCCATCACAAGCTCTATTTACCGAAATTAACGAACTTCCCAGCTCCCCTCCCCATCTCCGGGCCGGGCTCGCCCCGGTTGAGGCAGTGACGTGAGGGTGCCTGCAGGAAGGCCTTGACCCTGGGAAGCCCCTGTGCCCACACGGCGCGAGGTGGAAGAGGGGGTGTCTGCAGCAGGATGTTCACCTCGGGTCCCAGAGGAGCACCGTGGGCTCCACGCCGGGGGGTAAAGTCGAGCACGTACGTGTGCGATTTTTATCGTGGGGAAGGCCGGCAGTTTCCATCACAGTTTTGGGCGAGTTCCTTTCTTGTTTGTAGCTGAGAAATGGATGAAACTTTTGTAAATGGACCTCTTGATGTGAAAACCGGGAGGTGGGAACCTGGCCTTGGAGGAAATGGTCGCTGTTTCAGGACAAGGTACCAGCTCCTGCTCCGGAGAAGGTCTCGCCCACACGACGCTGGGTTGACGCAGGGAAGTGGCAAGAGCGTGGCCACCCCCAAGTGCATCCTAGGAAAGGCCACTGTGTCAGCACTTTGTAAGGTAACAGGCTGACGTGACAGGTGGGACGACCAGAGAACAAGTGTCGGAGGAAGTGACCCCTTTGCAGAGGCCCCACCAGAGCCCCGCCCTAGGGTGCTGCGTGTTGGGGGAGGGGCGTCAGTGCTCATGTGCCCCCCTGTCTGGGCCAGCTCTCTGGTCTCCCACCCTTAGGGCCTGCCCCCACTTAGGGGACAAGGACACTGCGGTGGCCCCATCTCAGACTCTGGGCCGGGACGTGACGCGCCTGTCTCCTCTGTTCCCTCCTTTGTGCCGACGCTGGACCTCACGCCTTGGGGACTGTCAGCTCTGTGTATCACCGCAGCAGCCTCCCCAGCGCTGGGCTGGCCCGCCGTGCAGGGGGGCCTTGCAGAGTGGGGCCCCTCCCGCGGCGGAGCCGAGCAGCAGAGGCCTCTGCCCACCAAGGCTGGGCCCACGGGGCCCTCGGGGATGCAAGTTCACCGTAGGAAAAAGGCTCTTTGGCGTCCCCTGGGTTCAATCCCCTCATTCCAAAGTTGGGAATGTCAAGGCCTGGGAAGGGATGGGACTCCCGAGGTCTGACAGTGCGCATGGCGGCCTGGGCAGGGACCTCAGCCCTGTGGTCTTGTCACTCCATGAAACTGCATGTCCAGTAGCCAACATTCGGTGGAAAATACATATTAGATGGCTACTTGCATACGATTTCTGCCTTCTGTCGGCTTATCGTTTAATATAACAATAGCAGCTGCTAACTATGCACCATAGTCTCTCTTTTAATGAATTCATATTAATTAATTATCACACTTAGCTTAGTTAGTTCTCGCAGCAACCTTATGGGGCAGGTACTACCACTGTCCCCATTTTAGAGACGAGGAAACTGTGGCTGGAGAGGTCGTCAGACGAGCAGCGTCCACGGTCAGTCACGGAGGAGGACGCAGCCCGGCTGCTCTCGCCGAGGCTGTGCGCCCAGTGCCGCGCTGCGTGCCTGTCCCCAACGCTGCCAGGTGACTCCAGATGCGACATTGCATCGATGAGGAATAAATATTGGCTTTCATTCATGGCAGCGTTATATAAAATTCCCACTCGAAACAAATCAGTTGAAGGAAATCTGTGATCTATTTCAAGGAGTCCCGACGAGTTTACGGTCCAGGTATCAGTAGAGGTGACGTTAATATGAAGGTGGCCGGCAAGTGACTGGAATGTGGGTAGCACTGACCCTGGGCTAGTGAGAGGAAAACGTCGTGACCCTACATTCAGAAATTCCAGAGGAGCTCGTGCCTCTGTTGTGGGAGACGGCCCCTGACGGAGTCCTAGGACCGGTTTGTTTGTGAGAGTCTCGGGTGCGAGTTTCTCCTGGCCTGTGTCGAGGGTGGCTGTTCCCCTCCGCTGACGGGAGCTGCAGGTGCAGGAAGGGGCTGGGCCTCGGCATCAGTGCCGGGGGACCACGACAGCCTGCCTGGAAGGGGATCAGTGCCGGGGGACCACGACAGCCTGCCTGGAAGGGCATCAGTGCCGGGGGACCACGACAGCCTGCCTGGAAGGGCATCAGTGCCGGGGGACCACGACAGCCTGCCTGGAAGGGGCTGGGCCTCCGGCTTGGAATCGGTGGTGGAGCCGGAAACAGAGGAAAGGAGTAGGAGGGAAGTCGAGGCTGGAGAACTGTGGGTGCGAAAAGGCAAGAGAGCGTCTCATCCGAGCGCCACGCGCAGTGTTTGTGCTCCGTTGCCTGGGCTTGGCCAGGTGTCGATGGTTGTGTCGGGGCTGGCATAGAGTCCTGACGATCGCCGGGCCTTCAGGACACGTTTCTCCACTCCACGGTGACAGCTGCCACAGAGCAACAGATCC